>CM067221.1:85492695-85849662 GCA_034190945.1 Octodonta nipae | reverse complement strand
ATGAGATATTTCATGATTTTAGAAAAGGATCAATATGGCTGCTAAAATCTAAGGGGAACCCAAACTTTTTATTTTTCAAATTAGAATGTGTTTTAATCTTAGCTCATTCAGAGAAACAAGACGTGTTGGTGACAAAATTAAAGTATAAGAAAAGCAACATCACGTGTTTTCTAAGGATATAACTGACTAATTGGCAAAAAAATCAACATTTTCACTTCCCGGTGTTTTTTTGGTAAATTTCAGTTAACCTGTGAAAGCTTTTCTTTGTTAAAGGGTCATATGACCCATAGGGACTAAGACGGTCCATTCAAATTGCTAAGAGGTGTTTTTTAAAAAACTTTCTATAGGGCATTTTGCGAATTGTAGTTGCATGCTGCCACATGTTTACATTTATAGCATAACAATGAATTTATGTAATAAATGTAGCAAAATTAAATACACAAAACTGCATGTAGACACTGATTTTAATGATGATGATATAGAGAGCAATAAAACAATCATTTTTAATTGCAGAACTGTAGGGCTGGTGCAAATATATATATATATATATATAATATATTATATATATATATATATATATTATATATTATATCGATATAGGTAAAGAATTTTGCTTATTAGGGTTCCGTATATCAATATGGGGATACCCTTATAATATCACTCCGGATTTCTACCTTTTTCACATCACAACAATTTTCTTCTAAACTACTGGACGGAAAAGGTTGAAATTTGGTATCCGTGGATAGTTTGGTGACTCGATCGGAAATGAAGAAATTTTGATTTTAGCCGTACTTCTTGAGAAAAAAAAATTTAAAATTTTCAAACGTATCATGTAATACATTTTGAGGAACACTAATATATTTTTTTCATACTTTAAAAATAATTAGTTTAAAAGATATTAACAAAAATATACAAAAATTTACCAATCCCCCTCTTTATCTCCGAAACTATAAGACGTAAAATTTAAAAAAATAACAGAATTTTACCGGAAAAATAAGGAGAAACCTTTACCACATAATAAGCAAACCCAGAAGTGAAACACTTGTCGGAACCTTTGATGTTTTGGAGTCAAGATTTCGTACCTTGAACAGAATCGGCCATTAGTTTGATAGTAACTTTCGTTATTAAAACCCTTTGTCGACTGGCGGTACTTAAAAGTCCACAAAATTTAAATTGTATTATAATCCTAATGTAGCAATGAATAGGCCCAGCCACCCATCGGTACTATAGAGTAACACTCTTCCTAATTATGTCTGGCTAAAATGTTTGTAGATGTCGCATGAAGTACGGAATTTACACAGTTGATTTGAAAGAGAGGTTGGTGCAGATTGTAAATGCTAGGAGGTGAATTTGTGAAGTGCTGATTTCATAGTAAAAAGAGTTGAGGTAAGTAATTTTTTGTTATTATGTGCAAGTAGGCATATTTCTAAACGTTTTCAAATAAATGGCAGATAATTCAAATATTTTAATTTATTTATAATAGCAGAAATATATTTGAGACTTCTAAGTACCGTCGGGAAAATATGATTATAATATTTGGGTACATTTTGTTGGATCAGTATTGAATATATTTTTCAATGTGCTAGTTTTTTTTAAATTTTTTAGGAAAGATGAACGAAGAATGTATTCGAGGAAGTCTCTAAGTGATGAGAAACTCTTAGCAGCAGCAGAACGAATACAAGAGGTTAAAAGGTAGCATTGAAATTGATAAAAAAATACTTTGGTCGTAATTGGATCGTGTTTTTTGATAATTATTTATCGTCTGTACCTTTGGTGAAAACCTAAAAGCAGAAAAGACTCTTGCGTGTGGCACTATTCGAACCGATAGAAAGAGTTTCTTACAAATACGAGAGAGGATAGAAATATGAAAAGAGGAGACTATGACTGGAGAATATGACTGCAGATTTTCTTCAACAAACAACTTGTGGCGAGACAGTAAACCGATTACTATTGCCGCTAATTATAATGGAACCGAAACCAGTACTGTAAAAAGAAGCAAAAAGATTGTGCATCAATTGAAATAATATGTCCTACTATTGTCAAAGCTTATAATAAACTGATTGGAGAAGTTGATCGTGCAGGCCAATCGCTAACTAGAAACAGACTATAATGTGAATCAAGTAAAAGTGGTAACGACGAAAACATAATTAATCTGTCAGTGCCGATATGCGTCTTACAATAAGGGGTGTCCATAGGCCCCCATATTCGGAATCTATAGGATGATGAGAGGTGTGTAGTAAACAACAAATTCGATCAACACCCCATTCGAAATGTTCAACTTGTAATATATTATTGTGTTGTAATGAAAAGAAAAACTCTTTTATTCAATTTCATGAAGTAAATGTCTAAAATGTCGACAAAACCAGCATTTATTTTAAAAAAAAATTGCGGGACCTAAATTCCCCAGGTTCTGAACGCCCAAGGGTACTTCGAAGTACCGTTTTTCAAAAACAATAAAAAAAACAGGCTAAACAATTTAAAAAATATATTAGACTAATTACAACAGCCATGTTCCAGCAAACGCGAATTTTTTAAAAATATATATTGTTTTCTGGTTGTGGTCCACAAAGGGTTAAGTATTGGGAGAAGAACAACAAATTTGAAAAATTTAAGTTTTAGAGGCATTTAAATAAAAAATAATAATCAAAAGTCGCATGAAAATAAAGGTTTTGTCTTTGTATATCTGTGATATACCAAAAGTTCACTCACAATCTTTTTAAAGTATAATTTAAATCTCTTTTTTTTGACAAACTGACCTAACTTGTGCACCTCGTTCTGAATAATAAATAAATCTTGTAATATTTAGTGCCAGTAAGGCGATGTTAGAATAACATGTATTTAACAGAATCTTTGTCAATAATAGGGTTATTTTTGTAGCTTTTACTCTGAGATAGGGTGCATTTTCGAACTTCGAAATAATATTATAATACATAATAATTAATAATTCTGAGGTTCACTGAACCTACTCTCAAATTAATGGCTTTGTCCCACATGGGCAAATAAATTTGTATCTTGTGGTAATGGAGAGTTTCGTTTCTGGGGCCTAACTTGATTTTACGGGAAAAATAAGGAGAAACCCATTAGGTACATTAATTTTGGCAAATTACAAAATTAAATGAACATATCAAATTAAAATTATTTCTTGCGCATCATATAATATATCAAATCAAAAGGCTCATTATGGCGAATACAAACATATTGATTTTGCATATTTTTAAATCCAAAACTACAAGACATAAATTTGAAAAAAATGAGATATATAGGGCCTCACCTGAACTTTACCGGGAAAATAAGGATAAACCTTTACTATTACTTTCGGGGGGCAAATTACAGAATTAAATAGAAAATAGTGTTACGAAATTTACCCAAAGCCGACCCTGTTACATCTCAGTACGACAACAAACACTTTGAAATAAAAAAAAACGGTTTTTGAAAAGACTCGGCGGCGGAAGGAGTGATGATGATTTTTACTGGAGAATTCGACGCTGGTATTATAAAAGAAGCACGCCACGATCGCAGTTCAGTTATACCGCGATGACTAGCGTATATGGGATTGTTATTGTATTTGAATCAGGTGTTTGAATGTAAATAAAGTTCTAGAAAAGTGAAAGTGAATATTAGTTTTATAATTTTAAATTGAACCCAAGGACTTTATAAAATTTAGTGATCAGAAGTAAAGGATTAAGTGCAGTGAAAATCGTAATTTGATTTATGGAAACTCGTAGTATGGAAAAGATAGACGAAAAAATTGCACAGATTCTAGAAAAACGCGACAAGAAAAAGAAACAACATCAAGAAGAAATTCAACAAAGGTTAGTGAAATCTTTTGATGATAAACTTAAAGTTGAGATAGGAAATCTTGTCACTAATATCGATGAAAAACGTAAATATAATTAGAAAATCTTGTTTCTACAATGAAAAGCGAACAACAAAATCTTGTCACTGCCATGGAAGAAAAACAATAAAATTTAATGGAAGGATTATTCTCGAAATTTGTAGAAAAACAGATCAAACTGAATTAAAACGACAAAATGTATTTAAGATATTTGAACAAAAACAAGATCAAATTGAATTAAATCGACACGAAACTGAACAGAAAAGACAACCGCAATTCGAACAATTAATGCAAATAGTAGGACAAGTTAATGAAACAGTTAATGAAAGAATGCAAATAGTTGAGTCAGATATAAAGAGACAAATGATGACATTAAGACCATAAAAAATACCGTGGATACTCTTGAAACAAAAGTAGATGATCTCGATTCCATCCAAAGTCAGGTAAAATTTGAAATCAGTTCAATTCAAGACACAGTTCAAGATCAAATCAGTTCCATCAAGCAAACAGTACACAGTGAAGTACAAGATAAAATCAGTGCCATCCAAAATAAACTAGAACCAGAAATTTAAAAAATGCAACAGGACTTACAGCGCGGAAAATACCAGAACACCGTGAGTACCAAAGGTTCCTTTAGTAAACCACCCACATTCGACGGCAGTTCATCTTGGCCCATGTATAAACGGCAATTTGAGGCCGTGGCTACAGCTAATGGATGGGATAATCATGAAAAATCCACGTCTCTGGTAATTTCCTTAAGAGGTCCGGCTCTAGAGCTCCTCCAAAGCATTCCAGTGGATGAACAATGCAATTTCAACAAGATCAGCGCCATCCTAGACAAACGTTACGACAATCAATCTTTGAGCCAGGTATACCAAGTCCAACTGAGTGGAAAAACCCAAAAATCCGATGAAAGCGTCCAAGAATTCAAAGCAGAAATTAGACGGTTAGTTCACTTGTCCTACCCAGACCTGCCAGAGGAAGCGAAAGACCAGTTGGCCACACAGAGTTTCATAAACGGCATCAGAGATGTGGAAGTACAACGAAATCTAAGACTAAGTGGCGTCAAGAAAAGTAATGATGCTCTAGTTCGGGCTTTGGAAGTAGAGGCCGTCATGTCCAAGCCGAGGATCCGAGCAGTATCCTTCAACCAGGAAGAGTCAGAGTCACCAATTCAAGCGCTGCTGGCTGATTTGAACAAAATATTAGAAGGGTCACAAAGAACTGGCACCAGAGGGCCATGTTACAGCTGCGGACGGACAGGACACTTCCAACGTGACTGCCGAGTAAGGCTACCGGAAAGATCACCAACCAGGAGTAGCCAACAAACCGACCTTACCCACCAGGGAAACTCCAACCAGTCAGCATAAGGGGGCGAATGCTGACTCACCCTCCACCAGCCCCCAGGACAGTATCCATCCGGGGAGTTTTGCCGAGATAGCGGCAGCCTAGTCATCAGAGGCACCATCAATGGACGAGCAGTTACCATCATCATCGATACCGGCGCCGCTGTGTCCATTGCCAAGTCCAGGGTTTTGAGAGCATCAGAATTCGGCCAGTTACCAATAACATCCAGCTCAGAACAGTCACCGGCGAGTCCATGTGAAATACAGGGTGAGGCAGATGTCGTACTACAGATAGGGGACAACATGATCCGGCATAGGGTCCTGGTAGCGAATATTGAGGACGATTTTATACTGGGAATGGACCTAATTAGCCAGCATGGATTTATGTCCGACCGAGATATGATGTTCTTCGGTTCCTGAATGAGAAATTTGTATTGACACTGCCGTCAACACATCAGTCACGCCATAAAAATTGTGACAAAGTCTTCAGCTAGAATTCCCGTCGAACGGAACAGATTATTCATGGGCAGCTAGACAGCAATCCTGATAGCTGCGTTGGAATGGTGGAGCCCGTACACTCAGCTCATGACTACTTGGTTGGACGGGCTATAGTTAGAACCGGACGAGATATACCAATCAGAGTCCTGAATTTGTCCAACAACTACATTAGAATTGCCAATGGTCAAGAGATAGCTTGTTTCGAGCCAGTAGAGACCATCATCAATTGCGAAGAAGAGTACCAGACGTCAGTGTATGAGACAGGGCCCGATAAGAGTTCCTACAACAGTTTGCTGACCACCTGACACAGGGGCACCCAGGCCACGATAGGACGAGGTAGCTAGATACTCCGGCGTGCTGAAATCATTATGGGCTCAGTGGACTCTCTGAGAGTAGACAATGGAATGCTCAAGCGAGTTTGGAAAAGCGCTGATGGACGAGAAACCAAGTCCCAACTGGTAGTTCCGAAAAAAAAAAGGTACCAGCCATCCTGACCGAAGTACATGATGGAATTACCGGAGGCCACCTGGGCATGAAAAAAAACCCTAGACAAATTCGCCAGCGGTACTACTGGGTGAATTACTTCGAAGACGTCAGAGCTTGGTGCCGCAAATGTGCCACCTGTGCCGCCAGTAAGGGCCCGAAGACCCGGACCAGGGCAGAATGCAGCAGTACAATGTGGGCGCCCTATTTGAGAGAATTGCCATCGATGTCGCCGGTCCGTTTCCCGAGTCTGAAGGGGAACAAATACATTCTGGTCGCAATGGATTACTTCAGCAAATGGCCTGAGGCATATGCGATACCCAACCAAGAGGCAACCCGGTAGCGACGGTGCTAGTAGAACACTATTCAGCAGGTTTGGCGTCCCGATGGAATTACATTCAGACCGGGGCGTAACTTCGAATTGAATGTATTCCAGAAGGTCTGCACGATTTTGGGGATCAGGAAAACGAGAACAACACCATTACACCCACAGTCAGACGGAATGGTGGAAAGATTCAACAGGACCTTGGAACAACACCTATACAACGTCGTCAGCAATAACCAGCGTGATTGGGATGAGCATATTCCCCTATTTCTGTTGTCATATCGCGCTGCTGTACATAATAGTAAGGCCTGACCCCAGCCAGGGTCCTATTCGAAAGGAGCTGCGATTACCATGCGACTTGGCATTTGGCACCCCCGAAGAACTCCCCAAGACATCGACGATTATGCCGACCAGCTCCGACATAACATGCTGGCAATACACGAATTAGCCCGAACGCAGATGTTGGCCACCAGTGACCATGACGACGCGATACGACCTCATTCAGTCGGGTTCCAGTAGAGGGACAAAGTCTGGCTGTACAACCCCCAACAAGGTTAAATCCCCAAAGCTTACACCCGCCTGGGATGTCCATACTAGGTGGTCAGAGGCTGAATGACGTCGTTTACCGAATTAAAGGGGAGCAGTGTTACGAAATTTACCCAAAGCCGACCCTGTTTCATCTCAGTACGACAACAAACACTTTGAAATTTAAAAAAAACGTTTCTCGAAAAGACTCGGCGGCGAAGGAGTGATTATGATTTTTTACTGGAGAATTCGACGCTGGTATTATAAAAAGCACGCCACGATCGCAGTTCAGTTATACAGCGCGACTAGCGTAATGGATTGTTTTATTGTATTTTGAATCAGCTGTTTGAATTTAAATAAAGTTATAGAAAAGTGAAAGTGAATATTAGTTTATAATTTTAAATTGAACCCACGGACTTTATAACAATATAAAAGTAAATTTTTTTCATACGCATCATTTAATATATCAAATGAAAGATCTCATTAAGACGAAAACAAAAATATTTTTTCATAACATTAAAATTAAATAATTAAAGATATTAACAAAAATAAAATAGCCTTATCTCGGAAACTATAAGCCGTAAAATTATGAAAAAATAAAGATATAGCCTTACTTTATTTTATACCGAAAATAAGGAGAAACCCATTAATTTTGGGGATAAAATTAAATGAAATATATAAAATTAAAATTATTTTTAACGCATCATGTAATATATCAAATCAAAGCGCTCATTATGGCGAATACAAACATATTTTTTTTCATATTTAAAATCCGAAAGAGATATGAATTTGAAAAAAACTTTACTGGAAAAATAAGGAGAAACTCCTAGTATGATTTTGGCGGGCAAATTACAGAATTGATAGGAAAATATAAATTAAAATATTTCTAACTCATTATGCAATATATCAAATCAAAGGGCTCATTGAAAAAATACATTTGTATTCGTCATACAAACATATTTTTTTCAATTTTGAAAATAAATATTTTAAAAGATATTAACAAAAATATAAAAAATTACCCATTACCCCCTTTATTACCGAAACTATAAGACCTAAAATTACAGGAAAAAAAACGGTGATATCCCTAATATTAATTTTGGGGGCAAATTATAGAATTAAACGGAAAATAAAAATTATCTTTTAAACGCATCATGCATACATCAAATGAAAAGGTTTATTATGAGGAGTACAAAAGTTTTTTTTTCATATTTTTAAAATATATTGTTTAAAAGATATTAACAAAAATATAAAAAACATAATCATTCTCCCTTTTATTTCCGATCTATAAGACCTAGCATCTGAAATATAGGCTTATATACCTTACTTGAACTTTACGGACGAAATAAGGACTTACTCTAATATTAACTGGGGGGGGGCAAATTATAGAATTAAACGGTAAATAAAAAAAATAACTTTTTTAAATGGAACGAATCAATACATCAAATGAAGGAACGCATTATCATCAATACAAACCTATTTTTTTTCATATTTTTAAAATTAATTGTTTACAAGATATTTACAAAAATATTTAAAAAAAATCTCATTTCCGCCTTTATTTCCGAAACCATACTAGCCAAAATTTTGAAAATAATTAACTTTATAAGAAAGATTAGTAGATCTTTCATATTTAGTAATTCAAATTCAATATAATTACCTATAGAAAAAGTGACTACCAACGGCAAAATAAAGGCTCTAACTTCCAACAAAAGTAATACCGCAACTGCAAATGACAAAATTCTTTATTAATCAAACCAATACAAAAAAAACTGACAAGGCTGTGCTATACTGTCGTACGACGTTAAAGAAAAAACAGTGTGAGAAACTTTTTATAACTTTTTATAAAGTTAAAACCAAATGGTTTAATATTATAGGATATTCCAATATTTGCACAATTCATTACTTTTTTTCTGAATATAATTTTTATTATCAAACTCAAATTCTAAATATGTTTGAATAAGGCAAGTATTTTACACCTATGGATAATTAAATATCACAGTAAACACAAGTGTATTTGCTACTAAAAATAATTATACATCATAATGCAGACAGAAGTTTGCGTCATAATTTAATGTCATATGAGAATATCTCATTATTCATACAGTTTACAAATAAAAGTGGTAAAATTTATTTGTGGAACTTTTCATTAAATAAGGAACAGATGATGTAGACATTCAAAAAAAATTAGAAAAATAATATAAGATGTTTGAACGGCATAGTGTGTACAAAAATAAATAGGACACTTAAATTTAGAATATACAATCTAGTGATTAAAACTACAGTAGCATTCAAAAAAATGTCTTCTTCATTTTCAGTATTTGTGATTATCAATCACGATTGTCAATCACAGAAAACTTTGCTTTCTATTACTGGCATGAAAAGATAAGCTTCTTCTTATGTACAAAAAGATTAATTAGATCAAGTAAAACAGACTTCATAGTTAAATAATAATGTGCATTTGCTAATCTCGGTTTCACCTAACACTGTATCACACATGTTGGTTCTTTTCACCTTGACTCCCATGTTTCATGTGATGTTTTATTTCATGTATCAAAGAAAAAGAAAAAAATCATTCAAAAATCACAATCGCTGATAAAGCAAGAAAGAAAATAGAGAGCACTATTAAAGTTTACATTCATGAACTCAATCTGTAAAAAAGACATTGAGTTACCTGCTGTAAGTATCTGATACTAAATGACATTAACGTTGCCTGCCTTTAATACGAGGTTAAACTTGAAATACTCGTAGTACTCAAAATATTAACTCCTGAATTAATGAGACCGATTACTACAAGAAATGTGCAGCAATGGCACATTCCAAGTGTCCAAATTTCTATGCTCAATTTATATATTTACTTAAAACTTGTTGTTTTTTACTTTTATTCTTTGTAAATACGTGAGGAAAGTGCAGTCTTGGTAATATTACTATAATTTTTTCCTAGTTTGCGTTCCTCTAATAAAAAAGAGATGACCAAAACTAAAATTAGAGAAATGGTCATAAGTGTAGAAAATTCGTTCTGTTTATTGCATAGTCTTAAGCTATCTACTTGCTTTTGATGATTTTCTCAACCAATTTTGGTTATTGATCTATATAGGTAGAGGTAAAGTAGTTACAAACAAAAAAATAACTACGAGTTATAATTCTTTCTTAAGGTGTCATCCTTTTCTACCGAAGACAATAGTTAATATTATTGTTCCTGTCGAGAACCTCTTCAGTTGTGCTTCCCACTAGAATGTCTTTTGCGAAAAAAAGATTGACACCTCGCAGAGAGTACTAAATATCACTAACAGGTGAAGTAACCCGAAAATTTTTATAGTGACATTCGAACCTGGAGTTATGGGAGAACAGCAATTACACGAGCGACTCCAGATTCGGACCTCTGTGTGCTAGGTTCCTCGAAATCCTAATGTCGGTCTTGATATCTCGCGTCAGAAATATAAAGAGTTTAAGTTCTGCCTCGGTGTAAATGGTTTAGCTGAATTAGCTCCATGTAATCTTTTAAGATAGATTTTTAAAGTAGTAATTTTCCATATAAACTTTGTTACCTCCATTTAACCTCTTTGAGGAATATTTAAAACAATATACAAAATGTAATCATTGTCATCATTTTTTTTGAAAATCCAAATCACATGTTGCTATAAAATTTCAATCGAAGTTTCAGCTCCTACCTTCCATAATGAATACGATTTCTCTATATTATCTTTACAACCCATTGTAACCCTATTTGAGAGTATATAAAAATATGCATTGTTTAATGATTAATTATAATCAATAATCTGCAAATTTGAAGCAAATATAGAAGGAAAACTAAACATATATTTTCTTTGTTTTTGCCTCTACTACTTTTATTTAAAAAAATATCAATAAATGGTAAAAGAAATTTTTTCTCAAAACTTTTACACAATAGGGAGTCATCAAATCTTTACTACTACTTCTGGGCCATTATCAACTTTTTTTGTAATACGGACCTGCACCGTTTTGTTACAATACCTACCGATGAAGCATTGAAGAGCGATACACTGCTATATCATATTTTAAGTTTTATAATACGTTCCGGGAGAAAAAAATAATTACTATATTACTACGGTTGTCACTATATCTTTATTTGTAGGATAGTATTATAAATTACTAGCTTACGCGTTCGGCGTCTCACGGGCAAGAGAAATGGGATTATTTGACCTTTTATGTTGAACATTTTTGTAATTGGTAATTTTCACATCCTGTATATTTTTTGCGAAAACCAATTAACATCATCATTCACGAGCGAAAATTATATGGCAACAACTGCTTCTGAAAATACTTTATTTTTTGATTTAGTATGAAGAGATAGATATATTTGAAGTGTTTGAGATTTCTGACATTTGGTATTGTGGTTTTCCAGTTTTCGTTTCAGGTTTTTTGAAGTTTCATTCCTATTTTTACGTTTTTGGGTGTTTTTAACATCTTCGATGTGTTTTTAATTTTTTTGAACTTTTTAACATGTTCTTACGTTTTTCCATTTTTGACTATATTTAAACTTTCTGTCGTTACAACTAAATGTGACATGTCTTGACATTTTTGGACATTTTTGATATTCTTAAAAGTTTTGACATTTTAAACATTTCTGACATTTTTGTCAATTCTGACATTATTGATATTTTGGCATTTTTGAGATTTCTCGCATTTCTGACATTTCTGATATTTTAGATGTTTGTAATTTTGGGCATTCCTAATATTTAGATATTTGTAACATATTCGGCGTTTTTGACTTTATTGCCTCTTTTGACGTTTTTGAATTACTTGACGTTTTTTCATGTTGATATTTTTGACATTGGCATTTTTTACATTTTGACATTTTCGACAATTTGAACTATTTTAAAAATTTTGAGAATTGATATTGCGACATTTCTAACATTTTTGACAATTTTTGAATTTATTGATATTTGTGCATTTTCGACATTTTTCTGACATCTATCACATTTTTATGTTTTTGACATTCCGGCAATATTGGCTTTCTCACATTTTAACCATTTATGTTGTCATTTTTGACTTTTTAAATATTTTTACATTTTTGAAATATTTTACTTTTTATTTACGGTTAGAAGGCATTTTTAGTTGTTTCTTTAGTTTTATATTTCGCGTTGTGTACATATTGTTTGTTAATTTTCTCGTTTTAGAATTTCACAGAACAAATTTGAAACTTTGAGAAATTTTATATTGTTGTGATGTTATACACATGTACCCAGTTTGTTTCCGAGTTAATATTTTTTGTTTATTTTTTTTCTCATACTTATCAAATAAATATAAAATTTCATAAAAATCGGTCGAGCCGCTTCGGGGGGTTCGACACGAACAACTGATACGCGATTTTTATATATTAGAATTTTCATGTCAGACGTCTGACCTATTTATGTTGAACATTTTTGTAATTTGATAATTTCACATCCTGCATATTTTTTGCGAAAACCAATTAACAACATCATTCACGAGGGAAAATTATATGGCAACAACTGCTTCTGAAAATACTTTATGTTTGGATTTAATATGAAGAGCTAGATATATTTGAAGTGTTTGAGATTTTGACATTTGGTATTGTGATTTTCCAGTTTTCGTTTCAGGATTTTTGAAGTTTCATTCCTATTTTTTACGTTTTTGACATTTTTGACAATTTTGGACATTTTTTATATTCTTGAAAGTTTTGACATTTTAAACATTTCTAACATTTTTGTCAATTCTGACATTATCTGACATTATTGATATTTTGGCATTTTTGACATTTCTCGCATTTCTGATATTTTTGAGGTTTGTAATTTTGACATCCGGAAATTTAGATATTTGTAACTTATTCGGCGTTTTTGACTTTATTGCCTCTTTTGACGTTTTTGAATTACTTGACGTTTTTTACATGTATGATATTTTTGACAATTGGCATTTTTTACATTTTCGACAATGTATTTATGTATTTATACATTTATTTTTTATTTATTCAATTTTTAATCATGACGGATATAAATGTCTTATTTAATCTGAGATTTCTCTGAAAGGAATGAATTATTTTAGGAATAAATAATTTTTATTGAAAAAACATAAAAGTAACCATAATTGAATTAAAAAGCTGTATATTGAAACAAAATACCAAACGTTTCAAAGTCGATTCTGACTTCGTTGTCAATAGCTTTAAAATATTTTAATTTCCAATATTTAATCTAAATTAGTTACAATATTTTACAGTTGGAATTTCTAAGTATGTCTATCTTCATCTTACATTCAATGCCAAATTCAACGAAATGGATAGGATGAACTTCAAATTGACATTTCAATTTGTTTGAGTCCAAGTTTATGGCAGATTAATCTTACTAAGCAGCAAGTGTTCATATACGCCACTGAAGAAAATCCAGCAGACGAAGATGACAATAATCCCATTAACGGTCATTATTGCACTGCAAAACTGGAGCAAGAACACTTAGTGCATTTGTACATGTTGCAAGTGTATTGTAGAATCTTTAATATGCACATCATCAACAAATGTCAAGTATTTTGATGGAACTGTTTTTAATACAGCGACGGATGCAGAAAATTATTGTATAAATGTGACGATATTTCATTTATAGGTACAGCGTCGAATTTTGACCTTCAATGCCTCGGTGCTTGCGAGCTTGTTAGTATTAACATGTAACCTCAGATATCTTCACATCCAGAAGATCCAGTTCAACTTGTGGCATCATCCTGCTGAAACTCCATGCTAAGAGCTATATGTACCCATTGAGCCAGAAAACATTGCGTCCAATAATTGCTTCAGACATCAATGCACACTAAACAGTGTCACGTTTAGGATGAATTGCTTTTTCATGAATCTGGCGTGGATTTTGTGAACGCCATCGGGGTGAAAATGTGTCCGATCACTGAAAATGTCTTTTGCTAGCAAAATCTACTTTCACTGCGGTTTGTTGAAGGATCCAATTCATGAAATCTCGTAGTCTTGGTTTGTTGGCAAAAATTGTTGACTTGAACAGTGCACACGATGACGGTTCGACGTCTCTGAAATTTCGGCCACGACTCGCAAACTGCCATGATGTTTTGTCAGTTCGTGTCGTCCGGTCCACATCTATCGACTTTCGATCTGTCTCATGTCATTATAACTGTCAAAAATACAGGACAATTCAAATTTTGAGCTGTTATTGAAACAACAGTGATATTGTCTGGCATTATAGTCCATTGAAATTCTGTCTGAATCTGCAAATGAGGTGGCAGCAAACTAACACAGAACATTAATGTGTTTGACCATGCTGATTACGATTCTGCAATTAGTTTTTGCCGCAAACGTGCAATAAGGGAGAAATCTCCATAAAAAAACCCAAAAAAAGGTTTTTTGCATTTTACTCAAAACACAAAAATTTTTAAAAAATAACCTCGTCATCGTATTTCTCGTAAAATTTTAAATCGAAAACGTGTAGCAGTTTATACAAAGTGAACAAACTGTTGTCTCATTATTTAATTTTAAATTATTTTGGCATATTCGGAATAACGCGCTGTGTGCGCATACACTCCGATAAATCAATAAGCATTGTCCATAGTTTAGTTTAGTTTATTTATTGGTAAAGTATTACAACTGTGTGTTTTTACAAGACAAAGGTACACAAGCATGAAATGTATTAAATATGTATACAAAAGCCTATATAAAATGTTATTATGGTAAGAAAATAAAATGTCCTATTACTAATATATAGACAACACTGTACATTATAGAGGCAAACACATTAAAAATTTATACATTGAAATCACTTCCTAAGTACTCCTCAAAAGAATAAAAGGCGTGTTTTAAAAGATAATTTTTTACTCTTGTTTTAAAGTGATGTACGTTTAAATTTTTTATTTCTGCTGGCAGTGCATTGAAAAATTTAATGCCATAATAGTCAGTACCCATTCTCGTTCGTTGCAATCTGTGGTAGCTGAAAAATAGTTCACCTCCTTTTCTTGTTGAACGGAGTGAATATCGTTGTGTGTTCTGTAGCTGTTTTGGTTCTGTTTCATATAGACAAGACACTAAAGGATAAACGTGCAAGGTAGCGTAAGTAGTTTTAGCCCCACAAAGCTATCTCTACAACACTCGCGGTATTTTAAGCCTGCAATAATTCTAACACAACGGCGTTGTAACTTAAAAATTTAAAATCGCGTAGGACATATTGGAGCTAAAGTATCCATGATACGCTGTCAGTAATGTGCCCCTAGATACATTTTTTGACAGGCTCCTTATAAGGAAAGTTATTTTACATAATTTGGAGCTAAGGAAATTAACATGGGCTTCCCAGGTCAACCCAGGATCAAGGTAGACCCCTAAGAACTTCACTGGTCCGTCCCTCTAGAGTCGATGGTGAAGATTGTAATGTAAAATTAATGTTCTGGGTCTTACTAATGTTGAGACTAAGCCTATTGGCTAAAAACCAATTCTCTATTTCACGCTGTTTGATTTGAGTCCGACTCCAATATTGGGTCTGAAGGTTGATAGCGCAGCAATGTTGTGGTATCATCAGCAAACAGGATTATCAGGTGATTCAATAGATTGTTAAAGTTTGGCAAGTCATTTTTGTATATGAGAAATAACGGAGGACCCAACACAAATATTCGTGGTAGTGTTCCGGGAGGTCGGACTACATAAATTGTTTTCAGGATAGTCGTGAAAAACAGCACACTCCTCTTTTTTTATTGCAGCATTTATTATTTTTGTTATCTTTTGCGAAACTTGAACACGTTGACCACAATTTTCAGTGACCGAAGTTGAATTCGATAAAATAGACTTCTGCAGATTAGTGAAATTAAACCCAAATGACTGAATCAATTTAATAACAATTTTAAGTATTTATATTTCAAAATATTTTTTTGTACTTCATAATATAGGTACAGGGTTCCTGAAACGAGAGGGAACATTAGGAGATTTAGGGAAATCAAACTTGTTACGAGATGGAACGATGCGTACTAGGCGCGTCACAAAGATATAAAATAGAAATGAAAACATCAGGAAATAAACAAGAATCGCTGATAGAATTCAAGATGAAATAGCAATGGGCAGGTGTCAGGCGGATACATAGAATAACAGTGACTTAGACAAACTACAAACTAAACTAAATGTAGAACGTCCATAAAATCGTTGGGTCGACGACATTAGCGTAGTGCTAGGTAGTTAAATACTCGTACAAGAAAAAACAGAAAGACATGAAACGGGATAGGAAAGACCTATATGCAAGAGTAGATGACTGCAGGTTGAACAGAAGAAGACTCTAACTGCGGCATTTACGGTACAATTCATTGTTAAAAAATGAAAAATTGACAAAAATATTTATTCAATGGAAAAATATTTGTTAATTAAATAATTAAAGGATATGAAGGATATTTTTCAATTTTTGTTTCATTTATTTACGTTGCACTTTTTTTAATATTTTCGTCCTCGTTTTCATCATTAAAACATTGATCACTTTACTTATATACAAACAATATGAAGCAGTGGCCGCAGCTAACCGATAAGGTCGCCAAGAATAACATATCAATTTGTAGTTCCTTGTGAAAACTTAGCAAGCTTTATCTGAGTTTAGTATAAGGCTTAAGTCTTAGTTATTGCTGATTAATATTTCATAATTTTATTTCACTTTGTTTGGAAGGTATGACTTTTTATATTCAGTGTTGTATTGTATATTTTTGTTTCCTATAATATAAATTAGCTGAAACTGTTCGTTATACACGTATCACGTGATTATTAAACATGCCTTAAATTGTTCAATTGTATAGGAATTAATTCTAAAACGATTGCCAATGCGTTTAATATAACAAAGTTAGAGAGAACCTTCTGTATGTCCGTAGAGTACATTCCATTGATATATTGGGGTGTATACGAGTACATTGCGGGCATTCTCAATATCCTAAAATAAAGCAAATTTTAATAATTAGAGAAATACTTAATCATTATCTGCAAGTTACTATACGATTTCGATGTAAAATGTTACGAGGAATACGATGACGTGATTATTTTTTTAAATTTTATTGTAGTTTTTGAGTAAAATGCGGAAAACCCTTTTTTGGGGTGGTTTTATGGAGATTTCTCCCTTATTGCACGTTTGCGGCAAAAACTAATTGCAGATTCGTAATCAGCACGGTCAAAAACATAAATGTTCTGTGTTAGTTTTTTGCTGCCACCTCATTTTGCAGATTCAGGCAAAATTTCAATGGACTATTACGGATGTATCTCTGGATTATCAGACACACTCAACTCAATTTAACCTTTATCGAACTCTTAATTTAAAAAGTTATCTCTCACCTGAAAATTAAATTATAACTAAGTTCTAATTTTAAAAGTTTGTTACTTTTACCTGCTACCTACCTACAACGGTATTGTTCATTTTAAACATAATAATTACTAAAACAACTCAAAAATATGTAATAGTGCTATTGAATTCTAAATATACAAATTAAACAATTATATTGTCATGCGACACTGTTTTTTATTAGAAGTTAATATCAACTGAGTGAACTTTGATGTTAAACTATGAAACTGAATTAATGACACACGAATTAAATATAATGTAACTACATAAAGATCTTACAGTTGATTTACATTAAAATGGTAAAAATGTTTAATTACAAGTATGCACGTAATTGCATCTGTTAAAGACATGTGTTGAGCATTAACTACACTACATAAGCAGGATGAGCCAGGGACAATATTCCAGTAATGTTTACGGCTCTTTGTGCGAATGAATTCTCGTTTTAATTCATGTTGTTTGCCTTTCAAATATTTCTTTGTTGCATGAAAAATTGAGGAGAGAAAAAAGACCTCCTGAACAATCTGATGGAAATTATAACATGTGATCTCATTAAATGTTGATAATGTCCACCATTCACCCCTACACGATAGTAAGGCAATAGTATGAGGTGTTCTTTGAATTTGTGTAGGACGTAGATGTAATTTGTTACCCATGCATTAGTGATGGTATTACATAAAACTCCAAAGGATTGCCTAGATTTATTGCAGAACTCTCCGCTAAAATAAACCCAGGGGAGATAGATCAGATGATCTCCGGCTATTCCATAGCACCCCTCCTCCTAATCTATCTACTATGAAACAGGATTCATCCTGAATAAATAGCATTCCAAACTTCTTTGTTGGATCTTGAGTTTACACCTTATGCTATCTTCTTGTATTCTTATCTAATCAATAAGAACATTTATCTCGACTGGGTGCGCTATTGAGAAAATATACCCAGTAGTTTGAAAAGCAAACTTTAAAAAGGTAGTTCAAGTCAGCTACAATTATTTTCACAAAATTCCAAACGACAACCATAATTATTTTCATTCAAATCTTTATTATGTTTCAGATCTCTGCATACTGGTTAGCGAATCTCCCGCTACTTCTTCTACCTTGTTAGTCTGAAGCTGGTAGACAAAGTAACTCGTTCCTCGAAGTTTTCTTGGACTTCCATGGTTGATCTCATAAGGTTTCAATAGCTTTGTATCTGCTATCGTCATCATGTAAATGATAAGAAATTCAGTTTATCCGTCGTATTTATACCTTTAGCCGGTCATGCGTCGCCGGTCATGAACATTGGGTCTTATCCGACCAATCAGCGTCGTCGTGCCTGGCGGTTTGTTGTCGGTGATGCGTAGTGACCGTGGCCGAAGAAGGGGTCTCCAAATGTTTTTAATTTGGACCTTGGGCTCTTTCAAGATTATATAGACTGTCTCCATAAATCTTCTTTTATACCAATGCTCTTCCTTGTGAATTAATCAGTCCTGGTCCCAGTTGAAGTTATGGTGTTCGGTCCGTGCGTGATTAGGTAGCCCAAACTTCGTTAGCTGCGTCTTTTGAGTAGCTATGCGGTGTTCCGTAACTCTAGTGTCCAGCGGTCGCTTTGCTTCTCCAATGTAAAGATTGCTACATTCAGAAGATAAACTGTATATACAGTTATTTGGTATCGCTGAAGCTTCCGACCTCGTTCTTCTAATCATGCTCCTTAAGGTGTTACAGCTTTTGAAGGTGATCCTGTCCCATATCTGTGTGCAATCCATCTAAGTTTCTCCGACAAGCCTTTAGTATATCGTAATAGTACAGCTGCTGTCGTGGTTTCCTCTTCCTGCCTCGGTGGTTTGTCCAGTTCTTCAAACGCCTTGTTAATGATGTTTTTCCGGATATCCATTCGCCAAAAGGTTTTCTCTAAGTTTCCTTTGTTCTTCTTTAAAGACTTCTGATGTGCTGCAGATATTTTTTAATCTATTGGTTAATGTTTTGATGATGGGTGGTTAGAATTATAGTGTAGGTGTAGCCTTCCTGTAGACTGTTGTTTGGATTGCGGTCCTAGTCCTTTGACATTTACATCAATGAATGATAGGCAGCCATTCTCTTTCATGTCCATGGTATATCTAATGGATGGTTGGGGTCGCTTTAAGTGCTCGAGGAATGCCTGTAGTTCTGTTTCTTCGTGTTGGAAAATAATGAAGGTATCATCGACATACATCAACCATAGCTTATGCTGCTTATGCGATTGTGGAGAAACGTCTCATCTTAACCATATTCTGTTTGAATGTAGAAGTACCCAGATGGTTACTTTTGATCTATACAGGGGAATACTCAGTAATTCTATTTCAACAATTATGCAAAACCTAAATCCACAAGTGGTGAAATTGATAGTAAAATTTCTACAATTGAATAACATTAAAATATCCTTAATAATTTAATATATATTAAAAGGTTATCAAGATATTCTGATTTTGTACATGGACTAATTTGTTTGTAACGATAGTAAATAAGTATTTATCATTGTAAATCCTCCCCACCTAATATATTCATTTTCCTTACCGTGGTAACTCCTTTAGTTTCGTGTAAAATGCTCATTAGTTACCCATAAGCGAGAAAAGTATTATATTTGTTGTTTTGTCTTACTAATATGTTTCTTGCAGAAGATTTCAAGAGGAAGATGATTATAACTGAGGCGCATTTAAGTATGCACATCCTCTAACTTCAAGCTGGCTGAATGTGTCCGTAATGGCCAATAGAGAGACGAAGAAGAAGAAGAAGAACTGTGCGGCACAAAGTCCATTGATGCTCTGGTAATTGGTAAACTACCATAGATTAGTCGATAACAAAGTTTTTCGTTTTCCAGATAGCGAAATTATACCACATAACTATCTATTTGAAGCCCTATTTTATGAACACCTCACACTGACGCTCGTGTCTAGTGTCATATGAAAATGCACCCGGAGCGGAACAGCGGAATAAAAATGATAGTTGTCTGCCTTAGAGCATATATACTTCTGTATTTATGTTCTAATTTTGATACTCTTACCACTTCATTCCTCTGCAGCACGAGTAATACCATATTTTCAATGAACCTATACCGTAATAATGAGATTTAACGAGACATTTAAAAAACAGAGATCGATCAATGATAAAAGATTAAAATTTACAATAGACCGAAACGTTATCCCTATTTATCTTTTATCTGTATGAGTATCCAAGCATAATTCATGCAAAATCGTGGGTTCTGTATTATTAGATGATAAAATGTGATATTAATTATGTTAATTTGTGAAATTTCTGCTAATTAGTATTATAATTGTTTTGATAGGTTTTAGTTAACCTACGAATTCATTCACATGACTTCTATTAGAGAGATCTCTTTGACTTCTATCCTAGGAACCACAAGAAAAAGGCGTTATATACTCCTGATTTGTTTACCTCTATGAGTTAGATTTCCCAGAAAGTCTTAGATGTCACTATTCACCTCGCACTATCTGATTTTACTCTTGTGAAATTAAAGTACTATTGAAAACTATGTTTTTAAATGTATCTGTCGTTTTGTCACAGATATTTCAATCGAAGTATTTCACGTGTAAATCTTCTAGGTTCTAACTGCTTAATCATGACAGGAGTTTGAGAAGCAACTATTTTAAATGTTAACAGAAGGAAAACTCATTCATACAGAAGTTAATGTGAAGGAAGTGGTAAGAAGAAAAGTGCATTCACTTTATTTGCAAAATAAAATAGCTACTTAGGATAAGCTTTTTGTGAATATTAACTGAGACGAATATTTGCCCAATTTAAAAAGTAACAAATTGTGAAAATTTTTCTCGCGTTACAATTCCTTGGAGGAAAGAAGAAATTATTGTTTGAAGGAGACAATATTTAGAGAATATTAAAACACTGACAAGACAGGAATGATTTTTTATTTCGACAAGATAAACTGGTTGCAAATACTCGTCAGAAACCGTTTTTCTAGTGACCTAAAATATCTCGAAGAGGTAGACGTATTAGTTTGATTGTCGCCTTTGTTACAGAAGGTAAAAGATTTGTTGATGGATGCTTATTAGAATTAATCTCAAAATCTTCGAAAGAGTACCATGAAGAAAAGAGTTTTCACGGTTTTTAAATATACATTACTCAAATAATAGATTTATTAAGGATCAAGTATAATAATTTCCAACAATACCATTCCAGATTAAGTGAACTGTTACCTAACAATATAAGGACAAAATTAAAAATCTCTTATTAGCTAATAAGCAACAAAAATGCTGACAAAAGGGGGTTTACTACACAAAGAACTTTTGCCGTTATGTAAATTATAGCCATCAATGATCTAGATGAAACAACAAAAGAATGTAGACCTAAAGGTACTGCGATCCCCATCTTGGCATCTCATTAAACTAATATGAGGACTAATAAAGGAATATGCTCGTTACCTGTGGAAACTCGACATGTGATCAGAAAAAACAATATAGCCAATTATTATATCACTGAAGAAAATATATTGATTATTAAGTTTTGAGAATATATCTGGATCATCTACAGCCATATATAGACTTTTTCAATTATTCATAACGATACTGGCTTTTAACACTTTTTACTTCTACAAACATTATACAAATATTTCTGGTTTGTCCGAACTGAATTTCATCGATAATAGTAAGGACTTTATAAGACTGGTTTGTAAGAATGTCACGAAATTAACATTTATGTATCAACGACATATAATATAATGCTGAGGGTGTATTAAGTATATGTAATCTCACGGTATTTGCAAAGAACTCTAAACTATAAATCAATAGCTAAATCATATAATATAATATATAATAATATATACACTGTGGTGATATTTCCCTAAAAATATAAAACGTAGTAACTGTTTAAAAATAAACTCCTTGGTTAATACCAGAAAGGCTCTCGAAATTTAAACTATTCCGAAAATATTTCACAAAATGTATCTCGCATAAACAATAGGTATCTGATGTAATTTAATTAATATTTTTATAATTTAAATGAGACATAGGTAACATATAATTATGTTATCAAGTTCTCCAAGTAAAAGATATTATTACAGAATGTCACACGCTAATAGTCTGTAATTCATAGTTATGTAAATTATGTATATGACTTAATATACAACAAAAAACTTTCTTAATAATGACGTTAATGCAGATATGCGTGTACTCTTCATTGCATCACAAATTACCTCTTATACGTACTTATAATCATAATCTACAATACACAAGTTTGTAGTTATATCGATGTAAGCGATATGTTTAAGATTCCATAAAAACGTATATAAATAATAATATTTATAAAATATTTGTTTGTTGGACGTGCTACTGTGTGTAGTAAAATTGCAAATAGTATGTTGGTTGACGTGTACCTCCACATTCAAGTTCAAGTTCAATGATTAATGAAATGAAAGTTTACTCCAAAGCTTGGTAGTAGTTACAAATAGTAAATACACAAGAGTCAAAAGAATTTCTCCTTCTATCCATAGTTGATTCTCACTAAGAAGCTTGGAGCAATAAAAAGAAGATTTAATTTATACATGCTCAAATATCATTTTATTCTGAAGTTATATTTAATTAGGTGGCAAATTGGTCACCCTTTGGCGGAGGTCAATACCACTGTCTCAAAAGCCTATACCAATGACCGTCGAATATTTCAAACAACTCTGAAGATACTGCCCCAGTGCACTGGGTAGGTGCTCCATCCAGTTGAAACTAACTGGTACGATATTCTTCTATGGGCAGATTATCTAAAAACTCGTTCACCATTAACCTTAGAATTTAGAGGCATTTCTCGAACGTCAAATGTTTATCGAAAATGAGAAAATATATTTTGTCATATTTCAGGATACAAAAAACGTTAATACTACACTTTTCCTGGGATCCCATTTATTGACGACATGTGGATTTTGGTCAGCCCAGAAATGCTCGTTCCTTCCACTAAAAATGTCTTTGTTAAAAAATTTAGCTTCATGACCAAATTATGTTTTTTTAGAAAGTTATGAAGTTCTTAGATGCGGAATAGAACAGTTCCACGAAATTGAACGCGGAATTGATAATCTTCTGTTTTAAATGCTTGAACTTTTGTAAACTTGTATGGAGGCTCACGACTTTCAAGAATCATTTGAACGGAGTTACGAACTAAACCTATCTCATTTTCTGCACCTCTTACAGACCTTTGGGGATACGTTTGAAAATAAGCTAGAATGTTTATGATATCGTCTTCAGAGTTACAGGCTTCGGTAAACGTCATTCTGATATCAGTTTTGACCCATCATTAATGAAATTATTTTGCAATATTGCGTAATTTCTCTTATTCGTTGGTTGTAGATCGGAGTACGTTGAACTTTCTGCATGTTTTTGCTGTAATTTTTCGACATTGTCCATGAATAAGCAATAGATTGATGAAAACTTCATTTGAATAGTTATTTCCCTCCATTTTAATCGTTTTCGAGTCACCTCTCTTCTGAAACGCGTAAATGCATCGAACTAATTGTCAAAAGTTTACTAATGACATTTAACGCTATCTTAAACATCCCAAAATAATCAAATTTTTACACAAACCCGAATTTATTTCCGAATCCTTACCATTTAGGTGTAGGAATATCATATACCCTTTGAAAGAGACTTTGATTGCCTTTCAGGTTAATTCATAATATACAGGGTGTTCAGTTTAAAAAAATTCATTTTTTAACATTTTTGGGTCTAGCAAAAAATTCACAAATTTTAAGACACACTGTATAACGCAGAACAAACTTCTTTCTTCCAGGCTAATACTTAGGACCGTGGTAAGATACTTTTAAAATTTTAGATTTCTATGAATTCAAATACCGCCTAGTAACAAACATCTAATTGGAGAGATGTTTTGAACAAAATAATATGGAAAACAGTTAATAACTAGAAAACTGTTAGGGATAGGGAAATTTTAAGACAAAATAATTAGAAAGTAATTACGAATCCAAAAATGCTATCACATACCGGAATTTGAATTATCAAAAATGTTACTACTTTTTTGTATAAGCGGCAACATCGCAATTAAAAAGTTCTTAAAATAAAATAAGCTATCAGAAAAATATCATTTAATAAGGGAAAAAGAAAATTTTTGTTTCTTATGGGAAAAACCTGGGCTAAGTAAAATGAGTGACCGTAATATAACACACCAAAACAAATGAAATACATCCATTTTGGGTGACGGGGCAAGACAAAACGCATCTAGCAGGCATTTATTTTAAATTTACTATATAAGCTTACGTTTGAGAGGCAGCGCTCTCTTTCGTTCCTGATTTTTGAAGAAAATAAGTCAAAGAGCATGTTTATGTTTTTCTTTGCAATAACCCCAATAGTGTTAGTAGAGGTTAGGTAGTTAAAAAGTGCGGTTAGATAAATTGTCAGAACGTTTCCAATGACATAAAGATTGGCAGTGTATAAAGGTTCATAAGTACGGTACAATAAATGTGAGTGCATATCTGACCAACAGAAAAGGACAATTAGGTTGGGATTTTAAATAAAAATTGGAAAATATCAACAAAGATGGAAAATGTTCAATTATTATAAACAAGCATGACATGGTAAACAATAATTAAATTTAATTTGTATAAATAATAAATGAAACAAGATGGTGAACATGGAATAGTGGTAAACAAATATGGAATGGGAACCAATAATAAAAATTTGTTTATAAAATAAAAGTTCGAATGGACAATGAACAAATTTAGAACTAATGGACTGTAATCACGACAAGGAATAAAAGGTTAGTGAAACAATAGTTGTTTGAAAATGTTGAAAATAAAGTGACAATTGATTTATGTTTATGCTAGTTAAGTATTTTAGGAATAACAAATTTTAACTTTAATAATTATATAAAAAGAGAAATTTCTCATAACCATTTAGTAGTTAGAAATTATTTCGTTTGTTGATTATAGATTTATTGTTTTAATGTTTTAATAATTTTATCTTGGTGTTTAATAAAGAATGTTATTGAAAATTGAAATTGAAAGTTGTGTTCATTTATTTAAATGAGCCACAAAAATAACATTTGAATGCTTAGAGTTTAATCTAAATTCTTTTCAATAAATATAAAAGTTTCAAATTAGCAAAATTAAAAGAAAAGAGGTTTTGAATAAATAAAATATTGTAATGGTGTTGAATAAGTGAAATAAAAAGAGAAGCAGAGAAGTTATAAGGAAGATTAAAGTGTAAGTATCAATTTTAACTTAGAACCTGTTGAACCACCTTGAGATAAGAGTATGAATGCTATGAAAAATTAAAACCCTGAGAAAATAAATTAATCAAATAAAGTATGAATAATAAAGTTTTATAAAAATATTATTATGTAAAAAGAAGTAAGTAAGAAAAATATAAATTAATATAAATAAATAATAAAATCCAAAATAAAATGGCTAGCCAAAGCATGACACAATAATTAATATAAATTAATTTAAATCAAAACAAATTAGCAACCAGTGTAGGGCTAACATAAAACATGGCACTAACGTAAAACACAGTAAATTAAAACCAAAATAAATTGGCGCCCAAGTGTGGCAAAAATAATAGCAATTAATTAAAACCAAAATAATATATGTGTGTGTGTATATGAACTAAGCTAGGTTCCGGGTGAGAACCGCGTCTGAAATTATTAAATACTCGATGTTTCGACTCCTGCTTTGGAGCCATTATCAAGAGACAAAAAAAGAAAAAGAGCTTCAGAGTCTAGATCGAACTCGGGGCCTCAACCTGCCTACTCCCCAAGAGTCACTAGGTAACTGAAATAAAGGTGAATCTGCGCTGCTTCATTTATTTAATATATCGGTCAATTACTGGGGGATGTCACGTGATGAAGAGGCTGTGCGGTGATTGGTTGGGTGTTGGTGGGCGTGTCTGGTTTGTTTAATCTGCCAATTATGGAGGTACAAACTTTAGGAAGGCGAGGGCTGTCTTATTTGTTTATTGTGAAAAATGGTTTAATTTAATATTTTAAATTTACATTTGTGATGATAAATTCTGTGGAAGTTCATCATCCTCACCTTTAATTAGATTAATTTTTGGTTATTTTTACGGGCAATGGCCTACAACTTATTGGTGGAATCATTCTTTTTGTTGTCATCCATTTATGAGGTTTCCAGATAGACAAAAGTATTGTGGAATTTACAACGGGGTGTATTTTAACTGAAGTTTATTCGTACACACAAGAAAAATTGCATCAAAATGAATATTGAAAATACGAATAAACCTATAGGTAAAAAACTCAATGTGTGATAACGACTCCAGATTAGGAGTTGAAACGTCTCCAAACATAGATAAGTATTACGGAATATACAGTATACACAACACTATATATATATATATATATATATATATATATATATATATATATATACAAGATAGTGGTTGACCATATTGTAGACATCTCTTTCCAACACAATATCTGTGAGGACGTATTTCTATAGAAACAATTTTTCGAAATTGCCTTACTACACTTTATTCACCATTTAAAAATTTTAGATACCTATCTGAAAGAAAGAAACGACGAAGAAAACAGTACAGACAAAATAATCAAAGACCTTTCCAAACAATCATTTTCAAATTATTTGAGAATGTGGATGGTGTTAGACAAACTTTTGGAGGAAACAACTGAGAAACTATCAGCAAAATTCTACATTGTTTGCGAATAAGAAGCTTATATTTTAGTGAACATCATAGTTCCTGCTAATTTCGACTCTAGTAAGAGTTCCAAGTCATGCAAAGCAATTACCTTTTCATCGTCTGACAAAATTTGTAAAATATTCAAGCAGAGAATTAATTTTTATTCTATCTGTTCATTGTAATTTTCTCGAATCAACAGTTAAGTATTTGAACTTTCTATTGAAGACGAACTCTATTAGGGGAATTTAAAAAAATCTCGGATTGCTGGGTGGCCTTTACAAAAAGCCATCCTCACAGGTGTTTCTCTTGTGGAGTCGTTGCAACTCCAAGTTTAGGGTATTTGGCATCTATTATTTGTGTTAGTTATGCTTATTTTCTGAGATGCACAATTTGTTGTGTTTGACAAGGAAAATTCAGAAAATAATTCAACATTGATACATACAGTAATTGACAAAGACTTCATACTTGAAGTTGAAACGTCTCCACAACAGATGAGTAATTACCATATGCAATACAGCTATTTGTAAACAGGAAGAGCGGTTGATCACATTGTAGATAATTATTTCTATCAGAACAGCTGTAAAAAAGACTTCTATAAACACCAACCAGTAACACGGGCAGTTTTTGGAAATTGTCCTACTAAGTGTGGAGAAAAAATCTCAATAAATAGGCAGGTTAATGAATCAAATCTTCAACAATCATGTCAAAATTACTAACTAATTTAATCGATGTTTCTTGTTTCATACTTATATGTTTAGGAACTGAACAATTGCCTGTTGACTACTATACAAATCAGATTGTTTGATCATAATTAGAAGGGTGTCCAACATCCAAATTATCTGAAATTGAACTTTATTATAAAGGAAATTTGTAATCATTTTTGTTTCATTCTGACGCTAATTGACAGGTAAATGTTTTGACACTTCTTCGAATTTTAATGGCAAAATCCTCAAGAAATTACTACTGTTAGACTTTCGTCAATTACAAAAAAAAATTCTATATTTTACGGACTTTAAATTTAAATAGGTACTTAGTTATTGTAAATAATTAGTAAAATGGTTACAAACTCGCTCAACTGATTAAATCTCAAATAATTTATTTATGTATTAAGTAGCCCAAATCGGAAGCTGTAGTTTGTGTAACTTCGTCTTGGACTTTATGGGTCTCAAAATTCAATGTTAACCAATTAATCATCTTTTTCATGAGAATAAATCTTATAGTTATACAACATATATATCATGGAAATGCATGAACACAAATATAAATTTTGCAGTCCTAATCCTTCCTTCACCCCCCCTCCCCAAAAAAATTATTCAGCTCGCCCCGAAAAAATTTTCAGGTTATGGCATTATCCTAAAATAGAAATCACTCGAAAAAATTAATAAGGTAACTAAAACCTATCAAAGCAATTATGATACTATCTTATTGAAGTTTCACAATCATCTCGAGTGATTTCTATCCAAGGAAACACATAGAAACTCAAGCCCTTTCTCAGATTTAGGGTGTCTATGAATTCGTTTTCTCTGAGTTCGATATTTATTAAATAACATATTAAATTCAGTTATGTGTACTAATTACATAAATAATTATTCAACATTTCAGTCAGAGAAGCGCAATTGATGAAGGTTCTAGGCTAGAAACAATATTTTGTCTATTCATGGGTTTTCTCTCCTCCAAATTTTTTTCCTGTAACAGATAAGTATTTAAAAAATTGTATATGTAGAACAAAGTGTAGTAAGGCAATTTCGTAAAATTGCCCGGATTACTGGTTGTCTGTACAGAGATTCTTCCTCACAGTTTTTCTGAGAGAAAGAGATGTCTATAAAATGATCAACCAGTATTCCTGTATATAAGTAATGTATTGTATATTGTGTAATACTTATCTGTGTATGGAGACGTTTCAACTCCGAGTCTGGAGTCGTTGTCAATCGTTTAGTGTTGTTTTCGAGGCTTTTTTCCAAAAAAACTGTGAGGAAGAATCTCTGTACAGACAACCAGTAATCCGGGCAATTTTACGAAATTGCCTTACTACACTTTGTTCTACATATACAATTTTTTAAATACTTATCTGTTACAGGAAAAAAATTTGGAGGAGAGAAAACCCATGAATAGACAAAATAATTCAAGACCTCCTCAACAATCTTTTCGAAATTACTTAGAAACAATATATTGTCTTGCATTCAGTGGATTGTAAAATCTCGAAAAAATAGTCTCAAATTTATAATGATAAACCAAAAATTATAAAACTAAATTTCCCAAATATTTGCAAGTATTATCAATCGTTATAGTGTATTGCGTAAACGAATTTTAAACTTTTTCAAATGCCATTGTGTAATTAAATATACGCCTAAATGGGCAAATATATTCAAGTATTTACAATAAATTCAGATTCTCTTCATGTTTTCGAATATAATTCAGAGTGAGTAAATCAAAAAATTACTTACCAAATATTAAGACAATCCTATATGTATTTCTAAAACACTTGCGTATATCAAAGAAATAAATAAATAAACGTGAACAAACTATCGCACAAGGCAAACGTGTGCTAAGAGGACGCACAATCGTCTAACAATTTTATTTAATGTCGCGAAAATTAAAAAGATAAACTAACGATTTCTTGGAATATTTTTGAATTACGCATAACATCGAGAATATTTTAAATATCAATTAGAAATTTGTCAGGTTCAATGCTTTATCTTCAGTACCAGTACGTGCTTGGAGAACTAGTTTTATTTTACGGCAAATTAGATTATATTATTTTAAGTTAATACTAATTAGACAGATAATTAGTATCGAAAAAGTCATCCGGAAAGTAAGTATAGACGGTGGTTATTCTAAAATTTTCTGGCATATCGTACGCACTACTACTGTAGGGTGTCTTTTTCACCGTACATGTGGTCATACATCCGCTTATAAAACAAAATTGAACTCATTGTGGGACATCAATTTTAACAGCAATTCCTTCAGTTCAGTATAGAGACTAACCTCTAAGATTTTAACTACAAATTCGTAGAAATAAATTATGTAAATAACAAGAAAACCCAAAAATAAAGAGTCTTTTTGTTTTTTGTTTATATTATGAACAATAATGGAGAGTGCTTAATGCCGTCAACGGAAAAGTGATAATTAATCAGAAATATTTCTTAATAAGCGTTTGATCGATCAGTTTGGATCATTCTTCACCGAGAAAAGTAAAAAAAACTGGTAGGAACTGCATTTGCTTTTTACAAAATTATAACATTCTTATTAAGTTAATGGTGACCTTCCTATTTTTTATTGTTAATTTTTTCCACTGCCAAGATATTTGAGGAAAAAATAATCCCTGATTTAAACCAATATACACTAGCATTATTAATAGATTTTAGGACGGTGTGTCGAAAAACCAAGAAATACAAATTGAAGTACATTTTATGTGTCTTCAAACTATAAATAGTGTATGTATATATGTTATAGTTAGGAGTAAAATTAAGGTTCCAACTTTTCACAACAAATTTCTCTATGCAAAAAACTCCGGTCAAGATATGTGAAAATTCTGTTTGAAGATTTTCTATTCTCTACCACTTTTCAATTGATTGACAGATTATGTTCGCGTAATCACTTTTCACAATAAAACCGAAAAAAACAAAAAAACATGTTTTTAAGATTTTTAATGCTCGAACAATTTACTTCAATTAGTTTACTATTGAAAACTACAATTTACGTGAGCTTCAGCGGTTTCTTAGAAATTTTAGTTCACTTAAAATTCAGTTTCGACTTGTAGGATGGAAATTTGAGCGAAATGTATTATATAAACAGTATAGCTAAGGCAATATAGTAAATATAAATATACAAATGCTTTATTTTTAGCTATTTAGCTAGAATATTACGATTTTTAACCGACTTCAAAAAGAAAGACGTTCTCAATTCGTCTATATCTATGTTTTTTATGTTTGTTCACCGATTACTCGGAAACGGCTAAAGGAATTTCTACCGTTTTTCTGGATCTTGTTTCGGGGGATAGCAAAGTGGTCCCGTATTTTTTTCATTAACATAGCTTGAACCGTTTCTTAGAAAATTGGGAAAAACTATTTTTACCTATTCTCATATACTCTATGCCTTAGTGGAGGTGCCGGTGTTATTAAAATTTGGAAAATAATTGTTCGGAACGTGAGACAAATTGAAAAGAAATTGGATTAGTTCCGGCATATCCCAAACTGGTCAGGTTTTTTTTTAATAGCATAGCTTGCATCGTTTCTTAGAGAATGGGGGAAAACTTTTTACCCATTTTCTTATATTCTATGCCTTGGTGGAGTCGCCGGTATTATAAGCTTTGATAGATTGCTGGGGTTGTCCTCTAAATGTTATTTGTTGCACGTTTTTGATTATTTTTATGTTTTCTTGGGAATAACACCATTATTGAAATAAAAAGTTGTATATTGAAAGAAAATACCAAACACTTCAAAGTCGATTCTGACTTCGTTGTCAATGGCTTTAAAATATGTAATGAAAATGTAAATTTCAAAATTTAAAATTTGATTTATGTCCTTTAAGTTGACATAAGATTTTTGTTGTTTTTAAATATACAGGAAGCACAAAAAATTCTAAAGATCATGAATTAAGTTCAACAGCTTTCAAGTTGAAAGAATTTGACAGAGTTGTATTTAGAATTGTAGAATTCAATCGTATCTGGTTACCGACAATTAAGGAAGAAATTATTAATGGTCATCTCCTTTTGAACAACCCAGTATCGGGATAGTTCATAAGGGTTTTCCCTTATGACGTTAATGGGATCACTGAAACAGCAGAATTCTTTGATCGAATTTTTTGTGCTAACTGTATATTTAAATACAACAATAATCTTATGTCAAATTAAATGTCATAAATCAAATTTTCAATTTTGCAATTTACATTTTCATTGCATATTTTAAAGCCATTGACAACGAAGTCAGAATCGACTTTGAAACGTTTGGTAATTTCTTTCAATATACAGCTTTTTATTTCAATTGTAGTGTTATTCCCAAGAAAACATAAAAATAATCAAGAGTTGCTGGTATTAAGTGTTCGGAACTTGAAGTAAATTGTAAATAAGATAATAATCAATATAAATGTCAGTTAATATTTATATACAGTGTGTATTCATAAATCAAACGATTTCTTTTTTATTAATAATTTTTAGAGAAAAAGTTATTCTTCACAAACAGATTTACATTGTCTAAAACGTAAACTGTAATCATTTCTGTTAAGATGTAGATTAAAAGTTGATTGGAAATAAATCCGAATAAATGTCATTTAATCAAATAAGATGGAGGTTCTCAGTTGGTTTCTATAACAGTGTATCTTCATAAGTTGCATTCAAACGGAAATCGTTCTTAGGAATATTATTTAGATTAAAAAATTATTCTTCATAATCTTTTTTTTTTGTTAAAAATCTTATAGTTTGACTTAGAATCTGGCATACATTTTATCTCCCTACATTGACAGAAACGGTAGATATAGAGGAAAACTACAACCATGTTCAGTAATACACCTCATGCAGCAAATATTGTTAGATACTTGCGTCACCTTAGCTTTTATTTAAAATTCTAAATATGCCAATGTAACATGTTTCGCTTAAAAAAATTCAACTGATATATCAAGTGTAATTTTATAGCGAAGTAGAATTACATGTATTTAAGAAATCTTGAAAAAAGGTATATTAGGTGGTCCTTACGCCATGTCCCCACGTAAATGCGCTTTGCGCGATGGGGGCGGTGCGTTGCGTTAAAGTGGCAGCTGCAAACTCTCATAGACATAATAAGAATTCATTTTTTCCTTACTGAGAAATAAATGCGTGCAAAGGTAGCGATTTTATGCTGTCACATCGTTGAATTGGTTTGTTTTAGCTTTTTGTTGAAGTTTATAATTGTCACATTGACGTATCGCACCGCCCGAACCGCGCAAATCGCGCTCAAGTGGGACACAGCCTGCATATATACAACGTGGTTGAAATAAGGGGAACGTCTTACGGGGTGGTTCGAAAAAGATATATTGAGTGGACCATAAACAGTTGATATACCAGTTAGTTGAAAAACGGGTGGACTTGAATTATATTTTTGCAGGGTGGATAACAAAATGTTATAGTTAGGGTCAAAAGTAGGTGGGTGTAATAAAGATAAAATAGTATTATATTTATACAAAGTGGATAAAAATGTATGTTATGTAAGCAGTTAGGATATTTGAATTTTCTTGATCTAATATTAAAGTGATGAAGTGAGCAGGAAAAAAAAGTTTTATAAAGTAGTTCACAAGTTTTCAAGTAACATATTATAGGATGGTTGAAATATGTAGCAGAGAATGATTACAGCTATACAAGAAGATTTAAAAAATATTATAAAGGAATGTTATGATCCACAAGCAGTTTCATATACCGGATAGATGAAATATAGGGTGGACTAGAATTCTAAGTATACAGAGTGGTAAAACAAAAGTTATATTGGGTGGCCCATAAGCATATACAAGTTTGCTGAAATATAGCGTGGAATAGAATAATAATTATAGAGTGTGACTAAAAAAAGTTAGAATAGTTTTGTTATATAGGGTAGAGCATGAGTCAAGTTGTAGTTATACAGGGTGATTCAAACAAGGTTAAAAAAATTTGCAAATGAAGGATGGTTTAAATAAAGAGAAATTATAATTTATACTGTGATTTAAAAAATATGAGGAAAAAATGTGAAATAGAGTAACTCATAATCAATTGCACAAATAAGATATTTGCAAAAGCAGTTGCAGTTTTGGTGACATTTATTGGGAATTGCGATTTGGGTAAAATGGATTGGGGATTGGTGAATTTAGTTATACAGAGTGGTACAAAAAATGTTATATTGGGTGGCCCATAAGTAGTTGTATATATATTTTATATCTTCACAAACACAAATGCTTTTAAAAAAATATATTTTTATTTAAAACACAAACTAAATATTCTTACTTCAAAGTTACGTTAAACAATATAAATGAAATAAATGAAAGCGATACACTTAATGACGCTAACAGCCATCGCATGTGCATTTATAAGCTATGTGTTGCTTTGTCAGCAGTCAGCAGTTTTACACGTGCGATGGGCATTTGCGTATTTCCTGGGAATTGCTATATCATGTAATATGACACCATGTGAACGACTCTTTTGACCGGTTACACGGTGTTATCATATTAATATTCTAAGTATTGTTTACGACGTATATAACATATATATATATATATATATATATATATATATATATATATATATGATGGTAGAATTATAGTTTTACAGGGTGGATTAAAAAATGTTAAAAAATTGTTATATAAAGTAGGCCAGGAACAGTTGCATCCTGCTATATGAAGCAAAATTATCTTTATATATTATGTTTAAAACAATACTAGAAAAAGTTGCATATAAAGGTCGGTTAAAATTAGGGTTTACGAAGTGAAAAATTATCAGAAATAATTGTTATATACCATATAGGGTGGAGTACAACTCTAGTTAAGTAACTAAAAAATGTTATATTGGGTGACAAATAACCAGCGACATATACACGATATCTACAACACAAGTTATTCTATTCAACAGTAAACGATGATGGTCAAGCTAATAAATGAAAGTAAAATACCTTATATTAGGCAATATCGAAAGAGTTATTTAGATTTGCAAACTGTATCCAATTAAGTCATGGCATCACTAAAAATTGTAAGATTAAAAAAAAAAAACAAAAACCGACTTCAAAAGAAAATTAACTGAAAACATGAAATAATTTTTGCCTTGTTATTTGTTTGATCGATACTCAAGAAACTTTCTAAAGAACTTTTATCAACTTTTTAACCGACGCGACGTCCAAAACGAAGGACGTTATCAATTCGTCGGCACCTTTTTATGTTCACTCAGTGATTATTTAAAAATGGCTTAATCAATTGTGATTATTTAAACTGTATTGTATTAAGTAATATAACTGAATACCATATAATTTTATATAACGTGACTTTACGGGTTTTCAGAAAATCAGAATAAATAGTGTCAAGTACTACACTTCAGTGAATGTTCATTGTTTGCTCTAAAATGGGTCAGTCAATTTAAACAAAGAGATATTCCAGCTTGATTCCTTATATTTTTCTACAATGTAAAATTTACCGTTTGTCAGAATATCGGAAAGATAAGTCAAGAAAGTATATCGTACAGGCTCTTTGTAATGGTTTTTAAGTACATTTCTTTTTATTAAAATGAAATTCATTTACTAGGCTTACATTAGAGTAAGCTTACAGTACTAACTTAACAGTAATAGATAATATCATCACAGTCCAACTGTGGCGAATAATTTTAAATAGGACCTAACGGCACGTGATAGCTTATTTTAAAGTTATTGAGAATAGCTACCCAACCATATTGATTGTGTTTGAATGTATGCCAATTTTGATGGATAAATTAAATAAATATTAAATTATTATTTCACATTTACGTTGTAATTTATTACACTAATTCTCACAGAAAGTATTTAAAATGTGCTCATTCTACTTGCTCATATAAATGGACTATAATAGTAAATTCTAAATTCTTGCTGTACTCGTTCGACAACTGAAAATTTTTCAATAACTTCTGTTTTAAAACTTTAATATTTCGTAGAATAAATCCTGGATGTCAGGCAAGGTGACCAAGCTGGCCATTCTATGGGACCTCCCCTCAAATCCATTTTCTCCATCCATGTAACATCTTATTGAAATGTTATATCCAAATTGCCGAATTCTTGTGGATTATCCTCTAGCATTTTAAGAATTAGCATTTTGTACCCTTCCTAGATAAGAGATAAGTTTGAGTTGAAAATGGGTCCAACGATGTGCTTTTGTTTTGTGAAAAGGTATTTCAATTTGTGTCACTTCAATACCAGACGTTTTGTGTGTTCACAATTACATTGAGGGAAAAGTACTCACCATTAAAACATTTCTTTTGTAATGTTGGTTTCGATTAATTTATTTATCAAAATTTCACTGAATACCAGTCTTCTGTCGGGGTCGTTATCCGAAAGTTGGTTCATCATTTTTAATTTGTTTCCACTAAATATTTTTACCAACACCCTATATACTGTACTATGACTGACTTCAGAGACAGACTGAACTTTAGCCGCAGAGGAAGTAGCCTTTACTACCATTTGTGTAATTATGTCAATTTTTTTGTCATCACTAAGGGTTGGAAGACCAGATCGGTTGGCACGTTTAACAATGCCTGTTGCTTCAAACTTCTCCAGAAACTCCCTCAAGTAAGTCATCGATATAATAATAATAAGAGTAAATATTTAAGTTTTTTACAAAAAGTTTGCAAAAAAACTAGAAAACTAGAAAATTAGAAAATGTTAACTTTTTTGACAACTAACCAAAGGCGGACTGAATAATCTTGATTAATTAAATGTGAAATAAAATTTTATCCATCAAAATTGGCTCAAACCAAAAAAAATAATATAACCATTTATTTTCACTCTCCAAATTTCACCAGTGTAAGTAACAATAAAAGATACGAGGAGGGAGATAACAAATCTAGGTTGGGTAAATAAATAAGTAATAAACACTGATCTGATACATATGTTTCAATTAAAAATAACAATCTATAGTTGCAGATGCTTTCTCAATACATCACTGAAATTCACATACTAACTGAAAGAGTTGAACGATTTTATTAAATCGGGTGTAATAGAAATACCGGTACCCCTTTAACTTACTATGATCGCATTTTCCGAGAAAATGTTCCAGGCAAAAGTTGTTCAGCTTTGACTTAAAAATTCAGTGGTGTTCATGTCCTTGACCCCAAGGTCATTTTTAAATGTCATTTCAATGTCAGCGTTCTTCTTTTAAATGGAAACCCCTATTTTTTATTCCGGAATCAGTAGGAGCGAATAATTTTACATTCAGATATGAATTTGACCTTGGGATATAAGTGACTTCTCAAAATTATTTTAGGAATAATCATTATTTGCAACGAAATTTTTATTTTTTATTTCTATATTTTTTTAGTTTCTTTTTTTTTTTCTAAGGATAATAACTTTGAACATATGCTTTAGAGATCGGAAATAATGGTAAATATCCACGAACTGGCCTCAAACACTTTAAAGAGCAATTGATTCATATAAAACTTAAAAAAATAATGGAATTAGAAAAAACAAATAAGACCAAAAATTAAAAAATAAAATAAAATAAAACAAAAAACCACAAAAAAAACAAAATGATTGTTCAGTGGGGCTCCATCAACAAAACAAACCTACACAGAGCGCCCTCAAGTTGCTTATAGAGGAAAGCCCCTCTGAAGATAAAGGGTAACTACAAATATACGAATAAGTAGTCGCTGACTGCCGGTGGTACCCCACCTTTTTTCAACGCTAAGTGACACTATTCGCTGCAAATAACGATTGCTCTCGAATTGACCTTGAGAGGTCACTCAGACCGCATCGTCAAATACAAACCGGAATGTAAATATTTCCGCTCTTTCTGATTCCGGATTAAAAATAGGGGTTTTCATTTAAAAAAAGAAAGTTGACCTTGAAGAAAAAAATTAAAATTCAAAACATAAATAATGGGTATATGTAATCCGCATAAGATGCTATTTTATTTTCATTATCATTAAAGAACCTCATCCAATCTTAATTTGCATAATTTATATAAAATAATATTTAAATAGATCACAGTAAAATAACAATAATACAAATGAACGAATACATTCAGATATTACTAAACTTGATGTTTTATTGTCAATATAATTACAGATTAACAGTAAAATCTTGACTTATGTGCATAATTTATTTCAAGGAAAAACTAATTATATAAAACTGTGATATCATAAAAATAGAAAATAAAAGTTCTGAGTTGAGATTTGAACTTTATTCACTGTGCCTTGTATCATTAAATGATCACCCGCGTGTATATTATTTGCGATGACAACAGTATCATAGTTATAGTTGTTATTGTTATTTAATATTGTCGTTTTTCTATTACAATAATTTTAAATAAAAAACTCCATTTGTATTTATTTAAAGAAAACATATATTCCAATTTTCGACCCTGGATAACTTTCGGTTTACTTAATATTGGATTTTCCTCAAACAAAATTAAAACCCATATTGAATCAAATCCAATAATTGCATTTTCATAAAATGCGGCAATATCTTTATTCAATTATGGCAAATAATTTACAATTTCTTATTTGGATAAAGAGTGTGATTTCATAAGCTCCCTACCCCATAACGGAGTTTTTACCTTTTGGTAAACTCAACGTTTTTATTAATTTGGGAAGAGTATGTACCAACTTTTATGCAGGGGCTGATCCAGACACGTGATTTCAATGTTCAGAAGGGGCGATCCTGTACTAAAGTTACCTAAATATAATGTTATACCCAGATTTCTTGGGCTACTATAGTAAACATAGCATTTGTGAGGTTTAAACCCATAGAAGTTACCTTTTTCTAGGCGCTTGGAGTAAGATTACCTCGTTTTAATATTAAATTTACTAACTTTGAGGCTCTCGGTGGGGGCGATCGCCCTTGGATACGCCCATGCTTTTATGCCTATATTACATTATGCATTTGACCTACTGAATTTCCCTAAAATCAGTAGAAACACGCATTGCCTCCATTCAATAACTAAATATTTTTCAAAATGAAACCACTTCTAGATTACAAACGAGAAACTAAAATAAGAACAATATTAATATTAAATAGTACAATCCGACTCTTCGATGTCAATGGAAAACCACAATAAAATATTCCTGTAAAATTAATGTTTATAGAGGTGGAACAATAGGTAAAAACATAAATATTATACTGTTTATGTAAAGTTGCAAAATCGTATAACATGTTGGTTAATTAAGAAACCTTCAAAAGTGGTTTACAAAAATGTATCCGATTGACACACTTTGGAAAGGTCGGTGATAAATTAAATATTTCACTGAAATTTAGTAACAATAATATTGTGAAATTTATATGGCAAATCCACATTATTCGGATTGTAAAACTTTTCATATTTGTGTCACCACAGGAGATTTTATCACATGATGATATAAAGAATAATTGTACTCATTTAAGCATCAAAAATTACTTCTTCCGCTTATTTTTATGGGTTTTTGGTAAAATAACACATTTGACAGTAAAAACTGTATCTTTTCAAAATTAGCAGTACAGTGGTAGATCACAATCTCCTTTTGAACAACCCTATATCGAGATTGCTTGTATGGTTTTTTACATTTATTCTATTATACTGTTAAAGGTATTACTGTCGCCACATGTAAATTCTGTAGACAAATATTTCACTTTCGACAGATTTAAAAATATATTGACCTTTATATCTAAAAACAATACATTTTCTGTAGTTATAGCACTGCAAAACAGACAAACATTTAATTTTATATTTAGCTCTTACTATAATTCCATTAAAACCAAAACCATAGTTGAAACGTTTGGATTTATAAATATACAGCTGATGTTTTCAAGAGTGGTGTCAGGTTACACAAACTATGTAAAAATATATCAAAATGATTTCAATTATCAAAAGAAATACTAAAGATTTTAATTGCCAATAATATTATTATACTTCAGTGCGGATTTACTTTGTCGATGTACCTTATACTAAAGGACAAAATAGATACATAATAAAATTGTTGCTAACAAAATGTGTCTATTTTTCAATGTACAATCCGAATCCGCTGCGTACAATCCGAATCCGCTGTAAAAATATGCATGTTCCATTCGAAAAAATCAACTTCCTGCTTAAGCCACTTCCCGTATAAAGTAGAAGTTTATTTTGTATCCATTCTATAGAACATACCCCTTTTACCTAAGGATACATCGTCATTGTTTAAACATAATAGGGTGGTTGCATCTTATTGGGGGTATACGGATGGGTTTTGAACACCCCGTTATACTTATAAAGGGTGAGTTTTTTTTTTAATGATCAGTGTGGGGATCTCGGAAACTAGCGGAGATAGAGCAATGGTTAAATTAGGAAAGATTTGCAGTTTTACTGGCCCAATTTAATGACACTTTCGGATTTTTGTAAAAAGTCATGGCTTACTAGATATTTTGACAAAACGAAATTCTGTCGATTTAGTCAAATCCCTCTAGCTCCTTTGTTTTTGATTTCATTAAAAAAGTGTATATAAATTGAAGGGAACTATATCCCGAATATGATTGTCATATACTCGTTTGCGTGACAGCTCTCGTTTTCGAGATATGACACAAACTTATCTTTTTTTGAATGGAAACCATAGTTGGCTATGACCTCAAAAAATCGGACATTTTTAGAGCTTAAAAATAACAAGAGTTATTGATGCTTTTCTCTCTTATTTTCAGTTTTAACGTAGTTAGCCATGAAATAGATTGATTTAGTAATAACTATTCCAAAAAATACTGGATTGATTCAGCCGATACTTGTTGGAAATTCATTTCACTGAACTAAAATCACCTTGAATTGCACTTTCCACTCTATTTGGTTTTTTAAAAAACCTTTTCTGACGCGTTTCGATATTAACTATCTTTGTCAAAGAACTAACTGGTATTTCGTGAAGTCCGTATATTTATAGTTTATTTAGGTTGTCAATAATAATCCGATAATTGAACAATTAGCATAAAGCTATCGGCAATTATCCTTTTACGTAATAATCTGTTGTATACGTAGAATACTATAGGTATTAAAACAAATTACAGAAAAATCGTTCAGTAAACGAATTGAGTTTAGATCTCTAATGATTCCTTAGGAGACTAAATCTTTTGGAATCATTAGAGATCAATAAACTCAAAAATTCAGGGAATTTACTGAACGACCAGGTAGATTTGCTTTAATACCTATAGTAATTCTACGTATACAACAGATTATTACAGGATAATTGCCGATAGCTTTATGCTAATTGTATCGGATTATTAGACAACCTAAATAAACTATAAATATACGGACTTCACGAAATACCAGTTAGTTCTTTGACAAAGATAGTTAATATCGAAACGCGTCAGAAAATAAAAAACAAATAGAGTGGAAAGTGCAATTCAAATTTTAGTTCAGTACACTTTGAACGATTTTTTATTAGGTATATCAAATATAACGAAAAAACTAAATAAGTAAGTACTTACTAAAAACTTAAGAAATTAAAGTACATAATAATGGTTACAATTTATGTTCGAAAAGTCCACCATTGTTATTTAGACAAAAATTGCATCTTTTTAAGATTGACATTACCGCTTTCCTCACAGACCGCCTATCAATTTCTTCAATTACACCGCCTCCTTTAGTCATCAACGGTCTCATACTTTCTTTTGTATAATTTGTTTTTTTAGCGCACCCCATAAATAGAAGTCCATAACTGCCAAATCGGGAGACCGGGGTGGCCATTCGCGTGGGCCATTTCTTCCTATTCAAGAGTTTGGACAGATATTATCTAAGTGGTGTCTTACTAATAACGAGTTATGAGCAGGTGCTCCATCATGTTGGAACCACTCAATTTCTAAATGAGTTCTCAAATTCAAATTATGCAACATGTCTTGAATGGTGTATTGCAAGAAATGCAAGTAAGTGATTCGTTATAAAAAGGCCCCAGAAAAGTAGACTCTATGATAGCACACCAAACATTATAACCAAATTTTATCTGGGGTCGTCTTTGTTCTACATGGAAAGGGTATTCTTTAGCCCAGATATGCTCGTTGTGTCTATTGGACATACCGCAGTTAGTAAATCTAGTTTCATCTGACAAGGCACATGTCTCTGAACCATGTACAAAACAAAATACGTCGATGTTCGTCACCAGCATGCAAAGTTTGAGAAACTGAAAGTTTGTACGGGTAGAACTTGTGCGCTTTCAGTATCTTAACCACAGTTCGTTGAGATGTGCCAGCTTCTGCCGCAATCTCACGAGTTGATGTAGATGGATTTTTATTTACCCTTGCCAAAACATTTATTTGTACTGCTTCGTTAACTAGATTACGTTCCTTTGATGGTTTAGTAAAAGGTCCATATCTGCGTAAACTATTGTAAAGCCTGTTAAATGAACATAGAGCAGGTGGACGACGAGTAAAATATATATGAAAGTATTCCTCAGCTGAACGAACTGAATTTTTATGGCATATGATATAACATTCCACCATATTCAGTTTTTCTTCGTAAGAATATTCCATTTTGTCACGACAACTTGTCATATCGACTGTCAGTTCAGCACTACTAATGAAATTACTCTCAAATGAGGAAACGTCAAAGTGAAAACAATCTTTTTCATGGGTACGTTAAAAGTGAAAATAAGAGAGAAAAGCATCTATAACTCCGTTATTTTTATGAATAACTATATCGAGTATTATATCGTTTAAAAGCTCTAAAAATGTCCTTCATAGCCAACTATGGTTTCCATTAAAAAAAAGATAAGTTTGTGTCATATCTCGAAAACGAGAGCCGTCACGCAAACGACATATCATATTCGGGATAAAATTCTCTTTAATTTTGATATTCACACTTTTTTTATATCAAAAGCAAATACTAGAGGGATTTGACTAAATCGACATTTCGTTTTTTCAAAAAAGCCAACTTTTTCACCGAAAGTGTCATTAAATTGCAGTAAAATGCAAATCTTTCCCAATTTATTTCTCTATCTCCGCTATCCGAGATCCCCATATATATCAAAAAAAATACCCTATATATATATATATATATATTTGGTTTCCTTTGTTGTATCCGGTCTACATCCGTATGCTGGTTTGTGCTTTGAAAAGAACAGTTAACCTGACGTTTCATGAAAACCGCGTTTGACATTTTCAAAGCTGCAATTCTGAAACTAGAACTATTTTCTGAATTAGTTACAGAATTTAGATAATATTTGCTTAATGTTCACCAAGCGGAGAACTGCCTTGCTTTACGTATGTATTTTTCAAATTGTTTTGGTAAAAGACACGATCAGAAAGTGGTCAATATTTTACAACCCTAGTAAGGGTAACTAAAATTCCTTAAATCGCTTGATATTCGACATCCAACCTAGCATCAGGTGTAGACATGACTAGAATTATATTGAATATATGTTATTGATAATATAATTAAGCGAATGTTTGTTTCAGATGTAAAGTCTTTGACACTTACCTATTTGCTTCTACTTATCAGTTATTTTTTTAAATTACTATCCGTCAACATTTTTTATAACACCAATAGTAGATGGCATTGATGTTTTTATATTCCGAATAAACAAGTAATATTGAAGCAAATAATTAATATAAAATTACTAATTGTTAAAGAAATTGTTTACACGAACTGTAAACTTATTTAGCAATGACAGTATAATTTCCTCATACAATCTTTAGAAATTAAGTGCGTCTTAAAATACCCCAAATTACTTATTGACGTATTGGTATAATTCCTTGTGGCGTATACCTACTAAACATTGGTGGATTTTTTCAGTATTGTAAAACGTAAATTGTAGCCCAGTAGTAGCATAAAACCTATAAACAATGGTAGGTATTACATAAAGACACCGAAATAAAGCTGGTGGGGTAGGTAAACTTGCTATATCAGCTATTGTTACAATAGACCTTTTAACAGAAAATGGGCATAAGAATAGGATGAACTTATTTTTGGATCCTCCTGTATTTTCTAATAAATTTATTGACTTTCGAGCAATATTCTTTATTTTATTATTCGTACAATGATTAAAAAACAAATATTTTAGCGAAATCAATGACTACTATTAACGCTATATATGTTGGTAGAAGTAAATTCTTGTGAATGCTTGCTTCGAAGGTTCCTCATGGATAGTCTTATGCATCCGCACAAGAGTACAATTCCAAAGAGATAAGTTCAAAATTCGTAGAAATCTGTATCATAAGAATTTAAATATTTAGTAAATTCGGTTAAGTACGTAAATACATTTAAAGGCAAAGCAGATATTTAACCAAGCATTATTATATTTGCATAATAGGTTTTCTCCATCACGAGTGACCTTATCAAGAGAGAATTTTAAATAGTTTGGTTTATAAAGAGTCTAGCTGTTGAAACGCTGTTTTAAATATGGTTTGGTGTTATGCTTACAAAACTTAGTGTTAACACACATCTTTTTCAGTATTAATCCTTATAGGACCGTTGATTTATTTGACGTGGGTCAACTTAAAAATGATTTGGGGAAATTAAAATAAACTGAAATAAAATTGCTAATTTATGATGATTTAACAACCCGTACGTTCTTCTTGGTCAAATGGAAAGCTATAAGAATGACCGGTTTAGAATGTGTGGAACTGTAGGGCAAAGAATTTCCATCCCGAACAGTGCCTCTTAGACAAATGTTGAAACTCGGCTCAAAGACCGTTGCCAGTATGAACTTGACAGAACCTGAAAGCGTATTGCTTCCACCACTTCACGTCAAATTTGGGTTCACCACATAATGTGTAAAGTTTACAGAAAGATAAAGATATCTACAAATCTTGAAGTATAACTGATGGAATTCTTTCCAAATCCTTCAACGCCGTAGCCAGAAAAATTTTTCGGGGTGTGTTGGATAATTTTATTTGACTGGTGATAGGCTGATTAGTACTGCAGAATTGATATTATTTTTCATGTATTTCCAGGATTTTGTTATAAACTTTATCTACGCCGTCCCTGACTAAAGCAACGTAAAGCATTATTCATTCCAATAAGACAACAATCGCTGGGATAATAAAAAAAGATCTGAAATCTTCGCATGGGGCAAGAACAATTGTCTCGAACACTAAAACTACCCTCGAAAACGGCAGTAGAATACCATGGAAAATACCCGAAAAATTAATGTGAATATATCAGGCATTGAACTGTTTTGAGTAGTGAGTGCCGCTTCCTTAGTTGTGTTATTGTTTCGCAGTAAATTTTATTCTGAACCAGCTGTTGTGAATTTTTGATTTTTAAGTGTAAATGAAGTTCTAGAAAGTGTGGTGAATATCAGTAATTATAAATTTTAATTGAACCCAAGAAATGTATTGCAAAATATAAAATTATATATATGTAAATTTATTCTTATGAGAAAGATGATTAATTGGTAAAAATTTAATCTTGAAACCCAAAATTCCAATTTTTTATATATTCTGCAAATACATGAACAAAAAAAAATAAATTTTGCAGTACTAATCAGACCATAACCAATAACAAAAATTTACCCTAGAAGATATATTATTTATCTGATATATAACTCATAGAAAGTATCTCCGTCGAGGCATTTGCAGATGAGATTTCCTATTTAAATTCGTTAACTTTGAAGCTCTCGATCCCTCTTAGAATCCAACCTTACTATGACAGCTAAATTAAAATTATGAAAGATTTTATTTTTGAACCAAAGGTATCAAATAACGAATGCATGAGAATAAACGACAGTAGAAACCGATGAAAACTATTTCGGATACATGGTTTGGCTTTTAGCCGCTCTTTCAATACATTTATTGAACAGAGGCCACACGTATTTCTATTTGCCTTTGCAGTTTTAATTGACTATATCAAAGCCATGAAGAAGACCGAGCAGGGAACATATGTATTTATCTATCAAACGTAAATGGATAAATTGTTGTCTTCCCAGGAATTACATCCGAACATTTCATCTACAATAAATAGGGCTCTAGAGCGGTGGAGCACTTATATGTATAAGTGACTGGGACGGTATAGACGGCTCTGATTTGTCGATGGAGACGGAGTGGACGGAGTCTGTGGGTCTGTGGGGTGGTCTAGGATCGCGCACTGTTGTGCGGGATACCAAATTCTGTTCAATTAAAAACTCTCTTTCTTTTGGTCGAAATTGTTTGAATGTTTGTTGTATATTTCATTAGCCTCTTGCTGGAGACAAGAATAGTAGTGGGATGAGATGGACAGTAGATCAGTGTTTTCATACTGTATGACGTGGCCAATTTTTCAGATTGTAATAACCAACACTTCCACTTATGTTCAGATACCCGTTTGTTAATGCTACGCTGTGTAATGCCAATATACACAGCTCCAAATATGCACGGCATTCCATACACTTCTGATGTCGAAAACGAAAAATGGTCAGTTGGATCTTTAGGAGATCTCAGAATATGGGGAAGTCGGGAACGCACATCTAAATAATCATCTTGTAGATAACGTGGTTCGCAGATTCTGTCTTCTTTTGTTTAGGATAGTGTTTGGAATGTTTATGGACGTACCTCTCCGTGTGGGCGATTTTCGGTAAACACTGTGGCCAAGGGTACCATCGTTGTTTCTTGTCACTAATAATTCCCGAAAGACCAGTTATCCATTGTTTTCCTTCTCCAAGGTAAATTCGAAACGTAGTTGAATGACATGTAGATTCAATCAACAATGCTGCCCTATAGCTCCAGACAACAAGGGTGTCATCGACGTAACGAAACCAACATCAAGGTTTTAAATAAGCAGTGTTCAAACCTTTTTCCACAAATCTCCATATAGAAATTGGGCACAATTTTGTCAAATATCGTAATTTTAAATTTTGTGCATTTGTTTCATAGATACTTTGAAATTGACGATGGTGTCTCACCTATACCTGAAACGTTTGAAATTTTATAGTAATTTTCGTGACTTGTAGTGTTATTTACCAAAAAAGTGCTTAAACATTGACCAAGAGGATTTCCCACAGCCACACCATAGAATTATTGGTTCCAATGAAAATATGTGGTACATATAACGAGCAATTAAGAAGAGACGTAGGCATACGCACCATAAAAGGAGCAATAATAAGAAGGACAAAGAAGGCGATAGCTAGAATGAAAAACCACAGGAATCCACTACTATGAGAGGCCACAAACTACGACGAAAACAAGAAACACAGGACCAAGAGATCCAGGATGGCGCCACTGCAGACAGAAGAGGACGTAACATAATAAGAATATCATAGGGAATGAAATATCTTAGTGACTGAAGTATCTTAAGGAATAGCGTAGAGAAAATTATTGTAACAGCTCAAGGAAAAATGAATGTAACATAGAACAATAAGATTCAAAATTTGGACTAGGAGTACGAAATTATTTTAATAAATTTAACACTGATAATAAAGACATGACTAACTAACTAACTTACAACATATCTAAACGATTCAAATATGTCAAAAACTACGTCGAAGCTGACTCGAGAGTCCCATTCGTTACAACGAGCTATCGAGATACCAATTTCCTCGGTGCCGCTGTTCAGAAGTGGTTCCAATAGACTACCACGAAATAGCCCGGAAACAATAGTTTATACATTCACATCGACCGTGAAAGCCTAATTTATGGTCGCTCTGTTAATGCAAAAAGTGTATTTGCTTCATTTTGAGTCTCTATAAATCTTTCATAAAAGGGCAAAAAATGCTACCGTTCCTTTTAAATTTTTACAAAACGTTGAGAACACTCCTTGATTAAGTAAAACGTTGATGACAATCTACGCAAGTAAAAAGTACTAATTACACTTCGCTGTTGCATTGGCGGATCCAAGAGGGGGGCGATCGCCCCCTTCGAGAGCTTCAAACTTAGTACGTTTAATATTTAAACGAAGTAATCTTAACTCCAAGAGCCTAGAAGAAGGTCACCTCCAAGGGTTTAAACCTCAGAACCACTATTTTTAATTTAATAGTCCAAGAAATCTGAGTTAAAAATTACATTAAGGTAAATTTAGTACAGGATCCCCCTCCCCCGGAAGGATGAAATCGCCCCCGCAATGTTGATACATTTTTTTATAAACAATTAGTTTTTAATGGAGAAAATGTTTGTACAAGCTGATAACAGAAACCTGCCCTGTTTGTCATCAACTTGTACGAAAATTTAATTATATACCCATCTAAGGTTCCTCCATTCTTCAAAAACAAAGTCGATTTTTATGCAGCTCAACTCAAAAATGTTAAAATAATGTAAGAATTTTTGAAAACTTTTATTGTAGTATTTGTAAGTTAGATTAGGTTAACTATTCAAATAATCGGCCTTTTGAGATTTACGGGAACCGCTTCGTCCTTCAAATGAACTTTCATGTAGCTTTTCCATGGGTAATTCAACATTTTTACGGTTAAGGCAAGTAAGGCAAGTAGAAACTTAAAAAAAAAGTTGAAAGTAGACCACCCAATTCTTATATTTAGAACATAAATGTTTTAATTCATTGTAAACAGAAATGCTAATCTAAAAGTCCAATAACACTTTACTTATGGTATACTTTACAGATGGTATACCCATGCGCAGATTCAGTAGGAGAGACTCAAAGTTAGTAAATTTAATATTAAAAGGAGGTAATCTTAACTCCAAGACCCTAGAAGTAGGTAACTTCTGAGGGGTTAATCCTCGAACGAATATGTTTAATATAATAACCCAAAAAATCTCGATTGAAAATTTTATTTAGGTAAATTTAGGACAGGATCGCACAACCCTTTGCTGTTTTTTAAAATTTGTTAGCATAGAAAAATGACACTTAGTCAGGATAATTAATAGATGTATTTGTGGCAACCGCACTTTACATTTAAAGAATGAAATAAATATTCGAAAAACTATATAAAATAGTTTCAACTAGATTATTGTTTTCCTGTGTCAAACATCTATTCTGGCATTCACACTCAAGCCAGTCCAATTCAACAAAAATGCGCAACTGCAATTTTTCAATTGAATTCAATAAATAGTTGCAAACTTTATGTTTGGTAATATTTCAGTAACCCACAATACTAGCGTGCCATATATGCTAGATACGTGTTCTAATTTATTTCTTGGTGAAACTCCTTTGAAATAATTTGGTCAAGTGCGAGTTGGACTCGCATACTTAGGGTTCCGTACCACCTTCAAGCAGGAAATGAGTGCATTTTCTTATACTTACCCTTATATCTTTTAAAGGAAGCGTTTTAAAATTATAAAAGATATACACTTTGATTTTCCACACATAGACTTTTATTTTATCTGCTTTAGGATTCGCTTGATTTTTATCACAATACATATGTATTTAATTTTCTAATTTAGCCCTCAGAAAGTAACATTAGAGTTTTATTTTACTAATAAACTTTCAGAGATGCCTTTTATAGTCTACTGTCTGAGTTTTGAGGCTCTGTAGATTGGAAGAAAAACGGCAAAATAGGTCAAAGTTTAAATTATAAATTATTAAATCTGTTATTCAAATTATTTAAAAATTTATAAAATACATTTTTCAAATTTTAAATAGTGTAGTTTCTAAAGTGGGAATTAAGTCGATGTTTAATATTTTTAATATCTTTTATACAAATGATTTAAAAATATGATATATTTGTAATTCACATAATGAGCGTTTTATCTGATATATTACATGATGCGTTTGAAAATTGAATCTTTATTTTCCATTTAATTGTATAATTTGTCCCTAAAATTACTATGGGGGTTTTCTAGTAATTTATTTTCCGTTTAATTCTATCATTTGGAGGCCAAATAATAGAATTAGGTTTTTTTCATATTTTTCCTATAATGAGCCCTGGGATTTGATATATTACATGACCCGTTAGAAACAATTATAATTTTTTATTTTCCATTTAATTCTATAATTTGCCCCCCAAAATGAATATTAGGGGTTTCTTCTTATTTTTCCAGTAAAGTTCAGGTGAGGGGCTATACTTCCAGTTAAAATGTTTCAGCTTATGGTTTCGGAGATAAGGGGGGGGATGGGTAAATTTTTTTATATTTTTGTTAATATCTTTTAATTAATTTATTTTATAGATATGGAATATATATATATATATATATATATATATATATATATATATATTTGTTTTCTTCATCATGAGCCCTTTTATTTGATATGTAACATGCTGGGTTAGAAACAATTTTAATTTTATATTTTCCATTTGATTCTATAATTTGCCCACCCCCAAAAAATTGGGGTTTTTCCTTATTTTTCTAGTAAAGTTCAGGTGAGGGGCTATACCTCCATTGTTTTCAAAAGTTTCCAGCTTATGGTTTCGGAGATAAGGGGGAATGGGTATTTTTTTTATATTTTTGTTAATATCTTTTAATTAATTTATTTTAAAAATATGAAAAAAATATATTTGTTTTCGTCGTAATGAGCCCTTTCATATTATATATAACATGATGGCTTAGAAACAATTTTAATTTTAATTTTCCATTTAATTCTATAATTTGCCCCCCCCCCCCAAATAAATATTAGGGGTTTCTCCTTATTTTTCCAGTAAAGTTCAAGTGAGGGGCTATACCTCCAATTTTTTCAAAATTTTCCAGCTTATGGTTTCAGAGATAAGGGGGGGAATGGGAAAATTTTTTTATATTTTTGTTAATATCTTTTAATTAATTTATTTTGAAAATATGTAAAACATATATTTGTTCTCGTCGTAATGAGCCCTTTCATTTGATATATAACATGATGGGTTAGAAACAATTTTAATTTTATATTTTCCATTTAATTCTGTAATTGGCCCCCCAAAATTAAAAGAAGAGGTTTCTTTTTATTTTTCCAGTAAACTTCAGGTCAGAACCTATAAATCTATTTTTTTTTCAAAACTTTACGTTTTATAGTTTTGGAGATAAGGGGGGGGGGTAAATTTTGGTATATTTTCGTTAATATCTTTTTAAATAATTTTTTAATATGAAAAAAATATATTTGTGTTCCTCAGAATGAGACCTTTCATTTGATATACCCCTAAAATCAAATTTTTTTCTTTTACGATATGTACTCCTAACTGGGGCACCAAACTATACATTGATACCAAATTTCAACCTCTTGCGTCCAGTAGTTTAGGAGAAAATTGCTGTGATGTGACAGAGGCAGAAATCCGGAGTGATATAAGGGTATCCGTATATTGTATATACGGAACCCTAAAAACGGTATGGATTAGTATTTTGGTATCACACTTCACTAAAGAACTCATTTAATATAAAATAAAATAAAAAACAAATAATTCAGTTCCTAATGGGTTTACCTGTAGGTTGTTTTTATTCGAACATCTGATAAATCTGGCGTAGTGTATAATTTCCAAATATCGTTTTATATTAATTTTAGGATTATAATAATAAATAATAATAATCTATACTGAACAGGAAGTTTCCAATAATAAAAACCATGTAGACATGTGTAATTTGAAATGTTATATTATTTATTACAAATAAAACATATAACAAAAATTTATTATTTACAATAAACCTGACAAAAACTATGTACGATATGTTAAAATGGCAGTGAAAATCTTAAAATACAATTTTGAGATCATTAGTTGACCCCATTACATAAATAAAAGAAATATTTTATATTCATCGGAAATTTAAAATAATGTACACAATGTTAAAGCCTTTCGAAATTTAAATATTGCAAAATTATTATTTACATATCACAATATACATATTTTATACAAAATACAAACTTGTTCTTTGAACTATTGGATCATTTGTAAATATCTGTTTTCTTCTAGCAAGGAACTTAAAGACGACGTCATATCATTGACCACCATATTCGAACTCGGTTTATCTCCTGGTTTTACAAAGTTCATTGTACTGTTTGACACTTCTGAGCTATTTACCCAAGACTGACAATTCTGGACATACTCCAGAGTTCTCTGGTATGTTTCCTGCCTCATGCCTAGAGTCGTTGTTTCGTTCCCCGTGGTTCCTGGTGATGGCTGCGACTGATTTACTATTTTAGGCTTCAGTTCATTGTTCACATTTTGTACAAAGTTCTGTGGATTTTGCTGCATATACCCCTGTTTCTGACAGTTAACGCAACTAGTACACATAGAGTTCGATTGAGACTGAACAGGATACTGAGGAGGCTGAGGCTGGTAACAGTTTTGCACATTCTGCTGCATATAGTGGGAACAAGGTCTACTCATTTGAGCCTGTTGAGGCTGGCTTATAATTTCTGTAGGTGCAGGAGTTGCCATTGCAGGAGATGGTAAGGGTTCAGTCATATTTGGTATGCAGTTATACTGTTGATTATGCATTTGTGGTTGATATGTATTACAGGTGAAATTGTTCATAGTTTTGTTTTGACACTGACTGAAATTTGGTTGATTACATGGTTGATACATGTGATTGGTACACTGGCCAGGGCTGTTGGAAACTTGTGGAGTCATGTTATAACCAGTATTCATCATTGTCAGCTGATTATTATTGCAGATGTTATGCTGGGGCATCATATTGTTTTGACAATTACTGCCATCCCAGTGTTGCATATTATAACATCCATGATTCATAGGTCGACTGTAACAATTTGGTACCACTTGGTTGTGTTGCATCATCATTTGCCCATTTGTGTTGCAAGTTTGTTGAGGTTGACTATTTGCCTGCATCATTTGTGAAGTACATCGTGAGGGTAACCTGTTCATATTATTTGTTGCTGTCATCATTGGCATTTGATTTGTCTGAGACATCATTGTATTTGGCATATCTCCATACGTTGATGATGGAGAAGACATCAATTGGTAATTAGAAGATGGTGACGGTATGACTTGCGCCAACGGGTTACTTACAGGTGACGGTAACATATTAGGAGCAGGAGAATGCATCATGGTATTCATGTTTGTTGTTGCTGGTGAGGGAATCATCTGATTCAGGTTGACTAAAGATGGAGAAGGCAACTGAGCTAGATTTTCGCTTTGTGTAGTAGTCCTCGCTGGAGAGGCGATTAATGGATTTAGTGGTGGAGGTTGTGAAGGTGAATGCATCATTTGATTCACATTGTGAGATGGCGAAGGAACTACTTGATTGAAATTAGATGGAGCTGGCGAATGTAACATCTGATTCATGTTGTTTGAAGGAGATGGAACAAATGCGTTCATATTATTTGGTGAAGGTAAAACTGGATTTACTGTAGATCCAGGTGACATTATGTTGGTATTTTGTGGAAAACTCCTAGGCGACTGCATCATTTGATCCATACATTTCTGATTGGAATTCATTTCAGTCCAATTTAAAGAAGTTATTTCGTCAGTTTGGTTGTCAACTACTTGATTCAAATATCGTACCATCTCATCAGGAATAACAAGTTTGTTTTCCACCATTTCCCCTTCTTCAACTTCATCTAGCACAACAGCTTGATTAGGATGAAGATTGGGAGACGCTATGTTTCCTTTTAAAGGTGATAAAGTTACAGAAGCCGGTCGAGGGGGAGGACTCTTTCTATCGGTGATAGTGTGGCACGGTTCTGACATTCTTCTTGTATCTGTACTGGCAGTCGTGGACGCGGCGTTGCTTAAGTTACCAGATAACCAAGTTTGTTGCATAACTGTTTGTTGCATTGCCATATTTTGTGTCTGAAATAAAATCGTGTATCAGTATAAATCTCTATCGGGTACATTAATTATTAATTTACCTGAAGTACTAAATTACTGCTATTATTGGGTGAACTCTGCAACCTTTGCAACTGACCAGCCAGCAGATGTGAAGGTGGTGGTGGTGGAATACAAGTACCTCCTGTAGTAGCTGTTGATAACTGACTGGAGCGTCTTGAACTTCCAAGCGAAATAGGATCGTAAAATGAACCTGGTGCTACAACGGGTCTCATGCTGGATGCCTGAGAAGCTAAACTGCTCTTTCTACTCATATCTGCGCTTCGCATGCTGCCATAATATGAGCTAACAGTGGAATTGCTGTCTCTTCTAAGTTGTGGTTGAGTGGAATTGTTGGGTTGGATTCGTTGTATGTCTGTTAACTGGGGTTTTTGTTGCGTAGGCCCAATGTTTCCTAAAACAAGTTTAATAATTACTTGCTATGAAAATCATCATCAAATATTATTATAAGCAATATGCATCTGACCAGAAAACTGAAGTCATATTAACGAACTATATAATAATCAAATTTACATGTTAAATTTAGTTTTGCATTAAAAAATTGAGATACAAATAAGACATACAAAGTTGCTTCAGTTTTGCCAATATTTATATATTCGAACACTGAGAAATATTTTAATATTATTATTGGATCACATCAAATGTTTGTCCTTACACCAGTTTTAAATATTAAGGAGAGGATTTCTGTTCGGCCTACGAAATGGCACATCTTGTGATCGGTATTTTTAATAAGTATTTAATGAATGGGATTTAATTATGAAATATGTAATAGAGAAATAATAATGCTAAGTGATCTTCGTGCCAGAATTGGTAAAGAAACTAAACATGAATGAAAAACTAGGAGAAATGATAATGAGTCCAGGTTGATAGACATATGTAAGTAATCCGCGCTAGAGTAATGAATGGTTATTGCTAACATAAAGATATCCACAAATAGATCAAGAATCGACCACCTCATTATGAGACCAAAACCAGAATAAGTATGCACGACGTCAGAATGTCAAGATCTGCAGAGTATGGAAGTGACCACCACTTGTTAAAAGCTAAACAACTACTGAAATAATAAAATTCTACGAAACACCACATAGTTACAATCTAGCGAGATTTAACAAAAGATAAACTACAACACTTCATCAAAAATAACAGCTATATCACAGATTGTTAAATACTAAACCGGGCAACGATAAGAAAATATATAGAGAAGTTCTGCGAGGATTAAATTCGCTTTAGTAGAAAGAAATCAAAGCTCGCGTAGTAAATATTAAGAACTAGTTTGTTAATTTCAAGGCCGTCAATCCGGAGGTTCCTTGAAGAAGGAAGAAATAGCAATGAAGCCCATATCCCAGAAAAATTGGAAGACTATTACAAATCTTTGCTGGTCTACCAAGTACTAAGTAGGTACTTAGATTTAGAAAAGGCAAAAATTAGAAGCTGTAATGAATGTGTATAAAATTAACATCAATGGGACGAAGTAAGGAGAAAATTAAAGATCGAAATAATAAAGACAAGCACTGAACTCTGTGTGATGGTAGAACATAACAAAAAAATCAAAAATAAAATGCAACTGAAGCAATAAATTCGTTGCATGGAAAACTAGAAATAAGTAGACGCGTGAAAGTAAAACGAGATTAGTCGAAGACATAGTCAAGCAAAAAAGAAAATGGCGTAGACCACCCGCAACACGGATACAAGGGAATTACCAAAGCAACATCACAAAGTCGACAATGACAGGCATGGCCATTCGAAAAACAAACGCGTATAACGCTATAAAGAGGATTCATATATTTTCATTTTATTCATTGAATTTTTCAGGTGCTAGTAGATGTGAATAAAACCGCATTTTACTACAAACTAAAAATTAAAATAATTTATATTTGAAAATCGCTATGGTAATGTTGATTTAAGATTTTGAACATAAGGACATTCAACGTATTCACTCTTTTAATGCTAGACACAGTTTGAATGGTTTCTTTAGATTTCTAAAAATTGAGCTTAAAATATATACCTTCCATTTTGAGATCAGTGATTCGTCTATTCAAATCAGCAATATTTTTCCTTTGATTTGTGCTGGTGGGTATACTCGATGGTTTTCCTTTGGCCAAAGGTTTCATTCGAACTCTAGGTGTTCTTTCTGCGACGGCTACACCACCCCTTTCAGTCCCTGAAAAATATACAATAGTTTCAGTATATTTTAAATAAGCCATGTCACGTTATATACCTAATCCAACCAGGGTTCTAAGAACAACAGGCAGATCATCAATTTCAAGATCTTCAGCCTCATAAACCCAAGATGGCTCTTCAGATGGCTCAACGGTTCTAGACATATTACTACCAAGATCAGTCGAGTAGTCGTCATTGAAACCTCCAACAAGCTGGGTCGCCCCAAGAGGGCTGCCCTGTTGCTGTTGACTAGGAGAGTTGATGTCGGACTCAGATTTTATGCTCGGGCTACTGAGACTCGTCGTTTTCTGGCTTTGCATGTCTTCGCTGCGCGGACTTGAATCTAGTCCTCCTGGACCGTCATCAGTGCCGGGTTCAGATCCCTTGTGTTTCTTACTGGCGTAAAATTCTGCACCGTGTACTGTTTTGACGTGCTTCCTCAGCGAGCTTGGATCTGTGTAACGTTTTGTGCAACCGGGAGCTTTGCAGACATACGGTTTCTGTAAAACATACAATATTTTATTTTTCTCCTTTAATTGGATAGAAAAAAAGCAAACATCTATAGTTACATTCAATACGTTCTACAAAAAATCAAAGAATTACTTACAATATTTATTCCTTACTTGACAAGCAAGGGAAAAAAATGTCGTGAATGACAGTGATCAGAAAAATGTACTTTACTTACCTCATTACTGTGTGTTCTGTTCTGATGTTTTGCCCGGTCTGAAGCATTACTGAAAGCTTTGGAACAGCCCGGATATTCACAAGTATACGGTTTCTCGCCAGTATGAGATCTGAGATGCGTCTTTAGATTTTCCAAACGCGAATATGCTTTGGCACATCCCTCAAACTAAAACAGACAAAACAAAATAAATAAAGGACCCATTTTGTGTATAGGGTTGCCAACTTTTATGTATAGTCGTATTTTCCCGAAATTCTATAAAAATAATAAAATAGATCATACACAACGGTAATACAACAATACTATTCGAATAAAAAACTCTATATAATCTCAGTAAAGTAAGTGTGCATATCTGGCCCAGCCCTTGTCTCTATTGCTATTTTTGACATTTTTTTAAGGTTGACCCAAAAATTGCACAAATGTCAAAGTCAAATACAATTCATTCGATTTTTTAAAAGATGTTTATGCTTTCTTCTATAACTACTCTGGGTAATAAAGTAATAGCTGAAGGATGGAAATATTGTGGAAACAGGTTTACAGGATGTATTGTATCAGGCTGATAATAGGCTCTCATTTATCAGAAAGACTTTCTTGATTTATTTGGCATTTATAACAAGAAAATTGAGATAAATCATGAAAATATTGTTGTGTTCATTTATGATTATTAATTTTTTGGATTTTTTTGATAAATTACGTATTCAAATTGCAAAATTTACGCCGCCTTTAAGTTTCTTGTAGTGGTTGTAAGAAAGTTATTGTTCGAGGAAAAAAATGGTATGTGTTTCCAATATACAGTGCTTTCGAAAAGAAGGGAATAAGTTCAATATTTCTGAAAGTGAGAGTTTTAAAAAAGGCACTTTTTGACATACGACCCTTTTTGTAGACGCGATATATATTAAATACAAATATATATATATATATATATATATATATATATACGAGAGGTTATTCTCTTCCCTGATCAGAAACAATATATATTATATACATTGTCTTGCGTACAAAAGAATGACACCTCGAAGAGAGTATACGACCCTTATTTGTGACGTAATCTTTATACGAGATATGACATAATTGACAAATTTTTTAAAGTACGTCACCCAATTTCGAATATGCTAATTGAACGAGTGTGTCATTCTATGTACACATCGTCAAAGATATAATTAAATTAGCCAGTTTATATATTTAATTTTATTATATTTAATTATACCTAATGATTAAAGTAAATGTTGAATTTGTACACCGTTGGCTATCTGACAGTAACCAAGATCATTAATAAATTCTTGTTGAAAATAATCAATAACTTCAGGGGGTACACGTTGTATTTCCTGACGAATTCTCCTAGATTACAAATAGTAATCTACAGGTGCCAAATCTAGCGATCTGGCTGGTCACTCAATCGGCAAAATTTTCCCTTTCCAACCATTCGAGAACAACTCATCTAAATAAGCACGGATAATGGGGAGGTGCATCATCTTGTTGAGAGAAAATTTCATTTCTAGGAAGAGCACGTTCTTCATTTGGATTTGTTGAGTGCAATATTCCATCATCTATCATGTATTGTTGGTAGCTCAAAACCGCAGTTTTGCCTGTTGACATAGCCGTTCAAAAAAAAAACATAGTCTTGTCAGAAAAAAAAATACCAAGTTATTATCATTCATGCAAAGCTCTTGCATGTAGGCGCAGAATTGAATACGCCGATCAAAGTCGTCTTCAGAAAACTAATGAACAAGGCATACATTTTAAGGATGATACTTTGCTTTCTTCAGAATTGTGTGGATAATGTCCAAAGTTACGATATTTAGGCTCAATATTGCTTACCATACTTTGGCTAATGGGACACCGACCAGGACTTTTTTTAATGAGATTACTCACTAAACTGTTGCGTTTGTCAAACAAACGATAATAACTCGATAGCAAATATAAAAAAAATGCAATTTTATTTTAATCCGACAGTATTTAAAACATTCTCGGTTGCTAAGGTTACTGCAGACAACCATAATATTGGACGATGTGTACGTGGAATAGCCTACTTTTTCAAGAAACATGGTCGAAATTGGACGACTGGATTTAAAAAAATTGTCGATGACGGCATATCTCAAATAACGACTGCGTCACAAATAAGGTTCATACGTCAAACAGTAATTTCAAAAAATTCACACTTTCAGAAATAATGACTTTATTCGTTACTTTACGAAAGCACTGTATGATAGTTTATCACCTTAGGTATAAAAAAATAGTATAAGCACGATTTAAATCGTACGGTTGGTAAAACTGCTTACATATGATAATAGGAATAAACAAAAATGTATACTTACTGTACATTTATGTGGTTTCTCTCCTGTATGCCTTCGCATGTGAACAACCAGCATGTATTGAGCTTTAAAAGGTTTTTCTGCTCTTGAGCAACCTTCCCATCGACAAACAAATGATTTTTTATTTGCGTGTATGTGGTCGTTATTGATGTGCTGCAAATACAATTATTTAGTAAGTGAGAAATCAATTGATTACATTATAACATACTTTTACTAGTTCTTCTTGAGTGCCAAATTCAGTAGAGCAATCCTTCCAATGGCAGTTGGTTTCGATGAAGTCCCCAGGTTCGTTGAGATCCGTTGTGTCATTTTGTGCTTCAGTTGTACCACAGGTATTTAGTGAGGGTTCTTTCTTGATTTTGGATTTCCGGGATATGGTCGATTCGTTTTCCATTTCCATTATTGTACTTGTTTCGGATTTTTTTCTGTCATTTAAAGTCTATAAAAGAAGTGAAATTTATGAATATTTATTGTTTCTCTATTAGTCCATTGAATAGTTATATTTGAGGTTGCAGAAAACAGAGCACGCAATTTTTTGGATGTTAAATCAAAGTATGTGTAGTCCCAACTATTTTTCCGCGGCTTTCATCTTGTAAAATGGGGTGCGAATGGTTTTCACGCTATACGGACAAACTATTCGTCCCACAGAACATATGTAAAAACATTTGTTGTTGAATAATAAAGTTATTACGAAAAGAAATAAGAAATTGGGAACACGGTTTCTTTTGGTCGTTATAATTTTTTTTTTGGTTATTTTACAAAACAATAAATAAATAAAGTCTTTATTGAGATACATTACATTGTGGCGAAGTTAAGCCAGAGCATTTTGAGAGAAGGGGTTTCAAAGAATAGTTTTATAACAATTTTTTTTCAAATTTTATTTACTTATTATGGTTTTACAGCGATGCGAAACTTACGCTATTTTCCAGTACAGTACAGTGTAGATTAATATGAATATCTAATTTTAATGTTTGACTTTACATTGTTGATAAGAATTAGTCAACTAGTTATAAAAATTACCCTCTACAACAAAACTTTAAATTATTTTTTTACGGTATTTGCTTATTAAAATTTTCGAAAATCCTGTGGAGGTCTAAAAGACTCAAGTAACCGTTCGAGGATGAAAACACATCTGCCTGAGATTATTATCCCCGACTTGACCATACAATGTATGGCAGACATACTTCCTAACGTGCCTTTAGGGAAAGAATCAGTAAACCATAGATATAGTCGATATTAAAAGTATTTAACACTGTTGGAGACCATGCTAGGTTATTAGGGCCATGGTTGGCGTGTGACTGCAGTTTCCCATGAATTTCTGACCGTTTGGGCTGTTCCTGACAGGCCAGCTTTTGCATTAGTAGGTAAAGATAGATTTTTGATGACATAACAATTGGTACGGTTCGTGTTCATCTCCCACTGTCTCTTTATTTGAAATTCTAGATCCCTGTATTTGGTTTATTTTTTCAGCCTGTTTAATATTTATGTTATTATTGTTAGTCGCACGTAATTCACATTGTGAAGACGTGTATAATTGTGAAAAGTATTTTGAGTTTTGTGGGAGTTATTTTGAATTGTAAGAAAAATATTTTGTTTTGATTGTAGAAAACCTTTAATGGAAATTATAACTAGAACTGTGAAGGCGAAAGGACCAAAACCTTACTTGATCGAGCAATGGTAAAAAATGATGAGGTTAATGAATATTTTCTACGAAATGTTTCAGAGGTTATAATACATATACGATTATTATAGCACCATTAGGACCGATAATGTTGTTAGTCGTCTCAGCGACACTTTATCATATTCATTCCAACAAGATCCAGAAACAGGCTATGATTTTGTGAAAAATTTCGTCATTTGCGTGGAAGCATTTTGAGATCAGGAGAATCTGCGCCTAAGCCGATAATGTAACGACAGTTCTTTGGAAATCCCTCTCATCAAAATGCTCTAAAAAATAAATTGTGATCCCAATTTTTTATTTATTTTCAATAATAACTTTGTTATTTTTTGGTTCTACGGCTACTAAAACTTCAATTTGCAGCAAACAATGTTTTTACAAATTTTCTGTGCGACGAATAATTTGTTCGATATAGCGTAAAACCATTCGCACCCCTTTATACAAGCTGGCGGCCGCCGCACAAGATTTGGGACCCCACAATCTTGAAATTAACTTTACACCAACCCTCTCTTGACATCAAAAAAATAAAATGCCCCCTCTGACTTGTCCACCCAAGTCCAAGAAATGTAATATGTCGAAATAAAAGTTTTTTTTATCAATTTTTACATGTGAATACAAAATTGAAATAATAATAATCATGAATACATATTCAATTTGGGCATACTTACATCAGTCTTAGAAACGTTATGTGACATATGTAACGGATGATGTCCTAACGAGAACATGTGATGAGGAGGAGGGGCAGCCGGTGGAAGTGGCAGTAACGAACCCGAACTCCTCATCAAATGGGCTTGTAATTGTTGTAAATGCACTGCAGGGTGCATGCTAAGTGCGGGGCTAATGGCCCCCGCTGAAAGGTGGCCATACGACCCGCTAGCACTGGAAGATCTTGACCCATTTACGATTGAAGCTAGCGAATTTGGAGAGAATCGAATCATTGAGTTGATGTCGAAGGAATCCGAGTACGGAGATGAGCTAAGCGCACGTTTTCGAGAAGCCCTTATGCTGCCTGGTCTGGGGCTGTTTAACCTAGAACCTGAAAATAGGGTGACTATTAGTAAACAATTAATGTGTCTTAACATTTATTTGATACATTGCATGCCACGTATATGTTAGATAAATACTTTATCTCACTATTTTATTGTGTCAATCGTATGTGACCAAAGTGACCGGCTACGTTGTTTTTACGATATCTGAATAAATTTTTCGCCTGACCCGCTATTCTAGTTGTCTTTGTTTACTGTAGGTTTATGAATGGGACTGTTATATATACGTAATAATAAACTAAGTGAAAGCAACGCTTTGAACCTATTTGGAGTGAAAATATATCTGAAAGCACTGTAATGTTATCAAACTAAATTGAAAGTTTCAGCAGCAGCAATGTTACAAGAGTTATATGGATAATGTAGACCTTCATTTCCAGGCTAGATATATAGATATTCAATATGTGGAAAGAAGCAGTGGTAGGCTCTATTGATCCAAGTGATCTTGTCCGTTGTAGATGCATGAAAAGGCACATTTAAATTAGTCCGATCGGGTGCTGAAGGTCATAATTTTACATATAGTACAATCAGCCGTCCTGCGCTGGATCTTGCACGATCTCTTGAATTCAATTCTAAAATGAACAAAATTTTAAATACTAATATTTAATCGGGACGCTGTTTTTGTCGAATTAATTATTTTCTTATCCACAATTGACATTTTTTTACTCCACCATAAATTATTTTACCCCGCACTCAAATTTTTGTCCACACCCTAAATCAAAATCTGGCTACGCCCATAGTATAGTTAATAACTATTATTCAGAGATTACTGGTAGTGTAAGAAAAGATAATAGGGACCACTATCAATATATTAGAACTAGAAATACAGTACAAGGCATTAAATAAAATTGTTTGTTCTATTTTAATTTTTCAACCCTAAATATCACCATTTTTATATATTTATAATATCCTCAGGAAGTTTTCCAGGTCGAGAAAAAATGGCCGACAACTAAATAAATATTTTTTTAAATATTTATGTAGCTATAATTTACTATTTATGATCTACTTCGCACAATCTTCAAAACAAGTACATACTCAATTTTTGCGAATTCTTGTTTATTTAGTTAAGTTACATTTTTTAAGTGAATTTTTGGTGTTTTTAAAGCTATTTATTATATAAATGTAAGTTATGTTATATTTAGATTCCACTTTCCGGAAAAATATGGTTCATTAAAAATGATTTTGTGAAAAAACTTTGGATGCGCATAATAGTAATAGAGCAGGAAGGTTTAAGAGTACCTTAACTTTTAAATATTTATAGAGCTATTCCTTACCATCTATACTAAAAGGGAATTCCGTACTACCGAGTGTTGAAGAAGGATGAAGTTCAGTTATGCTTCTGGCGTTGATATATTCTGGACCCAAACCAAGTCCTGAAAAGTAAACAAATAAATCATATTAATTCTTCATATAATACTGTTCTTCTCAGATATTTTACAAAAACGTATTTAAAAATACGCCTCGAAATGTTGTTGATAAGAACGCATAAATGATCGTTGGTATTTTATTACAAAGGAAGAAATAAACAAAAGAATACAACTAAGAAGAGCAAAATAAATTTTAGGAGTACATTTCACTTAAACCAGATGCACGCAGCAGGCCAAACATCTGGCTTAAACCTGTGTCGTAAAAGTAGATCTATTTTTGTGTTTATGGCCGTTTGTGATCGGGCCCAAGATCCTCTGAAGTGGTCAACTAAATAATTTCAATTTCAAAGTCTAAAAATATATTTTAAATGTAGTTACATTTTCAACAAACTGAAGTATTTATAACTAATTTATTCAACAAAGAAACACCAGAATTGGTAAGTAAATTTGCATATTCATATATTTTCGAAACTTGAGGCGCCTAGCAAGAGTTATTATTTTGGTTCCAGATTGAAACCAATAAACATCATATGGCACAAAAGCAAATGTCTCATTTTGAAATCTTCTTGTTTCTGAATTGTGAATAATTGTGATTTAAAAATGAAAGATAAGTTAAGTTTGAACATAGGTAATTAAGTTTAGTTCATAATTTTATATACACTTACTTTTCATCGAGTGTACCTAATTAGCAAATGTAACACGAAGTCAAGACAGAGTTAACTAAACCCGAATATGACGGTGGAAATGATTTCTTGTACTGACGATATAACGGAAATTTATTTACCATTTATTCTCAAGCATCTAAATTGACGTTAGTAATTCCTATTACACACAACTCAAACTGAATCTTTTGCCTGGGATTTTGAAATAACTGTTTTTTTATGGGATTCTATGATTATCTGCTTCGTACTGAAACTCAATTTTAGTCAGTCTAGTCTTCTCATCAAAAATGATCTTCGAAACCACTGGAATATTTTGAAGGGGATTTCAGAGCAATGATTGCCGAAATATGCAGGTGTGGAAGTACATTTTAGTACAGTACAGAAATTTAAGAGCGTCGGTATTGTGGTTTGTTGAGGCTTGTAGGATAGAGGCAAGATAGATAGAGGTAGATAACAACTAAAATATATAATTACTGGTTTAATTTGCCATATAAGGGGCGGATATCCACCGGAAACAGCACAAGTTTTCTTTAACTATTAAACTTATACAGCACATATTTTACATTTAATCAAAATGTATCCACTCTAAAACCCATTTATTTTGAATGAACTAAAAACAGAGCCAAAACCTCATTAAGTAAATTACCTCCGAGTAAATAACATGTTTGTCTATTTTGGACACACCGAACTCATGTACAATTCACATAAATGTCGCTCTCACATTTTCTATGAAAAGGTTAATGCAATTTATCTCCGTTGATTTTCAGTTAATTGAGAAACTTTGGAAATTTTAAGATCACCCTCTAAACGACTTTTTAACCAACAATGGATTTGTCGTTTACTTCTGAGATGTTGCTTCCCGTTGTTCATCTGTCAAGTTTTCCGATTGTTTTGTTATTTATATTCCAACATATGTTGATCACTCATTTGTCCACATTAAGTAGAGTTCAACAATACATTGGTAGACATTTACTATTTTTCATTGGTTTTGAAATGGAAAACTGATTATCGTTTGCTAGTAAATTCCACTCCGCTAGAAAATGGGATGCGGTCTTGATTGAATAAATAACTTACCATAAGAAGCACTTAATTGTTGCAGAAAAATTTTATTTCTAGATTTTTAGTTAAATAACTAATGTGTTTTTATAACTGGGTTTTTGATTCAAAAAATTTCTTTTTTAGTAAACATACCTGCAAAATTCTATTTTTAACAAACATCCACATAAAATTCAAAACTGTTTCATTTTGCATTTTAAACCATGTACATATTTTTAGGAAAAGTAACTTTATTCCTCAATATTAATAATATAAAAATTTGTTAGAGTAATTTCAACTTAATAGAAAAAATTAAAATAAATAATAATAGAAAAAAGGAAACCGCATCTTTTTGAAGTCGGTTAATTAATATCCTTCTTAATAGAATAAGGTTTTAGGTATACAAATCAGTTAAGCCGTGTTCGAGTAATGACCAAACATGTACAGGCTACACTGTGGTTAAAACAATGTCAATTTGTTGATTTGCCAAATAAAAGGACAACAGAGTTCTCTGTATAAGAAACAGGTTTTATATTAAGTCTCTTCGTTTATAGAAAATTAATATATTAATGTAATTGAAATCAGCATTTTTTGCTTGCAATATTTTAAATTTGACATACGTCAGAAGTCAGAATACCACAAAAAAGGGCAACGTTACCAGGTTTATAGATGATAGAAAAAAGAATTACAAACTTATAAGTGGATTAAACTGAAGAAGTGTACAGCGGAAAGCATTGAATAACAACAAGAAAAACAAGAAATAGTGTCTGATACATTTTCTAAATACGATATAGTACTAATGTTCTACCGGTTTTGTATTTTTTTTTTTTCAACCACGGATATGTAAAATAAATATTTTATTTAAATCGATCACCCTCTTGCTACATCAACGCTACCCTAATTTAATGCATTTTTACGGGCACTTTTTTTAATATGTATTAGTTAGTGACCTCATTATATATTGCCAGAATATGTTCCTTGGCAGTCATATTTAAATTAAGAACTAGATTACATATTAAAAATAACACTAGAGTCGTAACAAAATTGTGACAATTATATTAATTTTCCTGAAATTTTTATCTACTAAGAATGAATGACACGAAGAGAAACAGAGACAGGGAGAGAGACGGAAAACATCGTTCGTAAGAAGCTTTCGCTTCAATCGTTCCGCCTAGAATGATTTTTTTTTTTCGGTAAAGGCATGGGAAAATATATATAACAATATTCTTATCGAAAGAAATATCTTTAATGAATTATCAAAGTATTTAGTTTTCAATTTTATACTACCAGATTGAATGCTATCGCTTTAATAAGGTAGCATTTAAGATTTTTATGTGTTGATTAGCTGAGAAACGTTATTTTTAAAGTTAAAATGGACTAAATACCGATCACTGTAGCTAATATAAAGTCTCGTCAATTTGAAAAAATTGCAGTCTACTACAGGGATTATGTTTTTATGTACGTTCGTTAGCTGATAAAACGAGCAGGTATGTCATAAATGTCTACGTGTCGTTTTTTAGAGTCGTTCTGTTCGATATTTTAATATCTAATAAAATAAAGTTTGCTCAGCTTGATTCCAAACATGGCGAAAACGCCGTAAAATCTGATGCTTTATTGACTTACATATTCATATCTTCTTGATGCCTGTTAACAGTTTGTATGAATCATTTTATCGGAAAAACTAGAGCCATAATAACTGGGTTTAATGAAAATTTGTTGTGGCGACGGGTAACTTTTGTTATATTAAGTTTATTTCCTTAATAGTTAATAGAATTTTATTTCTATTAAAAATCTATTATTCACCAAATTTTACATTATTTCTTTCTGTTTCATTTTAGTATAGAAAATATAATAGTGAATTTGTTGTTGAACTGATAATAGTTCTTTGGCAACTCTTCGTTTTCCTACAGTGGAAACTGTTACTGCTTTTTGTTCAAAATAATGAATCTGATCTGTTCGGAACACTCTGTCCTTTTTGGGTTTAAAAGAGGCAGCCTTTATACTTACATATGTATATTCTCAATTGCTCTCTGCCTTAGCGCAATCGCAAGAGGACTCGTTGCTCGTCTTTCGTCCAGTACGGACCTCTCAAGGAAAAACGTTTCCCCTATGTGCTCGCTAGTGTAACCCCAAAGTGCGTGTGCAGCTATTACTCACTTATTGCAAACCCCCTCGTGAGTGCGCATTGCCCAACAAGATAAACCTCTAGTTGTGCCTAAAAACCCTGGGTTAAGGCCGGCTACGCGCGGCGAATGCAGACAAATACATGGATGGCAGATTTCCCGAGGCTTTTACTAGATCTAACTCGTAGACAAGGTAAGAGTTTTCTTATGAAGGGCAATTGAGTTTTTTATCAAAATAGAACCACTCAAAACTACAGTCCACTTAATTCAATTTTCTACATTTAAATACATGGATGGCAGATTTCCCGAGGCTTTTACTAGATCTAACTCGTAGACAAGGTAAGAGTTTTCTTATGAAGGGCAATTGAGTTTTTTATCAAAATAGAACCACTCAAAACTACAGTCCACTTTATTCAAATTTCTAAATTTAAATACATGGATGGCAGATTTTCCGAGGCTTTTACTAGATCTAACTCGTAGACAAGGTAAGAGTTTTCTTATGAAGGGCAATTGAGTTTTTTATCAAAATAGAACCCCTCAAAACTACAATCCACTTAATACAATTCTCTACATGATCTGTAAAATGATTGTATATTGTTTTCGAAATCAATGACAATTTGCTTCTCATAACTTCAACCTACGGACCAACACACACACACACACACATATATATATATATATATATATATATATATATATATATATATGTTTTTAAGTTTTCGCGGGCACTAAATGTTTTAGGTGGTTTCCAGAAATTCATCCACGTAGTTGATAACTGATCCCTGCCTAAATACTAGTATCCGAGTAACTAGAAGCGAAAGCAGAAGGCTGCGAGAATTATGCGAACCGACCTGAAGAGGGCAGATGTGACTCTGCCGAAACGTCGTCATTTTACCATCGATCCCGGCCGGGATCAGTTATCAACTACGCGGATGAATTCCCGGAAACCACCTAAAACATTATATATATATATATATATATATATATATATATATATATATATATATATATATATATAAGTAGGTTTAATTCCTGCAATTGTTTCTCTTTCTTAGCTTTTCATTTTTCTAATTCTCACTATCAAAACCAATTCCTACTCGTTTTCATCTTCCATGGCAAGTATACACAGGAGACTTTTAACGTAGCCCATAAAAAACGCTAAAACCTATTCAGTTCATAGTATGTTACCAGTCATTTAAAAGGTCCTGCTTGACCTATCCGACGATTAGAGTGAACTGCATATAAATAGTAGGGAATCACTATGCTATAATGAGCAAAAGCACAATCGTGCAATTTTAATTGAAGCCTTAAAGAAAATGGTTAAGTCTTAATGTAATGCAAGTAATAACTTTTTCATTTCAGATAAGAATGTGTCAAATGTGGTTATTATGGAAAAGTTGCTTCATTTGTTAATTGAAATGTGTGACTCAAATTGTGAACATTGTCCCACTGACAAAATACTGAGACGAAGTCTATCGATTTCCTGTAGAACGACTTCCTCCATATCTAGTATTTTCTACCTTCTACCTTACCAGTTGATAAGGTTATTAACGGTTTTGAGCAAAAACAGTGCTAAAGAGACTTTTTTAATCTACCAGTCACAAACGTAATCATGAAAAAGTCAGTGACAAATCACTTTTCCTAGTAATATTCTTATAAGACCTATTTTAGGGACGACAGTGGTGGACGATGAAAAGACTGAAATATGGCTTACAGCGCAGCGAAAACACAGTAAATTTGGAAACAAAATTTAAAACTCTTTAGATATCGGTAAAAATATCTTTTACACACCATATCAACTTACGTTCACATAAACCGTTCTTCATCAATTGACCGACGAATCACAATCTGAACTATTATTAAAACATGAAGTAATACCCTGTATAAGTATCAAACTAAAAAAGTATTACACCCATAAGGTTAATTATTCCTTATTTTAAAATTAATTTTCAATCGTCAAACTCCAGACCTATTTTATAATGACTTGGCTCATTATTGATAAACTTAAAAAGCATCAGATCTTGAAGAGGGATATCCGTCTGAAACGTGGAACAATCACGTCGAAACGCAATATAATGCGGGCTCCATTCAGGCTCCGAATAAGTAAGACAAATAATAATAAAATAGCTGTAACTGCTCGGTACGTGACAGTAAAAAAGCATTAACAGAGCTGCCAACCAATACCCTAACATCCGGTGTACGGAGTGTTAAAGAGACCTAAACATAACACGGACTACTACTATTTGTACGACAATAAAAAGTATGGATGGATAGGTACTATTACAGGCTTACGAAATTAACGCACCGACCAAGAATGCAGTGTAAAAAGTTGTTTTAATAATTTTTTCGACAGCTAATGATTGAGGCGAATAATAATTTATTAGATGTCGAAAAACATTAAGCAAGAAAATAATTTATCAGAATATGCACTAATGCTATGCTAAAAACACCCAATCAATTTATGTCATGCTCTTTTTTGATTAAATATTGAACCGAAAGCTATGACATTTAATAAGTAAATTGATGGTTATGACAATGATTTGTCTAAAGCTATGAAAATAAGTACATTTAGAGTTGATTAAGCATTAATAATTAAATTAGTGACACAGCATATAGGAACATTCAAATTGAATTCTGACATTTGATCAGCTTATATTAAAAGTGAATGGATTACTAAATTATGTTATCTAATAAGAAGAAATTTAAGATTACTTAGTTTAAAATATTGGTATGGAAAATTATAACTGCGGTCAAGAGAGGATCCTGTACATACAAACTAGTTGTCGCTGTCAGGTTGACAGAAAATGGTAAGTACAGTTTGAAAAAAATCTTCTAATTTCTAGATTGGTCCCTTGGAGTCCTCTAAAGAACTCAAGAATGTCAAATTACATATAAACAGTATTTCTAGAAAGAAGAGTTAGTTCAGTTGAGTATCGCGGTCAGCTCAGTTTTAGTCGCTATTATCGTTAAGTAAAATTAATTGGAAGAACAGTTTAATTAAAAGCAACAGTAATTCATAACAGTATAATTGGAGCATAAAATCAATTCTAAGAAAATCTGCTGAAAATATAATTATAAAAACTACATTAATAATGTTGAAAGTAGCATTAAAGGGTGCATTAAAAAATGTTTGTCATATGTTGCTAGCAAAAACAAGTATAGGAGTTTACCTAACACATTAATATACGAGGAAAAACAGTTTACCAATGACTCCGATATCTGTAATGCATTTTCTAGTTATTTCTCGTCTGTATGTGAAACTTTGCCGACCTTAATTGATTCTACTAGTGAGATCACCTGTAATAACTCGTTTTCTATTAATCATATCACAATGTGAGAGGTTTTAAACCAAATTAACTCTCTAGACGGTATCCCAGTGTCATTTATAAAAAAATGCAAAAATTCCTTGGTCTTACCCCTTTTTTTAATTTTTAACAAATCAATACTAACTGGGACTATTCCTGCCTACTGGAAAAGGGCATTAGTAAACCCAGTTTTTAAAAGTGGCGACAAAAAATTAGTTAAAAATTATAGTCCCATTTCTCTATTATGCATATTTGGAAAGCTGTTGGAAGCTATTATAACGAATGAACTATTTTTTTAAATAAAGATTGTATTAGACACATGTCAACATGGTTTCTTTCGTGGTCGTTCTGTTATTACTAACTTGGTTCCATATGTACAAGATATACACAATGCAACGGATAATCATTGTCAAATGGATGTTGTGTATACTGATTTCTCAAAGGCGTTCGATAAAGTGCATCATGCTACTCTGATGCGGAAGCTTGGGGATTTCGGTGTGCAAGGCAGCCTTTTATCTTTCATTAAATCATACTTGTCCGGTAAGATACAATACGTGCAGGTCGGAAATGTACAATCAAATTGCATTAAAGTTACCTCTGGTGTTCCCCAAGGGTCTCACCTCGGACCACTACTTTTCTCCATCTTCATTAATGATATAGGCCAATGTTTTATGTACTCTAAATATAGAGTATATGCCGATGATCTTAAGGTATATCATACTGTAGTAAGTGTAGATGATTGTCTAGATTTAACTAGACTTGAGCTTTACGGTGTCTGTAATAGATTAGTATTAAATCTGGAAAAATGTAAACATCACATTTTCAAGATTAAGATATAATATTCCTTTTGACTACGCACTTGGCACTCATATTGTACAGCATGTAACAAACATCAAAGACCTTGGTATAACATTGGATTCCAAACTTTTATTTGATTTGCATGTTGAGAATATTGTTAACAGGGCCTTTCGCAACCTAGGATTTATTTTAAGAATCACCAAAGAATTCTCATCTGAAGAAAGCCTTATTATTCTTCTTAACTCTTTCGTTAGAAATTCACTAGAATATGCTTCCTTGGTCTGGAATCCACAATACGTAAAATACGTTGAAAGGATAGAAAGAATACAAATTAAATTCATTAATAATTTAAATTATCGATTTCACAGAGAATATTGTTATAACACATATGAATGTAATTTGCCAAAATACAAATTGTCTAAACTTTACACTCGTCGTGATATATTTTATGTAATATTTCTATAAAAATTAGTTCAAAATAAAATAGACTGTATTGATATCATAAATAACTTCAATTTTAACTGTGGCATTAGCCATACTTTAAGAACTAAATATTTATTTTACAGTCGTAAGTGTGATACTAATTCCTCCTACATTTCCTGTTTGTAACTTACATTTCTTGAATATTGACATTTTCAGCATTTCCTTATATGCAAGAAAAAAAAGCGGCCTATTTAATTTTCAAAATTTAAGCACACATGTATGTAAGTAGCTTATTAGTGGTAGTTTTTCGAATCTTTATTGTTCTCTTCTTTTTTATTGTAATAGCGTTAAATATTTGTGTGACTGTGACTAATTGTGTAACATGTGGTTTTCTATAATTGGGTAGTCCAGGCTACTTGTTGGAATCCCAAATTGTAAATAAATAAATAAGTAAATAAATAAATAATTTAACAATTATCATTTTGATCAAAGCTAATCCAATTATACGCCACCCGGCACATTATAGGAAATATTAACATAGTTTACTCCAAGAAGACGAACATAACAGCTGAACAAGCATTGAATATGAACAATAAAAGTATGGTATTAGAGTACAAAACAACATTTAAAAAAATTTTATCTGCATTTTGGCGAAGGCGCAAGTCATAATGTAATATTGTTTATTGCAACTTGACATATTAACAAAGAAACATAACAACCAAACCGTTACCGGAGATCAAAATTATCTCTCAGGATTACAGTGATTTTCTCTAAATTAGACTCGATAGAAAACTTTTTTTTCGAAGGTTATATGTGGCGTCTTGTAGTTTTTTTTCTTTTTATGGTTTCAGAAGAAATAATACACACTTGAGACCATCAATCAGTATATTTAAAAAATCCAAATGTTTAAAGATCTTGGTATGATGAATGGTATTTGGTATAAATTGAATATAATATAAATTTGGAATTAAATGTTTTTATGGTGATATTTCCTGTTGTTCAATTAGAAGTACTGTGTTATACGTAGAATTAAATTTAGAGCCAACATTAAATCATAAGTCCTCAAAGAAGGAAAATTAGCAGAAGGAAAATCGAAGGGGTTTTATATAATCTTAAAGGAAATAAATTATTTAACATTAAATGTTAATTACGGCAGCTACATTCAAATATATACTTCTTATTTCTCTCGAAGACCACAACAAAAAAATAGAGATTGATTGCATAATTATTGAAAGAATACAAACCTTGCAACAATCCTAGCCAGTTACAACTTTAACATTTACCTTAAGCTCCTATAGAATATATGCTGTCTCCAAATCATTAAAGAAAATTTGCATTATTACCAAATGATTGACAAACTCTACAGTTAGATATAATATACGAAGCTTCGTGATGTAAAAGCAATTTATCACTAAAGATGGCTAAAGCAAAACAACTGTTTAATGTTCAGAAATAACAAAGGCGGATTGCTGCACGCTATTTATATAGTCAAATTAGTTGAACATTTAAAAATATCCACTTCTAGGTTTTCAAAGTTTTCAGAAATTTAACTAAACCTACAGGTTACCAACAAAATTTGTCGGAAATGCCTTAAAAAGTTAAAATGTTGATATTTCAAAATATGTTATTTCTAACTAATTTCTGGTACAGTTCAAAATTTTTCGTTTATCATTACATGAGTGTTATCAAAAATATATATATTACATCTATTATAAGATAACTTATTAAGTTATTAACTCCTTGCGTACTAACTTGTGCTCGATTTGTTTAGGACTGTTTACTTTTTATATGAAACAAAATTATCGGTATGACATTCTTGCCTGGTTAAAAATGTAATAATAGTGAATTCATATAGTCTTTCAAATCTGAGATAGGCTTGGAAAAAAGCTACAATTTTAAAAATCGTCTTTACTCTCTTCATTTCAATATTATGCCTAACAAAATTTGTTAAGAAATGTACAATAACTTACGATTGGTTCATTTATCTCAAATGACCATCAATTCTCCCTTATTAATACGTTGAAACATCCTCAGTAAGATTTCATTCATGATAAAAGGAGCTAAAATAAATGCATGAAATGTGCGTGAAATATGCGTCCCAGTCTCACGAGTCCATTATGTATTTATAGTAACCTAATGATTTATTTTTGAAGCCGACGTGTTTATGGACTTTCCTATACGTTTGAAGGAAATGTTTATTTGTTGGCATGTACCGTTTATTTTTCTCCGTTTTTACGGGCAAACTTGATATAACTTCGGGATTATAGTGAATGAACTTGAAGACGGAGAAGGTGGCAAAGGCAACACACAAATATTAGCACAGGGTGTTGAGCAAATAGTAAACAAAAGAAGGTGTCAATCTTCTAACAGATTATATTGGTTATCGATGATTCGTGCTTCCTACAAATACAACATTAAGCTCTTAAATTAATATCATACTTTTACAATAAAAGTTTATTATGCGTTGAGTAGTCCCTCTAAACATTTGTATTCCTACATATATAGGTAACATTAAATAAATTTATTATAGTCTATTTGAAAACGAATAACAGGGCAGTTTCTACGGGAGCCGAATAAATACCAATTTTATTCAAATTTATTTCAATATATTTATGTCCTTTTGTCAATTTATGCAGTCATCTTCATCAAAGCTGGTTTAGATATATAGTACCTGCACTGAGAAAATATACTCAATAATCCTATAATATAAGGATGGGAGACATCCAACTAAGCACGAGATTGGCCTTTAAGAATCAGTTCGGTTTCCAATCACCAGATTTTATAGTTCATGATAAATTTCGTAATACTATCCGTTACAAACGTACACTTTATTGAAACAAATATGTGACAATTGTTTCGCTGACACTACAGCTTTTTGAGTATATGAGCGAAAATTGCAACGGGAGTAGTTTCAATAAACCTACAAATATTTCTACATTATAGTAAAATTTGGCAATTCTCAGTATAATAATTTCGGAATTACCTGATTGACAATACCCAGTGATTCATTACAAATTTAGCTAAAAATTTTAAAATAGGATGCCTTACGGTTTAAATTATTAGGTATATCCCTAAATTATATGTGAAATTTAAAATAATTTAATATTATATGAAATTGTTGTTGTTTTTCATATAATCATACATCTTTAATATAAGGGAACGCAATAAGAATAAAAGTAAAACAATGGAGAATTATTAAGGTCTAACTGATCATTGAATAAATTTGGGGAGTTCTTGGTCCGATCTATTTCTAAGCTATCCGGTTGGTTCACTAATGATTATGATCTATCAGTTGATTTAAGAGAACGTTCAAGTATTACGTAAACATATTTTATATGCTTTTAGACCCCTGCTCTACTGCAAAATCGTAAATAAAGAAAGCGTGAACCCTCTCTAAATGATAAGATGTAAGAAATTTTTCGAATCTTTTGTCAGATATTAACATTTAAACACACGTCGAGATCATCCGAATTGAACACCGTCGATTCCTTAAAAACCACCGGTAATATATACTATTTTGTAGTGGAAATCTTTCGGAACACTAATTTATTTCTACTAGTGTAAATACATGGAAATTCGGAATGAAAATAATAGAAATAGTAAAATTAATAAATTCTATTTAACTTATAAGTGATGGTTGGGAAACAATTTTATAGTTTTATATTTCTTATTACATAAAGATAAAATTTATAATATGTACCCTTGCTCAGCAAAAGTAATGACCCCCCAGGCCTCCTTTAGAGCCCGGGTTCTCTTTTAGGAGAGATATATTCGTTTTCGTTAGTTTAGTTATTGCAAGTTAATTCATATTTTCCAGAAAAATGAGTTTATTGGTTTTAGAAATGTTATTTTATAATATTAATCCTAGTGAATTATTGTTTTTATTGGTGAACTTAATCTGTCATTGATTAAGAAATTTTCCATTTTTTGTAATTTATAAAGTTATAGAAATATTTGAAGATTAGTATAGTAATTTTCTTTTATTACGTATATTAGCTGTAGTGTCCGCGAAACAACTGTCTAGTTTTACTAATTAATCATGAAGTGTTGGAACAGCTACTACTTTGATAGACTTTTGTAGCAGCGGGAAAACGGCAGGCATAGTAGTATTGAAAATAATTTTAGTAATCGTTAAAGGAGGCGAAATATTGCCAAAAATTAAAAAACTCAAATTGTGGTAAAGCTGTTTCAAAAACTACCATAAATTTCCACGAAAAAAATAGTTATAAAAAGTATTATACACCAAGTAAAATCTTAAGAAGCTGGAAATTTGGAGTAAAGCTGCAAGTATAATTGGTTAGTATTTAGTAGTATTATATCCTGTGAAATTTACAGAATGGGTTGAAGTAACAATACGATCGAATTTTTTTTTTTTTGACGGAAAAAACACAAAATAATTTTCTTGATTATGGTGAACGAGTACTTATTCTGCTGTAAGTCCTCGGTAAAATCTAGTACAAACCGTCATTAGCCGCGGCCCGTGTTCTTGGCTCTGACCTACCTTATGAGTACCAAATAGGAAATTTTGTGTGATATCATATCTATACCTTTACAAAAGCTATGATTTCTGTTAATCTTTTGTCATGATTTCTCCATCTACTCGCTTTCAGCCTATTACATGCATGGTGGGGTCACTAACGAAGAATGAATAAAGTTTTTCTTAATGGGAATTAGAATCCCACTTTGTACTAAAAGTAATTTCTATTTTGTTTTTTTTTCTAATTAGTAATGGGATAAAATACATCAGTTTAAGAAGAACCCAAAACTATACGATAAAGAGTGTTTCCAAACAAATTTTATGATTTTAAAATATTTTTTAATAGTGTCATAAGGTTTCAGTGTTGAAATCGCTTATCTGTTGTTCCTAAATAATAAAGATTGTTAAAGACATTTTTAATCTAATTGTAACTGCGTATTTAATACGTTATTTTTCACGTCAACGCTTTTTTGATGAGTTTCTGATTTTGTTTTTACCGCGAGAGTACGTAAAGAAATTATTTAGCAATTGCACATTATTGATTACCTAGTTTACGCATTAACTATTTGTTTAGTAAAGTGGATTGAACTATATTAATGTGATTTAATTCTTAGAAACAGTACCATAATGTAAGTAGCAAAATCTAGAGGAAACAAACGTACAGAACAAATATTTCCTATTTTCGTTCTCAGCCTGTAATCGTCTACTGCTGGACATCTAGATTTTCACATAAATTTTTGCTTTTTTCTATTGTAGTGTATTGTTTTCCCAGTATGTCGTCCATCCACCTTTATTGCAGTCCTCCTAAGCCTATTTTAGTTTCTCGAGGTTTCCAAATTGTTAATCTCTGTGCCCACTTATCTGAGTTTTCTCTTGCCAGATGCTGCACGAATCTATTACTTTCGTTCTAATGGTAGAGTACAGCCTCTATAATTGTAGGTATTACTTTACTATTTTGAAATATTATAGAGTGCTTAACCTGTTATTGCATTTCGCTGCAAATCTCGTCTCGGTTGCGTTAATGTAGGATAGATTTCACTGTTTGGACTCATTTTCAGATTAGCTTTATCTAACGTCGTTTAGTTGATTTTACAATTTCTCAGGATAAATGCAACCACAATATGTTGGTGTTCCTTTAATGTATTTTTTAATGCTGAAGTACCTAATTTGCATAATTGGAGTTTTCTCCTAGTTTCTTTGATTGTTTAATCGTCAGGAGCTGTCTATATTCCTACTAATTACTCTGTATTCTTCGGCTACTTTTGTTTAAAAGTTTTACCTGTACTCCTTACTGATTAGGGTACGAGCGTGCCACTGAATTGTGATTTATAGTCATTAAGTAAGTCACCTGAAGAGAAGACAAAAATTAAATAACTTAATATCTTACCGTGAAGAGAGTTACTCGTGGAATGTTGTAGGGAATAGAGGTACTCCATGTGTGGAGTCAGCCTGTATGGTGGGTGGATTTCTCTTCCGAGAAGTAGACCACTTCCGGAGGTTCCACCAACGCTGTAACAAAAGAAATAGTTAAATATAATAATAATAAACTATACATTTAATAAATAAAATGATAAGCAGAAATGAAATGTAAGACTTTTAATAATCCAGGCTACTTAACTTAGGACCGCGAAATGGGCAGAGGGTGTGTTTATATCAAAAAATAATATTTCTATCTGTATATTGGACACATTTTAGTAAGCAGTTCTTTGTATTCAGTAGTTGTGCCACAAAAAACCGTAAAGTATACAGAACTGGTTAGTTAAGATTTGACTTTTATCTATCAAAAAATTACTATTCATTTACTATGATATCATATTGATGGTAACTATGGAAGAAGATGGTGAACCATTTTCGATGTGGTAAAACAAAATTAAATTACTGTAGAGGATATGCATAAATAATTAAGATTGCGATAGTTCTTGTGAAGTTCCTTTAGCAGTAAACCATAAGATTTAAATTCTCTTCGGAATAAAAAGTAGACTCCTTAATATTATTCAATCTCCTGGTATGAAACAAATGAAATTCACATTTTATTTTATATATTTTAGCTTCAGTATATCCAATTATATAATAATAATTTATATTTGTTTATCAAATTGTATAGGGATTAGGGCAAGTGAAAAGGTTCATTGTTTTGAATTAAAAGGTCCAAATATCATCATGGTAAGTTTTTAAAAAATATCTAGAAAATTGGTCATGATTATCAAATACCAGTTATACTGTACGTTCTTTCATTAGTTATTTATTACATTGGTCAGTAATCAACTATTACAATAACTTCCTGTACTGTATTGGTTACTGCTTCCTGACCTGGATGGTTCGGCAATATTTACAAGTGTCCAGCTAGCACTGTCGGTTCTGTGCGAGGCCTGATTGCCTTTTATTTAATCTTTCGAAAACGAAGTAAGATACTAAAATAATTCAAGAGACAAATCAACTTAGATACATATAAAATGACTAAAGGGTACCTGGCATATATTCTTGTTTAACCCTCTATAGCTAGAAAACAAAATATTTCCGAACCTAGGTTTAGATGAAGTATTTTTCTTGATTTTGGATGCCGAATCACAAGCCTAGCGCTTTCAAACTCTGCATATGGTGAAAATTAAAACATTACAATATGGTTTATGTGATGAGTTTTACAGAAGCTACATCAACATTTTTAAAGTCGTCTAAGGTACTATTACAATAATAGATACAAAAAGGTTCAATTAACAAATATTAATTATCATATAACAGTTAAATAAAGAAGTTGCCGCCACGAAAGCTCCAGTATGCAAAAGGAAACCTTCCGCAAAATATTTCGCCTGAAAAATGATGTTCAAAGCAAGTTAATGAAGAAATACTGAGAAAGGTATAATATTCTATCTCGAATTTATTATCGGCCAGAGCATTTTGCGTGGCAAAAAATGCAATTAACCTCGCCATTACTCTCGAGAGATATTGCATTTTTGCGAGTAATGTTTACCTGCAGTTCTTGTTGCGGTAAGGAGAATTAAATCAGAATGAAAAATGATCCGGTCGCTGCCTTCCGGCGGTACAACTAAGTTGTTATACTTAATAATGTAGCAAGACAAAACAAACATGCATCCAGTGATGAATGGTCGAATATCACTGACTTGTTTGTTTAGTTAGAGAGACCAAAGTATTTGAGATTCCGCATGAAAGATTGAAGTTAAACATGAAGCGGTCATTATTTTTGTACACATCGCTAGACGAGAGATTAAGTGAAATTTCAAATACGACCAACAATAATAAATTAAGTTCATGTTCAAAGCTGAACGGCGTTACAAGAAATGCAGTGTAAACATTCTTATGTATTAAAAGTGGAAAACAAAGCACATTAGTAACAAAAAAACATGTATAAACTGATAACATATTTGATACATTTTAGATTTGTGTATTTTGTCAACATTAAACCAAAACAAATAGAACTTAATATCACTCAGTTTTTTGGTTCATTAGGTACCCCAATTATTTTGCATAATGTGGACATCATTAATCGTAGCAACTAGTAATCTACGAGATACACACACAAGTGTTCATAAATGTGCCATATATCTTTGCTGAGAAAAGTTAACAAAACCTCCATTCCATGAATGCACTTGAGGACTAAAATCCCAGGTTTGAAGTAAAACTTCTTCAAAAGCAAACTGATCTAGTTTGCACAAATGTGCGGTTTTACGTGTCAATTTCCATATAGCAGTAATGAACGAAATAAGAAATAGAAATTGTTTAAATAACAATAGAACTAATCAAACCATATTAAGTTAAATTATTACTACAATTAAAAATATCGAATATTAATAATATTTCAAATGTCAAAATATTGAAAAAGAAATTTAAAATAATACAGATATATGAGATTTGTCTTCTAATTTAAATAAAAAACTATTATTAGTCATGTCGATATTATGCAGATATTTATTTTCTGTTGAATTAGGGTAGAATACAGGGATGTGATAAATTGACCATATCCGTTGCATTAACATAAAATACACTATACGGTTTGAAGTAGTTTTTTCATACTAGAAATATGGGCACAATATAAACCATATAAATTTAATAGGATTTAGTCTAGTTCATAAGACTTCTTTATTGATGTATGCCGTTATAATGATCTTTTAGTAAATTTCATAAATAACTGTTGAGTTTGAGATATTTGCGTATTTTTTTTTAATATGTACGGAGCATAGAGTCTAAACACTCGAAAAATTGGCAAAACCTATGAAGCTAAACACCAATTTCTATGCCTTGTAACATTACTAACTAGACGAACGAGCGAACTCTTGAATTCACGAGACACTGAGTAACGGATTTTCAGTCACAGAAACTCCCAAATAAGTAAATTTGACCACATTTCGTACAATTTCGGGAATGTCATTACATGTAAACAATTCCCGTTTAATAAAATTGTATAAAACATGAAGAATTTTTATAAATAATAAATTTGTTTTAATGATCTTAATAATAATAATACAAGCTCTCAACCAGCACAACAGCATATTAAATAGTGGCGTATTGCCTATGTGAACAATCTTATGTTTTTCTTTCCAAGCCAATAATCGTTATTCAGTTATTCAATATCTGTCGTTGCATTTTCTAGTATTTTAATCTTCCTGGAAAACGCATTTTTCCAAAATTGAGAGTAGTGCCAGTCGATTTTTAGACATGGAAACCTTAATATAGGTAAACCTGAGTAAAAACAACCAACTGGGCAACACTGGAGAGCGCATGTTGCTTAAAAAGCTGGGATACAATAATTTTAGTTTCAGTCAAGATTTTTATTAGTTAAGATAAGGCTGACCATTTAAAAAAATAACTGAAATCCGCAAATTTTTCACAAAACCTCAAGTAACAAGAAAAACCTCCCACGATGTTGCAATTTCATTTTTATAGCGAGTTCGATACTTTCAAACTTAGCTTGAAATTAAAATAAACACAGAAAAAACATACAATTTTTATGACAAATAATTAGTAAATTCTTCTTATTCTCTCTTACGTTCATAGTTGATTATCATTAGAAAAAAATATTATAAATATCTTCAGAAAATTATTCGTGGTGAATTTAAGAATTGAAAAAATCGCAATAAATATGTATCTGTAAAAGTTATAATTTTCACTATATTTTGGAATATTTGCATATAATAGATATAGTGAATATAGGGGGAAAATCAATAACATTTTGCTTACCTGTTAAAGCACAACATATAAAATATCAAGTTCATACATCCCCAACAATTTTACATTGTTTGTTACGGATTTCTGTTTTCGAGTAACTTCTTACGATATTTATACCACAACACCAACATCAGTTCAATTCGACTTATAATTCAACGGAAAAGTTGATGGCATAATATAACTGTGCTAAGTGTCTTCTTGAGACCAGACCGGTCACTAAATGAACTATTTGCTTAACCCTTTGTTGTTGAGATGCATCCCCAACTCTTAATTGTAGAGGCTTTTAAAATATATGGTGCCGTAACTTTTTATGGTGGTATAAAAACACAGGATCCAGACTACATTATCAGGTGTGTCGTTTAACGGTTGACCAAATCGAACAATGTAATCGGCACAAGAAACTTGCCAGTGAATATTCACCAGTCCGATTATATGGCACAAAACACCTACTAGATCGTATTTAAATCACCAATGTTCACTCACACCCAGAGAGACCACGAGAGTGTGGGACGTACGTTTTATACAGTTGTTTCTGAATAAAGAGCACAAAAAAGTTTTCACTGTCTCTTTTTATGTATTATCATTCACAATTGTACAATTTGACAATTTGTTTACAGGCCGTTTGTCTGCTAGTTCTGTAGGTTGCTGTCTGACATATAAGGATAAATATTTATATCAACTGAATGAATGAATATCTTCTTGGAGTGTGTTATAAACTTCCGTAGACCACTACTAAGTGATTCAATTCAAAGGAACGCAGTTGATGAAATGTAAGATATTCAATTGATGACGTTACTAATGAGGCAGTGCATTTTATTGAATTAAAGTTTACTGACTTTATAAACAGCTTTATAGCTTTTAGTCAAATGATCTATTTATCCGTCAATCAGTTACGTTGGAATCAAACTGATAGATTTAATATAATATTTTACAGTTCCCCATCAAATTTAAACAGTTTGGCGTTTTGAGCATTAATTTTTAATAATTTTTTTCAAATATGTGAGTAACTTTCAAGTTTAATATGTGGACACATGGATTATACGGAAACTGTTGTAAATGTTTTTTTACAATAAATAAAATAATATGTTTTAATACAAACTATACTGAATAAAAGGACTTCTTATTAATAAATAAATTTATTTAGTTATTTAGTTTATATAAAAATGCAAACTCATCCACGAAAGATTATTGTCAATTGACCATCATTTCATAACATTTTTAGTTTATTAAGAGTACGGTTTTAATTGATGCGAACTACGTACTAAATTTCAATTATCTCATTCCGTATAAATTAAATGTTTGGGGTTTCAAAGCACCGCCAATACAAACCACTACCTATATTCTAAAATATTATACTATGTGTTACAAGTTACGGAGTTGTAAATTAGTAAACTTAATGTATAAATTGACAACTTTTAAGCTTTTAAATTGTCAACTAACTACTCAACGATAGTAAAGTACGAGTATGACCCCGTTCGCATGCCCTTTACTTGTAATAACTAACTCACCTGCGTTTATTTTGTTTTGGGCATTGTTATTTTGTAGGGATTTTTTATATGTAAGTATTTATGTAAATGATAAGATATGAAAAAAAAACGATTAAAGTAATTCACAAAACACGGTGTACGGCAAACACAGAAATAAAAAAAATAAGGATAGTTGGGAACAACTAATATTTATCGAACAAACTAATATAGAGAAAATAAGTTGTGAATATGTTGTTTTTTATGAATTTTTCGGCGATTAACTTAATGAAATATATCTTATTAACTGTATGCTATTGGGGAGGATTCCGAAGAAGTCCCATATTTTTTAAAGGAATATATACCGTTTTTCAGAAAATCGAACTGAACTTGTTACTTGAAGATAAAATTATATAATTGAAAATAGATTGTAATTGAATAAAGATAAATACTAAATACACGATTTCAAGATGGAGGTTGTCACTGTGTCTGCACGTACAGTATGTCCACTCTGTGCCGGATTTAAATAAAGGCAACAGAAGCTGCAGCAAAGGAGCCTCCACAAGAAACGGATCTCCACAATAGACTTCTGCACATTTTTAGGTAAATGTTCCTAATGAAGGTTTGTAAAATTATTTAGAAAAATTCTGACAGTGCAGCTGAAGAGCAATTCTTATTCAAAATGGTTAACATTGTTTGAAAAAGTTCACCCTTCGCCCTTTTGTTGTCTCAGGGTCTTCACGCTTTTGTTGTCCCAGGGCCTCCATACCGTTAAATCCGGCCCTGTGTCCACTTAAATTGGAATCGTAAGGATAAGTTTCTTATTAATTCTATTAAAAAAAGATCTGCATGGTTTGAAACCTAAAATGAAAACATCATGTGTCAGTTATTTCAATTAAATACGAGGTTTGTCAAACCTAAAATATCTGCTCAAAAGTAAAATAACTTTTTCGCTATATTGAAAATTCTTATTTTTTTTTTCAAATCTGCAACCAATTATGGAATTATATAACTAAAAATTTTAAAATTAATATATTTTTTAAACAAAAATGAAAAAACATAAAAATAACATGAAGTCTGTGCCAGGCTAAACATAAAATCAATGAATTTTCAATAATTAGGTAGGTATAATTTGTTAAGTTCTATTTTGCAGCGACTTCAAAATAAGTATTTAATTGTTGCCGGAAAATATTATATATCATTGTTTTTAATTAAGTTATGTATATATTTTTATTTCTATTTTTGATTTTTTTTTATGTATTTATTATATCGAAGCTTGGATTAGGTTAATATTGCAATATTTAATAGTATTTTAATTACAGATTCTGCGCGCCCACAACTTTGGAATACAATGACTGAATTAACTTTGCACCTTAGAACCAGAAATGAATCACTACTTCAAAAAATTATCCTTATTATCAGATCATAGAAGCACATAGATGGTGTCCAGGACAATGAATTTAAATAAATCGTCTAACTCAACCTCCATAATCTAGTAAATTTCTTATTAGATGTGATTAGAAAGAGGACTTGTGGTCTCCTTAACTTTAGACTCGAATTAAGTTAACACATTCAACACAGAATGAAATAAAACATTTATTTTAATAAACAAGAGATATGATTCAGTAAATACTTTTCCCGATAACAGAACAATTATTATATTCCAATTAATAGAAACCTGGGAGATTGAAAAAAAATATTAAAAAAATAAATATGAATTTTCGGTGATGTTTCGGATTCGGCAGAAAACCAGCCGAAACTACGACCGAAAACAAAATTTGGTTCGGGGGAGTTGTTTAGCGGCCTTCAGGAGCAACTGACCTAGTGAAGAGTGTAGACTTTGCTATACGCTTTTCCTCACCCAAGTTAACTTTGGGCGCTGTTTATTTTGCGGTGTTAAGTGAACAATTTGCAGGTTAGTATTTCAATCAGGTAATACTCTAATAAATTATATTGAACTGCACGAACCATGACCTAAGGTTAGTTCACAAGTGACCCAAACGAAACGAAAAATTCAGCTCCATCTGAACATTGGATTGTTTAGGTCATAAAAATACTTAAAAGTACTATTTTCTGGTTAGTTTCTGATATAGGTATCATGGAACGTATTGAAAGGGCTTACTATACTATAATATACTACATTACTTGTCAGAATTAAAAATATTACAAAACGGTTTATTAAAACACCTGAAAACAGTGAAACAAATTATTTATTTTTTAAATTTCCCATACAAGCCACAATCTTCAGTAAAGGGGTGGCTAGTTATGTACAATTTGTAAGATCCATTATTGTTTATGCTATGTTACTCTATTGATGTGAGTGGGCCAATTTATTTTTTTCAACCTGCTTTTGAACGTTGAAGCTTTAAAGAGCAATTTATCCCACATAGGGTTCCGTATATAGCTGGAGAAATAAGCTAATAACGATTTCTAACATATCGAATTTCGGAAACTATATAGTTAACTTACATAGGGAGCCTGGTGTTAGCAGAGTGAAGTTATAAGATTGTAAGTTATTTTTATGCTATCATTATTCCAAAACTATTAATGAAAACTTTTCATCTTTCCTATGTTTCCAGTATGAATATTCTTACTACCGTCCTCCTCCAAATTTTCGCTTAATCTGAAAAATGGGCAGAAATATGGCTTTTTAAAAATATTTTTATGGGCTTCTTTATTAAGGAAAAAATCGCGGGATTTAAAAAATTGGATCTAATATTTTTTTATTTTCCTATCAATTGGCAATTGAATTCAACGCCATCTATTTAGCACTTTCCATGATACGTGCAAAAATCAGCTTTTATCGCTTAATTAAATGCTAATGCTCAGTTGCAGTTGAATTTTGTGTTTTATTGATCTAATGACAGTTTGTTATTTATTTGGTAAAAGTTACTTGGTTCTATTGATTAGGTTGTGTTATTTAATTTTTAATTTGAATTTTAATTAAATATCAATGAAGGTTAAGTATTAAGCTATAACCACAAACACAAATTTGCAATAAACTAAAATGAACAGAAATTTAAAAATATATAGCCTTAAAAGATGGTTTCGGTTTTGGCCGAAACTACAAGAGCCAACTTCGGTTTCGTTTTCACAAATTTTAAAATTATTACAAAATTACCATTACATAGGATCTAAAAATATCCAACAAACTTTTGACTATGTACGTCTTGACAAATTACCAAACATTTACATTTATAAAAATGTCAATGCCATGAAAAGGTTTCCGGAAATAATATGCAAATATGCAAATGTGTAAATGAAGATCAGATCAAGTGGAAAGGCGTTATATAACAAGTGGTAAGGGTCATCATCTAAATTTTCGTACCACGTAACTGAAGACATTTCTCGTGTTGTAATTCCATTTAAATGGGCACTATAAATGTTCCAAAAAAACTCGCATTCGCACTGGATATTTATTTCAACAATAAAAACGAAAAATAAGATCACTAACAAGTCGAACTCGTGTGTGTAAGTCCGTTCATGAATATTTAATCCTAAGATTGTAGGTTAGATTATTGGCGTTTCACGACATTATATTGTAGTCACTGCCAATTACTTGTAAAATTTATGCCATGCGAGTATTTTATTTAGCAACATGATATACCACAAGAATTTCGTTCACTTTAGCACCTAGGGAATGTGAAATAAACTCGTGGGCAGATTTTTTCTTATAGGTCTTCTTAGAGTTTCAAGAGGCTGGAAGTTTTGTACCTCTAGGAGTAGTCTCCCTTTATTTAGTTTAGATCCTAGATTCCAGTGCTACTATTCAAGGTAGCAGTGATAAAAAACCTTAAAGCGAACAAACTATATATGAACAATTAAAGAAATTTGCATAGATGCGATCACTGCATAAGAAATTCTAATTGGAACTAAGTTCAAACTTCACCAAACATCACAATTATAATTACATGTTGAATGCCTCTGTTCCTTATTATATTTTAACTAAGACATATAACTTTTGCTGAAATGTCTGTCGGTGGATTCAGAATAATTGTTTCTTGTGATTTACTACTTTGAAAAGTGTCAAATATGACCGTAGGAAGAATCCAGCACTGTGTTGTGTGTTCAGTTGAGTATTGAAACACTATGCTATAAATCAAAAAAACAAACAAGAAATGTTAAATAACAATTAGAGTGTCGATAGAAGAAACAATATCACTAATGCTAAAAGGAGAAATAATGCGTAATTCTATATGAATTTAAATCAAATCATACGAGCAGAAGATACAATAGAAAAAGCAGAGGCAGTTCCATTTATTCAATGCAGAAAAAAATCAGCAAAAAAGAAACCTCACGAATTCAAGCACCAACTAGAAGGCAAATAAAAATTATGATAATTATGTGTGAAATAAAATCATTATTAAAAAACCCTTGAAGAATAGTTAACAAAGTAAACCAATAAAGCGGTAAAAGTCAGTGGGAACTTAGGGGTACGTGATAGAAACAGGCAATTTGGCGCCCAAGGTGGTAGAGAAAGAGAAACAAATAATGAAGGCAACACAAGAAATGTGAAAGTAGAAACAGACATATTTGAGACCAATACAAAGTAGTGAATAGAAGCAAGGAGAAGAACACACTGTAAGAATGAATCCAGACAAGCTTGTAGATGCATATAAGAACAAATCTTATAGCACAAGATACACTTGGAAACCGCTGAAAAATAAGGCAATTTGCAGTAAAAAGAAAATTTATGTGTACGAAAGAATAAAAAGTTGGTTTATAGAAATACTTATGTCAAACATATAAGGATTAAACCAAGACAAAATTTTTATATACAGGCCAAGAAAATTTATTTTTTCCTTTTTTATTAACAAATAGCCTACGGCTATTTTAGCTACATATATGCCTATAATTTTCAATAATTCTCATCCCAATTTCCCATTTTTTCCTGATTCCTCCTACATCTTATGACACGCTGTTATACAATGTAAGTCCTCTGTGAGCCCTCTCTCAATATGAGACTGGTCAGTTAGCCTTGTAGAAAACTGATGGACATCTTTATTGCTCCTATGTAACCCATTGAAATTCTGTACTAATAGTCTATTGCATGTGTTATTCATTCATCTGATGACGATAGCAGATCCAAAGCTATTGAAACGTTGTGAGATTAATTATTTCAAGACGATAGAAGTCCAAGGAAACTTCGAGGAAACATTCTATTGCATAATCTGTAAATCTTTACTCATTTCTTTTCTAGTGAACCCAGTTTCTTTAACATGTTGTCAATATTTTCAGTTTTTCCTTTGTTTAGTACTGCTCGCATTACCTTGTTGAAGTTTTATGTAACTTTCTTGTTTATTTACCATATTTAGGACCGTAGAGCAGTATCTAAAGTGGGATAATATAATCAGCTTAAATAATTGTTTTTTTCAAACCTTGAAACACCTATCCTGAGATTGTACAACAAATTCACTTTTTTAGCTACTTTGCTAATTATATGTCCAACATGAAACTTCAAATTCAGATTGTTATATATTACCACTCCTAGATTTTTGTATCGGTTAACCCATTCAAGTGGTCAATCCCTAAGTTTAACCTGTTACCTCAACTATACCTTCCCTCTAATTTTTGTTTTTCCCGTCACTATACGTTTAGTTTAACCAATATAAACACTAAGAGAACTTGTGTTCAACCATTTCCAGACTGCTCCCACTTAAACAAATCAATGTATCACACGCAAATAAATGAAGTTTACATTTTTTTACAAATCGGGGTATATCATTTACAATAGTCCCAATTTACTACCCTGTGGCCCTCCATTACATTTAAAATTTACTTCAACCGTATAACGAGCAAAGTTAAAAAACACTTATTCCAAAATAGAAATATTTCGCATGTTTAAGGAGTGCGTTCTAGTTTAAGGACAAATTCCAACAATTTTTTATTAACTCAGGTTCAACAGAAAAAAAATCATAGAAGTATGACACGCTTGCACCCAAATTTTTTACAAATGGGATATTAAAGAAATACAAAATTGGTACTAGAAATTAAAATTTCATATTAACTTTGTTTTTCAGAATTATCGTTTATTAATTATTAACATAAAAGTTAATAGTATCCGAGTAATGACAAAACTACTATTGACATTATCAGAATCTATTATATACCTATTAACAAAGGAATTTCAAATTAAGGCAAATTGCATACAAGCCTGTAACGACTTACTATTTTATCGAGACCAAAAATGGTTCGGTTACTGGAGAACTGAATCCCAGTAGCAGGTTTCAATCTAAACAAACGAGGCGACAAATAGTTTATGTAGAATGTGTGGGTTAAAATTCTTACGAGAGGTCGTTGCCAACATGCAGTAGCTACTGAATAGAATAAAAAATAGTATGATCAGAGTATATTAAAGCTCAAAGGACATTAAGCCAGAAATGTAAGCCCTCCATTTGTTGCTCATTAGCACAAACAGTGCGTGCGAAAAAAATTAAGAAAGTTTTTTTATTGGAGCCCTATACTATATTACTCATATCTATGGTAGGAGGAACTTCCTATTTTAATCTTATAGTAACTGATTACTTGAAAATGATATTTCAAGCTTATGTTGAGTAAATTAAAACTGTGTTGTAATTTGATCACGACAGAATTTAATATATTTTGTCCTAGAAGATATTTTACAGTTTTCTTTTAATACAAGATATATTGAATATTTATTCACTGGCGGTATTCGTACTCAGTTAATATTGTTTTAAGAAATTCATTTGGAGCTTCCAGGTATCACATTTCCATTTATTCAGCTATCACAGAAACTTGCAGTGATTTGACTTTAACACCAATTCCTCAATTAAAAGTACAGTTATCAGTGAAATTTTGTTGCTACTTCCCTTCCAATATCATCAACGTTATTTTTAACCTACTCAATTAGTATAGAGTGGAATAATTTATCCATTTTTTAACCTTAAAGGTAATTCCAAGAAAAAAAAACGATTCTTCGATAGAAACTGAAACTTATTCAAGTGTAGAAGTATCCTATATGTCTTAGTGGTGAGTATTATAATAGATAGGGATAAAATATGATTTACTAGTGTGTGTGTACATAAGAATTATAATTTCAAAACAACTACGCCCTGTAACACATTATGAAATTATGAAACTATTTCTTCTAAAGTGAATCCAAAATTGTTCTATTAAGATGCAAAAGATGCACCACTTGAAGATTACCAGCACTTAAATTTGACTATCTTGGATTTTCGTTGTAATGCTGGAAAATTGGTGAAAAAAATATAGGGCAGACAGCGGAGCACTGACAATAGCTGTCAAGGAACATGAGCTGATTCACGATTTTCTTGAGGTGATAAAAATTATAATGAACTGTATTTTTTTCCGTTAGTTTATTAGGTTTTTATTTACCTGTCAAATATTTGTGCATTTTGTTTTTTTTTTCATTGGTTTATTAAGTTAATGGTTTACTGTTAATTAATTAATTAAAATATTCTTATAGCATTCAGTTTACGCCGCCAAACATGAAGAAACTTTCTAGAAGTTAATCATTTTAATAAAAAGATTGCAAATACGATAACAAAAACCGCTGCACAAATAAAAAACACGCCAGTCTTAAAAACTCCGATTAATGAAAAAAACTGAGCGCGACGTAATTCTAAAATCAAACATCATATATACTGGCAGACCAGAGATAACTGGAAAAGTTCTTCAACGAATGAAATCTATATAAAACGCGATTACTTTATGTGTGACAGTTTGAGGTGGAAGCAGCGTGTAGCTCAACAGCTGACAGTACTAGTCACTTTGTTTTGTAAATAAGTTGATATTGATAAAAATAAAGACGTTTAAAGTGATTGTGAATATTTGTGCATTTGAACCAACCAAATCTATTACAAAAGTTCTGAAGAACAGTAAAGTTCTCTCGTTTAAGCTAATATTCACAAGCATTATTAAGCAATTTTAAGGCACTGTAAAGAAAATAGAAGATATATAAAGTGAAGCGCATTTCGTATGCTTTCATAATAAATTTTATGTGTCCTCATCGAACTATCTTGGTTAATCCGGTACATACTGCAAAATATTTCCGTGACTTATTTAAATTGTAATTTTGCAAAATTTACTAATTTACTTGAAAGTTATATATCTTGAGTACAATTAATCGCATCGTCAATTCCAAAAAAAAAATAACAAAATCATTTTTTGCCTGTATTTCCGGCTAATACTCGTGCAAATTGCTCCGATCAAGATTTGTGAACACTAGTTTTCAATATTTTCTAATTCCCTACACATTTCCCATTAATAGCATTATGATCACTTTTCACAATAAAAGCAAAGGAAAATCCACATTTATTGGGGTTTTTAATTTTTAAATAATACAAAATACTTTTACGAGTGTTGTCAAAATTATGTGACTAATTACTTATAAACTATAATTTTCGTTATGACGTAAGCGGTTGGCTGTTAAATTTAATGGCAGCTAAAAATCTCTATTGACTGGTGGGTATATTCTGTTTTAAAAAGATCTGTAATTGTAGACGTCCCTATACTAATTACCTGCCTACATACCCCCTGTAATCTAATGAGTTACCAAGAGAATTATTCTGAAGTTAGAATTATGTAAGTCTTTACATAATACATCAAAATTATAACAAACTTATTTTTTATTTGTATTTATTTTAATTTTTAATTCATTATTCTACGTTTAACAATCGACGTTGACTTCAAAAACTATTTGCTGATACAAATATTAGTAGTGATCAATTTCTACAGTACCAACGAAACAAATTAATATACTAAACGATACAAAAATGTCTTAAATTTCTAGGGCGGTATTAATCTTAAGAACCTCCAAAGAAATTACCAACTTATGGTAAAGTGTGATGTACCGGTTTCATAACATCATATGACTATTAAATCCGCTCGAGAATTTTCACGAACAAAGCTTATTCATAAATTTGACATTCACCAGATTCACTTTCAATCAGGATTATCTACGAGTAACTACATTTTAATTCATACAAACATCCGAAGCGAGAGAGACGGTGTCTCTCCTTCTCTTTCGTACTTAAATACGTTTGTGTAGGCGTCAACACTGTCTAAGATTGTTGTGTTGAAGTTCATTGACATATGGAAAACTAATTATATGGGGTTTGAAAAATTGTTTTATTATTAGTTTGGTTTATATTATGTAGTAGGTTATGAAGAGCTTGAAGCACTTAGTAATTAATAGTGACAGGATGAAAAATCGATTCGATTTTATTGGTGAGAAGAGATTGTGTCGATAAGATTTACTTCATAAATTTTACGATGTATTCAACTTAACATTTTTACGTTTTACCATTTATATTTACTTACCGTCTGCAATAACTTCTTTTTTGTCGATGTCTTTATTGTTCATCGTAATCAGAGTGCAGTCCATTAGTAATATAGACAGAACCCAAGTAAAGTTTTTAAAACGTTTCTTTCGTTATTTCACTCTTTGATCATAGTTTGAACACATTGTATCAATATTAGAGTTTACAATTATATTAGGTGTTGTTGTAAAATAATGTGACTAAAAGTAACATGGTGCTAGATCTGACGAATAAGACAGACAATCTAACATCGGATTGTTGTATTGGCCAACAACTTTTGACAGGTCACAAGAAATTGTGAGCCATTAGGGAGAACCCAAGATTTTTCACCATTCTACAGCTATAGTCATTACTTTGAATTTTCATTTGTTCATTCGTGCTTTATTATCCTCCGCTTTCGTTTGTTAGTAATTGGGCTACAATTCATATCGAAGGCTTCAAGCTACATGGTTGTCTATTTTATAATTATGCGCATGCGTAGTACATCTAGTAACATTAATCGTGTTCCCTTATAGTCACTTTATCCAATACCACTCTCATAAACAATTTCTTCTAATTATAGTAAATTGTAATATGCTTCACTTATTATGTGACTGACTATATAAGACCTGATGCAAATATATGAACTTGATTTTAACCTATTTTAATGGTCGCGCCGATATGAAAATCTGCAAGAACAAGTAATTCAAAAAACAACACAATTCGCAATTGAAAAGTGTTTTTAGCGTTTGAAAAAATTATTTATAAATATTAATTAACAAATTCAGTGACAGTAAATGTCACACTGTAAATGATGACAGACAGACCAAACCGTACACTAAACCTATAGAAGGGTGTTTTCTGCTTACTTCTTTTCTTTTTTCTTCTTTCTTCTTGGAATATAATTTGATTATTTAGTCAGATGTTCAGATTATTAAAAATGACAAAACAAACATTTGAAGGGCATAAAAATGCTATCATGGAATTAATTCTTAAGTACATTTTGGAATTTTGCTATTTTTATGATATAGTAAACATTTTAATCAATTTGCTGTAATTTTAGATCCGATATCTAGAATATTATTTACTAGCTAATACTGATTTAAACTGTAATTGTTGACCATATGCATTGGACATTCTATCTAGTAGTAAATTAAAACTATTTACATAAAAATTATAATGATAATAACCTACGGAGAATATAATGCTTAGTAGGCCATTTTGGTTTTCAGTAAACTTGTGTTTTGATTAAGAACTTTTGAGAAATAAGACCACAATACTCGAAATTACTGTATATTTCTAAATGTTTCGGGTTCTAGGTCAGACCCCGTCCAATGGGAAAAAACTATGAAAAAAGACACAATTATAAAATTTTAAATTAACATATTTGTTAAAGTTTTGTTTTATTTGCCAGGTTAAGTGATTCTTCAGTGGTAAAGAAAATGTGGTGAATTAGGCAGCAGACAACAGTTTAAGTCCTAGCATCTGTGATGTTACTTGTATGGGGCTTCATACTAGAGGTCTCGATCAGTGCACTTTGAATTTTTTATAATTGGATGGAACCCACCCAAAATACCGTACTTAAACAAACAATAAATTGAAAAAAGGTTAAGTATCGAGCAATCCTGCCATCTGCTAAAAGGACCAATTTCTGCCTGAATCAGTTCCACTTCAAAGTTTCATTGTCTGTTAATTACGAAGGAGATAAAGTAACATTTAATTCTGATATTCAAGCAGTTCTCTAGCCACATCTACTGTCAGAACTTACATTTGCCCAGAAGGCAGGTAAAAACCTTTAGGATCTCTTTTAATGGAGTGGAATTCATGGCGAGACAAAAGTTACTTTCGGCATGGAGATGAAGAACTTGAATCACTCTCTTTACAAGAAAATTGTATGCCATTTTACAGTACTGTTTATTTATTGATTCTTAAAAAGTGGATGAACCATTTATAGAGATTTTAAAGTTGTCCTTAATTTAGGAGTCTTGCTTTTATATGTAAAATATTGTAGTGGTATTTGTAAATCAGATAGCAGAAACAGGAACAATCATTGTATTAAAAAACTTGGGTCAGACCTTACTTAGAACAGAAAAATGGTAAAAATGCTCCCTTGATGATGTATTTTTTCACACCTACATACATTTTTTGGTCTCGTGAGAAAAATTATGAAATCAGTGTTCGGGGATAATGCCGGATTTTTATATTTGAAACAATTAAATTGGAGATGGTATATTTGTAGGTTCTCAAATTAGTATGATATATAAAAAAAGCATGGGTCTGAAAAGTCATCTAGGAACCCTTCTATGAGAAAGACCTGAATTTTTTTCGGAAATCGAAAAGCAACTATGAAACTATCATTGAGGAGCTTTTAACAGCTTATAAACTTTATGATTGTCCTTTCATTTGAATTTCTATGCCAAAAATTATGGCAACAAACATGAAAGATTCAACAGGAACATCTCTAGAATAGCAAAACAATATCGAGGCATGTGGAATTATGCTAGTCTATGACTGTTAGACATTGAAACGTGCGGTCCTTGAAGGACCATACTGAACAAAATCTAAAACCATTATTGATAAGGATTCTATATTACAATAAAAGTATTGTCTAACATATTCGACATATATCAACTCTTAGTCTTATGATATAATTCTTTATGTAATTTACAATAGGAGATTATTTATTGAGCATTATCACAAGTCCCAAGACGGATAGATTATAAAATATGAAATGGAATCGTTATCAGGACAGACCTTCTTGGAGCTAGTCCAAAAAACAGAAGAACAAATGCTTGAAGAGCCAGTAGACTAAGCATTTAGTGGTGGCACAAAGACGAAAGGAAAAGATGTTAACATAGTAAAAAAAAATAGCATCAAATATTCCAAAAGTCACTGGGCGTATTATAATCAGCACAGAGGAATAAATATTTTATCTTCTAATTAATTCTGACAGTTTAATACTCGACAGACCTTTATTAAATAAAATTCATGACTTATTAGAATTCTATTTTACTGAGATTTCAATACTGTATATATTACTCTTGGACTTGAGACACTGAGTCTAAAGACGCAATGTAGTTAGTTTGAAATGCACTTAGAGAATAGATTCGCATTCAAATCAGATATGGGTTACTTACTTGTGCCAATTAAGGTTGCTTGACCCGCCCTCGCATTTGATTATTTGTGTAAGTTCGCATGACCGTAGGTGTTAATAAGGCTTATCTCGACAGTGCTCTTGTACTTCTTCCACATTAGTTTCGAGGACGCGGATTTTTCACGATTTACTGAATTACCAAAAGGACAACTGCACGAACGACTTTTAATTAAAATATAAATATCTCACTTTTAACTGATCGTGAAGTGTAAATTAGAGCGTTTTTCCTCTATCGAACTTAAGATAAGAAGTAATTTATTCGGTTAACACCTTTTTACATACAGTAACGAGTTTTGGTTGAAAGAAGACGCACCAGTGTGTGTTCGTTAATAATTAATAAAGGGCAAACTAGGCTTAAATCTAAAAACTAGTTAAAATTAAAATAAATTCTTAGGCAGGAAGATACAGTATCCTAAATTCGTTGTCATTTATTCGTCTTCCCCAGAATATTAAAAGCTTTTTGATTATAAAAGAAAATCAGGCGGGTATCCAAAGAAATAAAGTTTATACAGGGACAATATACATGTATATACTCTGTGACCTTAGACTTGTTTTACTCAGAAGGAATAATTTCTAAAACTTGAACATGCTATGATACCAATGGTTTACTTTTGACAGGTTTTCGACACAAATTGAGTGTTTCATGAAGACACCGAGTTATAACACCTGACTAGTACAGATATTTTTTTGTTACGGTGCTTCCACCTACCTGTGCTAAGTGTAAAATGCCTCTATTTGGAGCAGTCAAAATTGTCCCGAGGTATATTAGGGATTTTAAGAGGGATAAAATCGAGTGTTGCTTTGACCTTATTGCGAAACTGGCCGCTATGTTGATTGTACTGCAATGGCTGTAAAGCGTGTATGTCTAGTGTGAACAGAAGAAGGTAGAGGAAGACAAGTATGGCAGCTGCGTGTTATGTTTATGATATCCTACAGATTGTTTTGTTGCCTTATCTACATAGCACTCCAATCGTCTTTTTTTAGCAACACAATGCAGGTCTCCATTGTGTGGGATATCATGGCGAGGAGACTCTCCACTTTGCACCATTTTTTACGGATTACATGATAATAAAATTTCTTAAAAATATTTTCGTTAAATTCTTGATGTAAGACACATTCACCAAAAAAATGAGTTCAAGAAATTATCCCTACTGGTTGTATAACTTCTAATGACACTGAGTATAACTAACTGATTTTTTCTCTCAGTATTTTGACATCCATTCTGTTCCAATGTTACGTTTTATATTTGGAATATGATAACAGCAAAATGTCTACTACAGGTGGCCTTAGAGACTCATGCCGAGCGTATCATTTTTTCCACCATTCATTATAAGTTTCCAATGTTACCAATTACAAGTATGTTCAATATGTATCAGGAACGTTATACTTCAACTGTTAAATTATCTGGGGTTTGTTAGCGTAGATTTAGTTTAGAAGTAAGTGAATCCTATCGTATGGCCGTATCAGTTAATTGTCATGTAACCCTATGCGTAAGCAGCCGCATATGAAGACTAATTAGGGCAGTTGCGATTATGACGAAAGTAGTCCTTTAACCAAAGTCAGTTTTCTACCACGGAGATGAATACCTGGAAACCATACGGTACATTTATTACTCACAAAAAGTCTTACTTTTTTCGTATTTAAGGTAGCGTCTCACTTTAGACGAACTCATCCTCTTTCAAAATTCTTCGCAATAGAGGCAAATTTAAATTCAATTCTTCGAAGTCACTCCATTGAAAACGCATGGAATTTTTAATTACCATATACACAATTGTCCCTTTTGTTTGGGGAAACTAATTAACCAGACTAATTACACATAAATAAATAAGAGTTTTAATTTTTATATTCTAAGTCATTTATGTGATTTGCTATAAAATTATAAATTTCTCGTAGGAGGAAATGTATAATTTAATACAGTGGCTACAGTCTACTCAAATTATTTTGACCCATGTCGCATAGTTAAGAAAATAATTAACAAATTTTGCACGGTCACCTGTATTTTTATTGTAAACTCTTTACCAGCGCACTTCATTCTAAATAAACACTGAATTCCTATAAACCTCTATTCATCTTTGATCTAATTCGTGAGGCCTCACGTATTCCCTATTAAAATTCTTACATCTAAGGAAATATTGCTGTGATAGGTACTATCTTTGCGAGATTTTACAATTGTTTAAGTATTTAGTAAATGTAACTCAATTTAATAAGTTATCCCAAAATGAATACTGACATCTAGGAGTCACACAAAATAGGACTCTCGATTTGCTGAATTGCTAGATATCAATATTCATTTTGCGATAATGCATTAAATCCAGTTATATGTACTAAATACATCAATAATTATTGAAGATTTCTAGCAGTTGAGGGAAGCCTCACTAATAAAGGTTCTCGACTAGAAACTATACATTGTCTTGTGTTCAGTGGAATGTAAGGTTTCGAAAAGATAGTATCATAGTTGCTTTGATAGGTTTTAGTTATCTCATGAATTCTGTTATGTGATTTATTCCCTGTCAATCCAGGAAAAAGACGTTACACAACGCTTCATACACTATGAACGAGTATATCGCGATAAAACGTTATTGTTATATTTTTTAAAATTATTATCTCTACTGTTTAATTAACCAATTTCCGTAGAAATGAAATCAATTGATATCTATTATAGAATATTTTCTGAAAAAAGATACGAGGCCTATTGCCATTCTTCAAGAACCGATATCAACGTTAAGCTACCTACTCTTCTATATTGTACGAAGTAGCGTTTCACGCTGTTGAAGTGAACTTAAATGTAGAAAAATTTGACATGAAAATCACGGACCACGGGCTTGATTCTCTTATCAATTGCGAATGTGATGTTACACTATTTTGTTTGTATGCTGATTGGGTAATTTTGGTCTGTATGGCAGAAACTATAAAAAGCTATTATTATGCATAATTAATTGATGCTTTGAAAAGGAAGGCCACATAAAATTGAGTAAAGGTTCTCTGTTTGATCATGACATGACCTATTATGTTATATGGGATGCTATTAATCAATAGAGACACTCCTATTTCCCAAACTTGTACTTTAGAGACTAGATCAGAAAACCAACAGAAAATTAGTAGAAGAAATAAATTAAGTGACAATGTTGTTTGCACAGGTCTGGAAAAAATATTCTGTGGGTTTATTGAAATGCTGAAGATAGCTGGGAAGGGTGCATTCGGATGAGGGGACACTATGTGGAAAATTAAACTTTGTGTACATTTTTTATATATTAAAATATACATAGCATAGAAATATATGCTCTATTTTTACATTTTTGTAGTACCAATTACTAGCAGAGATTGTGAGCTTGATCCCATCGCCAGTACCTAGTTATATTTGCTAGTTAATTTTATTTTATTATTTTGTGTTTTAATTTCCAACAATATTATTAGTTTAACAATTGATAACCATCTTTAGAATATAGTTAATATGCTATTTACCTTACTTAGTTCACAAACTTGGGGGCTCTTTTGTCTGGAAATTCAAGATATTTCTTCATTTCGAGTTTAAATATATAGAGAGAGAGAGTTATTTCCACCAAATCTAAAATGTTATTACTTTCTTCAACTTTGCGTATTGTTCTGTGTTAGAATTTAAAAAGCTAGAAATAATCCCGAATTAAGATGTCTTCATTAACTACACAATATTTTAGTTACTTTTGAGTTAGATCTAGTACTTACAGAGCAGCATAGTTGAAAATCCACATATATTTATGTTGAATTTACAATATCGACTAACTTTTTCTCAGTTAAAAACCAAATATTGACAAACACCTTTCCAATATATATTTCTCCAATTATGTTGTTAAACTTAAACTTTTTTAAAACATTTATACTCTAGTGGCATAGAATCCATTACGTTACAACAATTCGATAACGACGATGTGGTATGAGATTACCTCTTCAATATTTATAACATCATAAAATCAAAATTCTACAACGAAAATTACTTAACAATCTAATTTACCTGATTGCCTTCCGTAGCATCGATACTACTCCAGGGTCCTTTTCAGCTTCAGTAAAGGCAACAACTCCGTAATGAATTAATAATGTAACCATGTAAAGTGCCAGATTCTAAATGATGATAAAGTTACAAAATCCGGTTTTCTTCTCGGGGTATAATAAAGCCGTTAATCATGGCAAGTTCCAAGTCTACCTCCAGATATCTGATCTTACATATTTTTATTTAAATTGATACCTATTTCACTCCTAATCTGAATTCTCGAGTGGAAGGCCTGCATATTTAACAAAGTCATGGTAGGGAAAATGAGGATTTTTTAGATAAAGCTCATTTCACAAGTGGTATACAATACGTCTAGACGAAATAAAATTATAAAATAACAGATATATAGTGACATAAATAACGCTAAGATTGTAGTTAGTTTTGATAAAATTTATGGTAAGAATTACAGTTAAGGTGATTTTTTAAGTAATAAATGAGTAATTAATGATTAAAATGGACTTCTAAATACAACACATACGTTCTATTCATTATTTACTCAGAATAACAAATGTTGGTAATGCAACTTTACAATTCCATCGAGTATTATGTAGCACATGATCGCAAGCAATGTAAACAAAAAAATATACAGAGTGTGTGATATATCACTAATTTTATCTTGTTTACGTTTGGATCTAATTTAAAAAAGATCCGATATTTATATAGATTTCAGTAATTCAGTCCTACGACACACATTGTCAGTGGAATATAATAGCAGACAAATGTCCACCCCGATTTTTTTACTATAGTGTTCCCTATTACAGTTTGCAACATAATTTTATAGGTTTCTAAATGTCTTAGGGATATCCAAAAAATCACGAGCGGTTAAAACTGGCATCCTGGTCGACCGTACGAATTAAGAAATTCGTTGTATCCATTGTCCTGTCTTGCTAAAAGCAAATGGCCTCGAGTCCCAAATCCTCTGTTTATTGACTTGTAATGTTCTGTAACATGTGCCGATAGTGCTCACTAGCGATAGCTCCAGAGTTGCATGTACATTTTAAAAATAATTTGGCCCACTAATGGCTGTAGCCGAAATACTGCAACAAACTTTAAGCTGATGTGAACGTAATAACCACAGCGATTTTGTATGTATAATTCTATTATTAATGAATCCAATTAAATCAAAATAGACTCCACTGGTCATTGTTAGCTTTTCCCATCTTTCTTATAAAGTAGTATTATCTAGTTACTGTAAGTCTGGCGAATTTTGTGATATTGAGACTACTGTCATTTGAATTTTGTGGACATTAAAATCTGATTTTTTTTCCTTAGAATTTAAAGATTTGGAAACCACCTGAAACTAATAGAAGCATATAAAGACGACAAATGTTGTTGACATAATATGTGAAAAAATAAGTCGAGAACAATGAACTAGAATCGCAAGATATAAAAATGAATGGAAATATTTGGAAGAAGCCCATAACCAGTACTAGAATAATTCAGGCTGAGAAAGAGAGACAGCAAGCTTTTCATATTAAAATAGAGTTAACCTTTTACTAATATGTGAGAAAAACGAAAAAAAGGGAAGAGAAAAAAATAATGGCATGTATGATACTGGTATCATATGGTACTGGCTTGAATCTCCTCTATAATGACTGGAATTATTTTAGAAGACCATGCAATATAAAAAAAATAAAACTTGCGGGTTGTGAAAAATCTTAAGAGAATTATTATATTTAGTGATATTAATTTTAATTTTTTGTAAATAATCTTAGGAAGTTTGTGCATTATTTTGTAATTAGTCTACTGGTTCTTAAATTAGAGAACAAATTTTGTAGAATCGATTCAAAGGTTAATCAGAACTTGAGATAATAATTAAAATATGATATTATACTTGATATCTTCAACTATATATAACAAATAATTCATTTTATTCTGGTTTCGATTTAAAATAGTTTCAACATTTATAAAGTGTTGTAGAAGTAGGAGGAAAATATAATCTTTTAGTTTTTGACACTACCCCATTTTTCTTTTCTATTTTCCACATCTCTCCAAGTTAAAATACCCAAGATATCTTATTAACCGACTTCCAAAAAGGAGGAGGTTATCAATTCGTCGCCTATTTTTTCGCTTTTTTTTTTGTTTGTATGTATGTTACCTGATTTCTTCTCCTGTGGTGCACCGTTCTGAACGAATATGGTCTTGTCCGGATTGGTGAAACTTCAAATTTGGGAAAAGAATTCTATTGGTAAAGTGATAAAATTTGTGAATGAACACATGCGTGCATGGAAATCGACCAATATCCCTAATATTTTAGTCGATTTTTCGATAACTCCTTATGGATGTGTATATTTTTTTAACGTTTAATCTATTAAGGAAGATCCTTAGGTGATCTCATATCAACAATCAAGTTTGATGAATTAGTAGATGAAGGATTTTAGATTTGCTTGGCACCGACTTCAAAAATATACTAGATTGGTAGTTAATTAATTTGTACAGAATAAGCACCTTTTAATGTTTACATTTTTTACTTCCTGGGTAGGTACCTTACAACATTGAATGTGTTATTTATTTGCTAGGGTTGTATTTTGTTATAATTATTTTTAGCTTTTTAGTTATAGGTAGAAGTTGGTTATATTTTTTTTAAATGTTTTATTTTGAAATCCGTATTCGGGGGTACACAGTAGTAGTATCTAAATTAACCTTAATTGAAATTTCAGTTTAATTCATGTTATTCTTAAACTTATATCTCACAATTCACAATTCGATTCAATTATTTTTTATATTAAGGCCTTACTATAATAAATACAAGCATCCGTTTCGATAATGTGATTAATCATTCGACGAATTCCACTTTAAATCATACGTCAAATCAGATAAGTAAGTTTTTCTAATGCGTTTAATTATTGAATTATCTATTCAATCTACATATAATTTATATTTCAAAAATCGTGATCAAATTTGTAATCGGAATGTGACTATATATGATTGTGGAATAACCGATTGGGTAGACACGTCATTTAAATAATGTGTTCAGAATAATTTAAAATTGAGCACTGATTTACCAGAATTTCATAACATAATCTGAAATTAATACACAATTTGAAGGACAATCTTTACTTAATATGAAGGTAAAGTTTTGAACTCTGCTAAAAGTTAGAATATTGGTTTTGAAAAAAAATGCATTGCAGAGTCGAGTGAGAACATCTTTAAAAACTCGTAATTGGGTTCAGAATAAGAGCTAGGAGTTACGTATTGGCTTCAGAACACTTCTCCTCAAAAGATTTTTATCATAGCTCACATATCTCTTAATTTTATAGTTTGATTTTTCGCTATGAAACTGACTATGGAACGACAAATATCTTGACAAATATACCAAAATGGTGTAGAAATTAACCCCATTGATATATTAAAATTTTGTAGTTTACGAACGAACTCGTATTACAAATCAAATATCTCGACTTATTTCGAGTACGGGCCATCCCAGTAAATGATTCGAAATGTTGGCAAAACAAAAAAACAGTTAACTCCTATCTAAATTATGGATTTTTTGGGTATAGCACTAAAATTCGGAAAAGTCTGTTTTAAAACTTCCAAACATTTCAGGGTCAAAAACAGGCCCCGTTCTTAATGACAATTTAGACAAAGAAAAAAAAATTTAATTATTTTCTTTGACTTATTTAGCATTGAGAGCGGGGATTAGGACTCTAACCCGGTTGGAAGTTTTGAAATATACAGACCATTGAGAACGGGGTTTGACGTAGACACTGACAAATATTTGCAATTTAAGATTTTTTGATTTTTTTTGTGTAAACGTTATAAATGGTGTATATACATATAAAATAACTTTTAGGGAGTAGTACGAGAAAGAAAGAAAGAGCCGTAAGTAATTTTCATGGCAGTACCTACACAATGCGCTTGCGCAGTTTTCGCTGTGACATTAGTAGTTGGTTGCAAATAACTCTTTTGATTGTTTTCTTTCTGTATAAAATATTTTGGTAAGTTTTGCACAGTCTACATATTCTGTGTAATTATGTTAAGAGGTTTATGTGTAGTTTATGTATTTTTTTAAGAACAAAGCCAATAAATATATAATCGACATTTCAACGTAGATTTAAAATAAAATTTTGTTTCATTTTGGATTATAAAATGCCGCAGACTTGTAAAAATTCTGCAGCCTGTTTTTGCCATAAATGTGGTGAATTTACTTTAAAAACACAGCTAAATACAGTAACGAGCGTGGTCACGATAAGCTTTATTTTGGGTTTCCAATCAATGAGAGCATAGCTGCTCAAGGACGTTGGAATGTTAACTTGAAGGAAGCCTCAAATCTATGCCATTGGCTATGCCAATGATTTAGAGCGAACCTCAGAATCTTGAAAATGATTGCTACTTTTGCATGACATCGACGATGATTGTTGAAAAAAATATATTTGTGTTTCTTTCTGCTTATAAAGCTCTACAATGCAATATGTCACTCAAAATGCATTATTTGCACTCGCATTTGGATTTCTTTTCCGAAAACCTTGGTGTCGTATCATATGAGCATTATGAAAGCTTTCACCAGGACATATTGCACATTGAAAGACGCAATGGCTGCCAATTTCTGTTGGTCAATTCATCGAGAAACTTGGAAACCATGAAAAGGAAAAAAAAACTACAAAATAATTTGAATTACATAATTATAATGAGACTACTTAAACTTTTATGACTTGTGACCTTGTGACTGTAAAACTTACACCTTATTACTTTTTAACTTTTTGGTAATTATTATCTATATATAAATAGGCTAAGACAAAATGATTAGGTACCATTTTCTCCTCTGTCTCTCAACCGATTTTCTTCATTTTTTATTTTGTTTCGTAGCTACTGACCTTCAGTGCAGAAGCTAATATTAATTTATAATAATGGTTCATTCATTACATAAAATATAATAAAAATTCATTATTTACGTCATAATGTCAACGCCAAACAACTGAATGTGCCGCGTTCCGCCACCGCCAGACTCAAAACATTGAGTAATTATATATAGAGGGACCAATGCTTTTATACTTAGAGCATGTACTATTGGAAGTGGCATGCAAGAGTTGTTATTGTTTAGTGGTAAAGTAATCGTTGTATATTATAATTATACAGGGCGATTTCAGATATGTTCAAAATATTTTTTTCGTGGGTGGCACATAAGCAGTTGTATATATAGGGTGTTTAAAATACAGAGTAGAGTGCAATTATAACTAATAAAATAATTATATAGGGAAGCCCATTAGCGGTTGAATTTACAGGGTTCTTGGAATAGAAGGTGCAGTAGAATTACGGTTATACAGGGTGGTGCAAAGAGTATTATACAGAGATGCATATACAGGGTGGCGGAAATGGAAATGCAACATTTTGTAACCCATAAGCAGTTGTATATATAGGGAAGATATATAGGGTGAGAGGAATTATAGATATACAGGATGATGATAAAAAATGTTAGAAACGGAAATGATTTATAGAGTAGCCCACGAAGAGTTCCATATATATGATGATTAAAATATAGGTCAGAGTAGAATTATAGTTACAGAAGATAGTTAAAAATTTCATAAACAAAAAGAGTAAATACCGTGGCTCATAGGCAGTGGCATATACAGAATGGTTTACCGGGTGGTCCAAAAATGTTAAAAAATATTATGCGTGGTCCATGAGCAGTTGCATATACAGAGTGGTGGAAATATATAATGAGATGGAATTATTATAATGAGGATTTTAATAAATGTTTGAGAATTGAGTGCAATTATAGCTATACAGAGAGGTTAGAAAAAATAAATATGTATGGTAGCCCATTAGCGGTTGCGTTTTTGACATATTAAATTAAGAATTACGAATTTGAACACAAATAATGTCCTATGAATTATATTTGAAAAAAACTTTCTTTACTTATTTATAGAAGCGAGATGTAAGACCGACATCTAGGATTTTCGGGGAAACTATCACACAGAGGTTCCTAATCTGAATCCTTACCTGTAAATGCTGTTCTCCCTAAAGTCCTAGGATAGAATGTCAAGATAAAATTTTCAGGTTACTTAACCTGCCAGAGATATTGACACAATTGGTCGAATTTCGACCACTGGGCGACAGCTAGTTAATCTTATAATATGTGTTTTTTAATTAAATGAATATTATATTTAAACTCTATGTGCTGTATTTATTTCCAAGTTAAATTCCGCGTTTAGAGCATCTAATACAATGTTATCATGGATGAAAACACAGGAGTAGAATTTTTTTGTAGACCACTGATTTAATCAATTAAGGAAAATTTTCTTAATCAATTTGCTGACAAGCACCATAACCAAAGAGCAGAATATTTTAAAGTTGAATGGAGATGCAACTTTGATTTCTAACAAAACTTTCAAGGTTATTTGAGATTAAAGGCTAATGTATCTGGAAACGAAACTAGCATAAATGTTTAAATGTATAGAAATAATAATTCATATTCATTTCAGTTGATTAGTTTTTATTCCCATAAATCCATTTCTCCAGTGAAATCAACCAACCGGATCGTAGTGTGAATATGTGAGCCACACTTTTATATTAAGGTATTAAAAAATAGCTTTCATTTTCTTTTTCAGGGTCAAGAAAGGTTAAATGCCAAATCTTCCTATAAGAGAAATATATTTATTTAGTGTGATGCTTATTGTGGTTGCACAATTGCTTATTATTTATAAATACCATGATTTAATGTAAATATAGGAAAGTGAAGGAGGAAAAAATAATGCTGATAAATTTATTTACATTAAAGTATTTAATGAATCAATTCAAACTTTTTTGTATAATCGTAACAGGGAATCGTAAGATCTCGAGAGGATCAACAAAATCGAACTAGTAAATACACAGAGAGTGAAGACAACGAAACAAGCGCGTAAATACCAAATACATCTCTGTAAAATTGGAGTTGGAAATCCTAATAGAAATATTAAGACGCAGAACGTAAAGGTTTCAAGTATATTGATATGTCGAGCTTTAGTACATTGGATACGAGGTTTATCCAAATATCAACAAACTTTTAAATACTGAATGCGTGTGAAGGTAGGCGGACCATCGGAAAGGGGTAAATCCCCTATAGATAACGCAAGGTCAAACTGACAGCACGACAGTATTCAATAGTTGATGTCACCATGAGCGCAATGTAACAAACTTTTAACAAACGAAAGGTTTAAACCAACCGAAATCCGGGATGAGTGCGTACACAGTTTGGGGAGAGGTTTGAGCTACATTACGTAGAGCCTTGACCTTCCACCCTACGATTTTCATATGTTTAGGCTTCTCAAGAAAGTACCTGGAGGAGAACGTTTTGCGGACTATCAGCGGCTTGAAAAGTTTTGTGTTAGTTGGATACCCTGCCAATGACAACTTTTTGAAGGGAAATTGGAATCCTGAGGAGGAAACTACTACTTATATAGAAGAATAACTATAAATTGTAATTGCTTCTTATATATAAAACAAGGCTTGTTGTTGACAAATCTATTGAAACAAAAAGAAAATAAAAATGTAATCAAATATCGTTATTCGAAATATTTTTGAGAAATGAATGACCCCCCCCCCAATTTTTGGCTGGGTACGCAAAATATTCAATACAATAATTGGAAGATTGTTCTTTGCAACCTAAAAGTTTTCGTCATTTGCGGTTTCAATCACGTTCAGGAATATTAAAGAAAAGAGAGGACCAACAACCCTAGGAGAAATTAAATATTTAATAAATTCTCTATTGTCCGCTGTCTGATAATTTTTTACACAACACCTTCGAAAAGGTTGTGATAATAATATATTAATCAAATAATTAAATTCACATTAAAACAGAAAATTTAATATGAAAGTTACTGCAACCCGTCCGAAAAATCAATACTACATTTACTATTTTACCACTAAACAATAACAACGCTTGCATGCCACTTCAAGAAGTACATGCTCTAAGTATATAACAGCATCTAACGATCGCTCCGTTCAAATATAATTACTCAATGTTTTGAGTTTTGACCGTCTGGCGGCGGCGGCACTGCCAGTTATTTGGCGTAGACAGTATGGACGTACATAATGAATTTTTATTATATTTTATTTAATGAATACCCTGCCAATGACATCTTTTTGAAGGGAAATTGGAATCCTGAGGAGGAAACTACTACTTATATAGAAGAATAACTATAAATTGTAATTGCTTCTTATATGTAAAATAAGGCTTGTATTTATGAATGGCTTTTGACGCTTTCTAGAGCCCATCCGTTAATTACATCAGGACGATTTTGGCCCTCCACCCCCATGAAAGAGCACACAAAATTTCTCAGGTTCACACCCTCTTCTTAAGTAACAATTTATTTGATCTTACAAATGGATCTATTATACTAAAACTCATAAGTTCGACTTATGGAGTACTTATTACCCAAGAATGATTTTTACTCCTCTCTCCCGATATAGGGGCATGTAAAGATTTTAAGACCCCCCCCCTATCATAGAACCCTTACATAATTAATGCATGGTCCGTAAACGCTACCTTTGAGAGTTTTAACTCTCTAAAGACTTCTGTCGATCTGTTGCCTTTTCCAAATGTTATGAAAATGTTTAGGTATGTGCATTCCTTTATATTAAAATTTTATGAAAGCCTTCTGAGGACATAGGGATGAGGTCTGCAAATCTAAGTTTAAAGTTTTTTCTTAGATTTGGATTCCTTTACCTTCCATATGAGGGTTTTTAAAGGCCTTCCAGCAGAAGCGTCAATAGTTTTGGGGAATTTGTGCCCCTACTGTCCTACATCATTTTGGACTTTGGTGATGTTGGATTTAGTCTACTCGTCGATTTTTAGGTGGAGAGATTCATATTATACACGAATTAACAGACGTGTCAAATTTCGACGTAGTCGAATGTCTTGTGGCAATCATTTAACGCTTTATGTATGAAGCGTGAAACACGTTCAGTACCAGTCTGCTACTTATAATCTTGATGATGAATTCTTAGTCTGAATGCAAAAACCTTTAGGAATTCTTTCTTCAAGTGAAAATTTATTACAACAAGCTATTTTGAATATTATATTATAAAATAAACGACAGAAATCACCAATATGCGAAAACTGTATAGCATCATGTTAGAAGTACTAGTTTCTTATTACTTATCAATCGAACCTCGTATAGAAGCCGGAAAATGGTTCCCAAAAGCCCCGTACTATAAGAAAACGATTATTCACGTGCTGCCCAATTCGATATGGTTTTGTAGATCAAAATATGTTGAGATTTTTTTAAGGGTGAATTTCAATATAACGAAAGATATTATAGGTGTCAAGATATAGCGAAATGCAAATAAATTATGCAACTTCCAATACATATCATCCGAAGATAGATGGAGCGAAGATTTGAAAAGTGATGTTATACGATATCTAATTCTTTGAAAATCATCGCATGTGCTACGTAAAAGGTGAAAATTAGAAAATAGGCATTAATACATTGCACTTGCTGTAAATAAAATTGATAGACTCCGCAAACCTCTAAAATTCAATATGATACATGTGCGGTTTATATTATTTGCAACATTCTATAAGACTTGTTTATTTAATTATTAAAAATACGTTTCAATTAATTCACTCGACGAATATTTGTCGAATTGATTACCTATGTCGACAGAAACGTTCACTTACATCACTGAATCAACAGAGAAATATCAACATCATTACAGGCCACTTAAAAGGATTCGCTATCTATACGATCCTTCAAGATAATTTGAAATGTTAATTGCACATGTTCCACAACGGCGGATTACCGAAGAAAGCACACTCTGAAGGATCGTTAAGCCGAAGAGAAACATTTGCACAGTACCCACGTGTAATATTCGTACAGAAAGACCGCGCACACGGATTTCTAACAAGTTCGAAAGACTATCACAATTTCCATAGACCGTATTTATAGAAGAAAGAAGAGATAAGAAGGTATCGCGCGAGTGGTAAGATGTCGAGAGAAGCAACAGAATCGAACTGAAGACACAGAGAGTGAAGACTTCGAAGTTTGTGGGTTCCTCTCTGGATCTGTGTGTTATGGTGAGCGTAGCAGCACGGCCCAAAGAGCAAGTAAGAGTGAGACGCAATCGAGCGACCACCCATGCCGCTAGACCAATCTGAACACAGAATGTCTTATTCCCGAACCGACAATATAATAAAACACAATCACGACGACGAAATAAGACCGCGAGGATGATTGAGCCGTGGATTGCAAGGCAAGCAAACTGCTAGAGGCAAGTCTTCTTCTCATCTCTTTCGAAGATGGCCGCGTATCATCATGTTGATATGATGAAGAAAACTATAGAAGATGAAAAAGCGGGATTGAAGAGTGCGACGATACGTGAGCCTGATGACAGAACTAATGATCTTGAATCGCAATTCGAAGCCGGCACGTTTATTAGCAAATCGTACAGGGTGATCGATCCAAAGTAAACAATAGCTCATTTTAATGACTTCATTCTTTGAGTTCGTATATTGTGGTTAGAAATTATTTGTATAAACGATACATGTAAACAAATTTATACAATTTTGGATGTGGGACATAAAAATATAACGAATATTGCGCCATTACATGTGTATTCAATACAAAAGTAAATTTTTACAGCAGTAATTCCAATATCAAGATATATAATAAATGTAAAAAATATATACAAAAATAATGTATTCATTCTATATAATTAAACTTTCTTTTTTCTCAAAAACGTAGAGTAAAAAAGTATACTGTTGTCTGTGCATTTAGGTATCTATAAAATATACAAAACTTCATTTTCTGATAATATTCTTTCTATCTATTGTTTTGAACTTCTTTTGAACATTTGTCTTGTGGCAGCATTGTAATAATTTTATACCTTGCCATATTTGCGTACATGTTGTACATAATGTTTTTTAAGTTTTTTTTGGAATCGTACACAATAAACAGAATAGATGGACCAAATTTAGTAGGCAATTGCTTTTGGCCAAACTAAAATATTTTTGATTTTGTAGATGTTCTAAGATATCTAAAAAATTAGAATAAGCTCCGCGACAAGCAATTTTCCCATAACTTACAACCCACTAATCTAATACGATTATTTCAGTTTAAATAAGGTACTTGAGAAATTATTGTAATTTTTTTAATAATAATATGGTCAGGCTATATTCATATTTCACTTTCAAAGTTTATTATAAAAAACGCGCTAAAAACGCAGTTTCAATAATGCCAGTGATCACGTGACGTGTATGACGTATTAGATACACGATAATCCAAAACGTAACTATTTTTCTACTTTCTCGAATATTTATTTCATTTTATAATAAAATGGCAGACAACTATGAAGGGCCGCAATGTTCAAATAAATCTGTAAATTATCCTGAAAAAATACTGCAAAAGAGTCTGTAATAAGCAAGAACAGATTCAAGGAGTATTATTGTTGTTTTTATGTGTAAAGATCAAATTGATGTAAGTATTACTTTTAATTTTAAATTAGAGTTGACTAACACCTATCCAAATAAAAACAGTATATTTTTCATCAAATTTTATATACAACTTTTAAACTAACTATGAGTAGTACGTTTTTCTTCCTAAAAACGTATTCAAATACGTATGTTCTCAATATAATAATTGGGTGCTCTACCTCTATCAATAGAAAAAATGTTGAACTATACAAAAAAATAGGAAGGACTCTTAACGGGTTGTCCCGTCAAATCACAAATCCTGCAATTTTTTTAATTTTTCTTAGGGAGGTGTATTTTTCTTACATTGCTATAAATATAGAAATGATGTTTGAAAGATACTTTCATTGCTTAACAGTTTAGGGTTAAGCAGCATAAAGATTAGCGTGGTTTTCTTAAGCAAACTAACCATAAAAGCGTCTATAATAGATAATTTTCTGTTATTCGACTTGCTGAATTTTCGAACAAGTATTAGCAAACTTAATAATTATAATTAAATACAAAATAATAAAATACATAGAAACTGAGTTAGAAATAACGGAAAAACCGAAAATAACATACAAAATCGTATAAACGCCAAGTAGGTACAATTAATTACTGCGCTTTACTTGTGTATGACGTCACCAGCGGTTTAACCAATCACAAACGGGTTTCATCGATAATGAAAGTTTAAGCACAACGATAGTCTTTCATAACTCTTTTGAAAATTTTTTTTTTACTTATGAGAAAAACCCATATGGTAATATTCCAACTTTCATCTATCGAAATCGGCTAAAAATATTAAAAAATAAATATGAATTTCTTAATATTAACCCGTGCCCCTTGGGATATAAAGTTTTCATATGACTAACTTAAGGATAAACTTCTGTCTTCTTTTCGTGAGAACTTTTATACATTTTTGCTATTATAAGTTAAGGGTGTCAGCTAATAGGTTATTTTTATTAGTTAAAAAATTAAAACAAACTAGTGGTCGCCCAGTGGTCGAATTTCGGTCCTATTTCATGAAATTGTAAAAAGTATATTTTTATAAGAAACGGAGTTGTGGAGAAATCGGAGAAGTTGATGTAATGATCAAAATCGTTCACTCATATTGACAAATCTATTGAAACAAAAAGAAAATAAAAACGTAATCAAATATCGGTATTCGAAATATTTTTGAGAAATGAATGACCCCCCCCAATTTTTGGCTGGGTCCGCTCATGGCAAAATATTCAGTACAATAATTGGAAGATTGTTCTTTGCAACCTAAAAGTTTTCGTCATTTGCGGTTTCAATCACGTTCAGGAATATTAAAGAAAAGAGAGGACCAACAACCCTAGGAGAAATTAAATATTTAATAAATTCTCTATTGTCCGCTGTCTGATAATTTTTACACAACACCTTCGCGAAGGTTGTGATAATAATATATTAATCAAATAACTAAATTGACATTAAAACAGAATATTTAATATGAAAGTTACTGCAACCCGTCCGAAAAATCAGTACTGATCTACTACATTTACTATTTTACCACTAAACAATAACAACGCTTGCATGCCACTTCATGAAGTACTCTAAGTATATAACAGCATCTAACGATCGCTCCGTTCAAATATAATTACTCAATGTTTTGAGTTTTGACCGTCTGGCGGCGGCGGCACTGCCAGTTATTTGGCGTTGACAGTATGGACGTAAATAATGAATTTTTATTATATTTTATTTTATGAATGCACCAATATTGTAAATTAATATTAGCAATCTGCACTGAAGGTCGTCAGTAGCTACTAAACAAAACAAAAATGAAGAAAATCGGTTGAAAGGCAGAAGAGAAAATGCTACCTAATCGTTTTGTCTTTGCCTGTTTATATATAGATGTTTTTTGGAATATTATTTAGTTATCGAAAATTATAAGCCCACAATAAACTAATTGGCATTAAATACCAATTACTTTTTTGCATAGATGATTGATTTGATTTTTTATAACTGTTTACTACTTTTCTTTGAATCTGGAGTTATTTAATGTCATGTTGGCAACAACTTATTACTAATTAGGCATTATTCTATTTTTTTAACTCTTATATGTATATTTTTTTAATAAACATATTATAAATTTTAACAAGCGTTTGTCTTTATATTTTTTCTTAGGCAAAGACCATTGCAACATTCTCCAATTTTTGAGTATTATGAATGTATAGAAAATTTCTGTGGTGCTATTTCAGATAATGAATTGGTAAAGGTATATATTGTTTGGTTAAATGAAAGAATTAAATTGTAATGCAACTTACATTACAGTTTTGCAATGCTACATCTAATAAAGTTAGCTAAATCAAATGTTGTAAACAATTACTTTGACCGGAATAAAAACTAGATTTTGCATTTATCGATTTATTGGGAATAACACTACACTTGTATGTTTCAAAACTTTTCAAGAGAATCCGTTCTCACAGAAAATTAAGGTTAGGTTAGGTGACCTGAGAATGATTGACATGTTTACATTCAAATTATACATTTTATTACAATCGTTATTGAGAAAGGTTAATTTGTTTATTTTTCTTTGCCTTAATTGCCATTGAGAATGGGATGAAGTTCCGGTTAAGATGACGGGACATCCACATGGACATATATATATATAGCTATTTAATTAAGGTTCATGAAGAATATAGAATTTAGATAGGGGTAAAAGTGGTTAGTGTTAGTGGGGTGATGTCCTCTATTTTCAATACCCCGAAAAAGACGCTTGAGAAGCGATTAAAGTTCGAAAAGTAACTAATTTACACAGTGTACAGACGCTCGCATGATTAGAGTAGTGAAATAAGTTATGTACAATACGAGATAATCCCAAAATGCTGCTCCGCTAGTGTATATAGTAAATTGATGATATAAAAGCAAAATAAGTTCAAGTTTGTAATGGTCAATTTACTAATTCAAATTCACATTGTGTTGGATTTTCTGATACAGGAACTTCTCATATTCTCAGTAACAATTTAAAACATTTTTGCTCTTGTATCTGGCTAATAAGATCGCAATATCGAAGCTAACACAATCTCGTGAAAGACACTCTGAAAAACGAAGAGAGCAGAGTGAAATTTAATGCTTGGAGGTTTTAAGATAAAAAAATATAAATTAAGAATCCGGAGGCAAATAAAAACTTAATTCATATTTATTTTAAACCCCTAAAATGACGAATCAGTGCGTCGAGCATATTTAGATTAATTTGCTGAACACTTCAGTCATCACAAAACGGTTCTAGTATATCTGACCATAAATCAGTTTATGACTAATCATAGGTAAAAACATAATATCTATTTGTTGACTGAAAACAAGAATCAGCACTTAGCTCGGGTAGATTTCCATCAATTAAAACAACTTCGAGCTGGGTACCATCGAAAAGTATGTCGATAATCGAATGACAGGTAGTAATGAGAAGTTGGAAAACTCGTTGTTGGGTACAAACACACGGACTCAAAGAGTGCACTAATTGAAGATCGTCGATCGGTTAGCGCAAAAAGTTGCATAAGAACGCGGTTAACATATGTTCTTGAGCATTCGCTTATGTTGTCTCAGATCGAAGGAGGCGGCGGTCTTTGTTGTCAATCGGTGACGATTGAGAGAAGATTGCAAGAAGTCGCAAGCTTCCGAAGAGCTCGTCGGTTTACTTCGATTCTGTTCAACTCAATCCAAGTTATTGGTTCTAATCATCGTATGTAATCAACAAATGATTACTCAGATAATATCAAACGTTAACTTTTATATTTTTATAGTTATTAAAGCTGAATAAATAAATTGTAAAGTTTAAGGTTGTTTTTAAGCTTTTTATCTAATAAGATTTACTGGATGTCTATCCTATACATTTTAGTCATATATATTATTCACTGCATGTCCTGGTTTGGCTGCGTAAGCTGCGTTTGGTATTTAATGTACACCTTTGTTTTGCTTTTAGCTCTCACTAGAACATCACGAGATTTTGAGATGTAGCTCGATCTTGCTAAGGCTCGCAATCCACAATTCCCAATTCGACTTCACATTACTTCTGCCTATTTATGGGTGCTCTGTCATACAGATCATTGAAATTGACTGCCAACTCATCTTCATGCTCCCCATGTTTCAACAAATCTACCAGTTTTTCTTCTAAGCAACTATTTTCTATTGCGACATACTCATTCTTCATTTTTATATATATTTTTTTCAGAATGATTAAACTAATATGTGTATTGCACTGGTTTATAACAAACGCTTGTTGTTTTTTTAATTTACAAGTAACACTCGGTATGTTAAATGTGCTATCAAACCTGTTCAAATCTAATGTAGGTTTTATAAATTTCGTGTGAGATGTTTTAAGACAGGTTTCTTATTTCAGAGCTAAGGATTTTAATTAATCTCCTGATTTATTTAAACATTGTTCTTATATTATAAGTAATACTGCTCCAAAGCTCCACTACAGAATTTTCTTTTTTGAAAATCATCTAAGGTGAGTGCAAATGGATCACTGGTGTCCATTTTTTCTGTTAAATCTTCTTCGTCATTTTCTTGACATTCCTCATTTTGAAAAATTATACACTTGTGTTATACATTTAAATTTTTATCTACAGCACTAAAAACGATGCAATCTGCAAAGTTTATTTACGCTAACATTAATATCCTAAAATTGATTTATTAAGCCATTTTGAAAATTGTCAGCAATATCTTAAAGTTCAAAGCGATTGAGTGTAACTTCCTATAATTATCTATAAAATGGATTGAAGTACCATAATGTGAGCACCATGTATAGTTAGATCATCGCTAAAGGATACTTCTGAATCTACATTGTCTAGATGTATTCAATTTTCTTTTAATTCACTAGTATATTTTCTCTAAGATATTTATTTTCAAAATATTGTCACATAATTTTTAACAAAATATGAATATAATGAGTCAATTATTCAAAAATCATCCATTTATTTGTAAGCTTAGTTGTGGAATCATTGTTCAAGACTTTCTCCTCGAAATCGAGTTGAGACCTAGATGAGATTGAGATGAGATTTAGGCTTTCGTATTTTTTCGAGATCGAGACGAGAATAATCAAATTCTCGAATTCGTTTCATGGCGTCGTAGATCTCAATATTTTTTGTGTCATATGTAGTTTCTTAGAAATTTCCTGCATCACAGCATTAGTTTTTGAAAAAACAACTAAGTGCTTTTACCGTGACCACAAAGCATTCTGTTATAATTTTGACACTATAACAAACTTACAATCTGAAAACAGAGACTACTTCAGAAGGCAGAAAGCAAATGCGGTCCTGACTATGTGATTATAGTAGACGAAAAATTCGATCCTTTTTTGCTACATAATCTAATAGACATATTTCAATTAAAACATATTGTTGACATAAGTAATTCTTTTATCCTGAATGACATTTGTGGCACCTTTACTTAATGTTTATACCCTTTTTGGGAAAGACAACACTTATACTTCTTGAAAATCCTGTATATTTCTAAACGTTTCGGAGTTTAGCGTAGACCCGTTGTCAGTAGCAATAAGTAATTCTTTTGTGAGTTTTTTCCGTGCATCTGATAGCATTATTAGGGTTCCGTATATACAATATACGGATACCCTTATAATATCACTCAGGATTTCTGCCTCTGTCACATCACAGCAATTTTCTCCTAAACTACTGGACGGAAGAGGTTGAAATTTGGTATCAATGTATAGTTTGGTGACCCGATCAGGAGTACATATCGCAAAATTTTGATTTTAGGGGTACTTCTGGGGGGAAAAACTAAAAAAATCGACCGTTCCCCCCCGATCTCCGAAACTACTGAACCTAAATTTTGAAAAAAATATAAAATATAGAACGTTGCCCGAACTTTACAGGAAAAATAAGGAGAAAACGTTTATATTAATTTTGGGGGGCAAATTATAGAATAAAATAAAAATTTAAAAATAAAAAAATTCAAACTCATCATGTAATATATCAAATGAAAGGTCTCATTCTGAGGAACACAAATATATTTTTTTCATATTTAAAAAAATATATATTTAAAAAGATATTAACGAAAATATAGCAAAATTTACCAATCCCCTCCCTTATCAGCGAAACTATAAAACGTAAAGTTTTGAAAAAAATAGATTTATAGGTTCTGACCTGAAGTTTACTGGAAAAATAAGTAGAAACCTCTACTTTTAATTTGGGGGGGGGGGGCAATTACAGAATTAAATGGAAAATATTAAATTAAAATTGTTTCTAACCCATCATGTTATATTTCAAATGAAAGGGCTCATTATGACGAAAACAAATATATTTTTTTCATATTTTTAAAATAAATTAATTAAAAGATATTAACAAAAATATAAAAAAATTTACCCATCCTCCCCCCCTTATCTCCGAAACCATAAGCTGAAAAATTTTGAAAAACAGGAAGTATAGCCCCTCACCTGAACTTTACTGGAAAAATAAGAAGAAACCCCTAATATTCATTTTGGAGGGCAAATTATAGAATTAAATGGAAAATAAAAAAATATAATTGTTTTTAATGGGTCATGTAATATATCAAATCCCAAGGCTCATTATGACGAATACAAATATATTTTTTTATTTTTTTTAAATGAATATTTTAAAATATATTAAAAAAATTTCCCATTCTCCCCTTTATTCCCTAAACTCTAAGACCTCATTTTTTTGTTTATAGTAAAAATATGAAAAAAAATCCCTAAGTCTATTATTTGGCCTCCAAATAATAGAATTAAACGGAAAATAAATTATTAGAAAACCCCCATAGTAATTTTAGCGACAAATTATACAATTAAATGGAAAATAAAGATTTCATTTTCAAACGCATCATGTAATATATCAGATAAAAGGCTCATTATGTGAATTACAAATATATCATATTTTTAAATCATTTGTATAAAAGATATTAACACTAATATTAAACATCGACTCCCACTTTAGAAACTACCCTATTTAAAATTTGAAAAATATATTTGCATAACAGGTTTAATAATTTATAATTTAAACTTTGACCTATTTTGGCGTTTTTCTTCCAATCTACAGAGCCTCAAAACTCAGACAGTAGATTATAAAAGGCATCTCTGAAAGTTTATTAGTAAAATAAAACTCTAATGTTACTTTTTGAGGGCCAAATTAGAAAATTAAATACATATGTATTGTGATAAAAGTCAAGCGAATCCTAAAGCAGATAAAATAAAAAGTCTATGTGTGGAAAATCAAAGTGTATATTTTTTATAAATTTAAAACGCTTCCTTTAAAAGATATATTCCCTGCTTGTTTGAAACTGGAATATTCGAATCTTGAAGGTGGTACGGAACCCTAAGTATTATTTCTTCTATCTATTAAGTTTAATAATAGTAATTTTTGCTCGTGTTATCAACATGATCCTGTTTAACCAGTGCCTTTCTGTTGTTAGGCCTTCCGTTTTCGATTTATTATGATTTAATTATTATGCCAATTTATTTGTCTTGTATTCTTGGTTAAAACTTTTTTGTTCATATCTGCGTAACTGAATTTCTCCTTACTTCATATGTATCGTCTACATAGGTAGGCATAGATAACTGTTTAATCTGGCATTGCTTTTCTGAAGTTAAGAATCAACATTTTTTGCACCCTATGGTTGGTTTTCATTGTATTTTTTACTTTTGGGTTTGGATTATCTATTCTTTCTACCCATTTAGTTGTATCTTCAATATCACATTGTTTTTTTAAGTGTTCATGTCTTACGCGATCTCTCAGGATTGTTTCATGCGTAGGTTTAAGGATTTTCATCTTGAGGGCATTGAACATTTGTTCTTATAGGATTTATAGCTATTCTATAAACTCATATTTTACTCTCTAGCTGAATGTATATATTTTTTCATAATATGAATGTTTCTTATTTGGTTTTGTATTATGTTTCTACTTTTTCATATTTCTGAAACTGTAAAGATTCATAGCTTGTGCTAAAAGTTTTTGCTTCATTTTCTATTCATCTTCATATTAATAGTTAGTCAGAATCGCATCGAGTATTAAGGCATACGTTATAAGTTCAAAATTGTAATCATTTTGATACAAATTTTTACCATTTTTTAATTCATTAGTTTTATTTTTCGTTACATTAAACTGAATCGTTGTCAAATAATTTTATTGAGTAAATGATAACTGGTAGTAATTATTAACTTTAATATCAGAAACAGATTCCTAATTATCGAACATTAACTTTAATGCTAAGCTTCCGAAAAGGGCTTAATAAAATAAAATAAATCTTAGTTTATTTTGACATGAAAGTAGGCTAGTGAAGGCTAACTGAAAAGTAATCTAATAATTTAATCATTGTCTATTCAAATATCACACTCATTGATATTCAGTTCAATCAGCAATTCTTAAAGCATGACACCTCAACACATTTTGGCATATATTGGCACCTATTCTGGGCTCATTATATATTCGAGCAACGTAACAAACTTCCCCTCAATTAATAATAATTTTCAGGAAACTGGAAACATTTACAACCAAATTTCAACATCGCTTATTTCAGATTGTATCGACTTTGTCGTTAATTTAACTAAACGCCATTGTCGGGTTTAGTTCAAATCAAATCGGTAAGAGCCACGAGTTCCGGTGTCCTTTCATTACACAGCTAGTACGTGCCTTTCGTATCAAATACGAGGAATTGATTATAATATAAAATTCATGACCATGAAACAAAAGATATCGTGATAGGAATGGACGATAAGATACAAATCTACATACATCACTGAACACAGAAAAATTTACTGGCTAAAACATATCTGAAATGAATTATGTAAGACGTTGTCAAATATATATATGTGGTAGTTGTCTGAACAAAAGATATATGGGAGTTATAGATTTAGTATCAAACAAGCTTTCACCCAGATCATTGTGATTCGTATTCGTATAAAAAATTATTCGGTTAAGTTGAAATAACTGCTGAACTTCATTATCTCCAAAGAAAAAAGACCTGAAAGAGGCATCTAGTGGATGTTTTCTATTCTGGACCAAAAACAAATGTTTAGCTATATACTCAGAAATTGATTATTACAAGTTTCGAGGCCCAAAAATATTGTAAGGTCTAGGCTTCACATAAATGGAATAAATTTTGTTTACTTTTAAACTCCATTAATTTAAAAATTGTGTAACTTTTATGCAAAGTTGAACCAAAAAATGTTCGAATTTAGTAATTTACATTAAGCTTCACAAACAACCTTATGCTTTCTAAGCGGAAAGATATCAATGATATCAAACATTTATCGGGCTTTTTTCGGAACATTTCACCTGTAACATCATGAAGGGCGCAGGCGTAGGAGAGATCTCAGAATGGAAAGAGCTCTGGAATTTAGTGATATTTTTATGTGAGCATAAAGTGACTTGATTTGTCAAAGGCAGTGGGGGTGTTCCCAAATATCGACATCGGGAGTATGATGAAATGCTGTATAGAACGGTACCTGAACACAGACAAAGGTGCCGATAGTCACAACCCGCAAAATCGTCAATACTTTCAGGAGAACATCAATATACCAATGTACACTCAGCCTAACTTCCCAAATATTGCTCCAGCGGAAGTTCATAAAGATTTAATGGTTTGAATAAAAACAAAAGGTCTAGAATCCAACCGAATATGGTATCCTGTTCTACGACGGGTGAAACAAAAACAGGATTAAATATGTTTTACCCTTCGACGGTCGTTTTCCACGTAAGTAATCTACGAGCCTTTGAAGTCAAACCAACACATAAACCACAGTTTCTCCATATTTTAATATTGTGAACTTTCTTGTTTATTATCCGATTTTGCCGTTTTAATTTTATTTATCATTATTCCTAATTGTCATAACAACATAGTGTTATCAACTAAAAATAATTCCCACGCTCTTTCTTTATAACTAATAAACATCCAAACTTTACCGTCATATTACCCTAAGCAACGTGTATGTGGAAAATAATTATATTATATTATGTTTATTCATTTAATATACATCCTTATATGAATGAAATTAAATACCTAAGAAAAGAAGTAACTCTCTGAGGAAATAAAAACAGAATATATAACCTATAAATATCTATATAGAAAGGAAAATGAGTAACTGGTGAGAACCCTTACAAAGAATGAGTTATATAGTTGAAAGAAAATCTGAGTCTCCAAGACGTTACCAATGAAATTTTATTTCAACTTCACATAACAATTATGAAATTTCTCAAGGAATGCAAAAACTTGTTCAGTTTTGTATAAGTAATAATTTCGTAACAATACAAAAATATCAAATGTTAAGTATTCAAAGAGAAAGGAATGTCGCTTAGTAACTATTAATTCAAACAACTCAGGTATTTCTCCAATCCGGAAAGTATAACTTGATGACAACATATAAGAACATAATCACCAACTATGTTGACCAAAACGACGATTAAAATCGGTTGATTGTGTAAAGAAGAGTAAATATAAGGTAAAGTCAGGTGTGTAAAGCAAAATAGTATATGCGAATAAAAGAACAATTTATCTAATTCATTAAAATATCACTAGTAATATAATAAGTAGGTACATAAATCTCGAAATAGAGAAAAATAAACAAATTAACATTTTAAAGGTATCTGGAATTGCAATTAACAGACCTCATTTATCAAATTAATTTTGCTTTGTATATTAGTTCTAAAATATGCATACAAACCAATTTTAGTACTATACAACACACAGTGTCAAATGTCTTTATGTATTGCTTGTTTTTATCCACGAGGTAGGATAAGATATGGGTATCAAAATTAAGGTCAATAAAAACAAACTTTTAAACTGAGGCCGTAACCTACATCTGGGGTAAACTTCAAATATACAAAATTCCAGTTGAAAGTATTCACAAGGTTTCGTATTTGGGGACTATCATAGAGGACCAACTGGATCCAGACCTACAAATTAAATGCAGAATAGCAATGACTGAAACCACTTTACAAAATAAGAATATTTCTATGTAATTACCATCTTAATTTAGAACTAATTCATTGTTAGGTATTCTGTTTAGTCGGTTCTGTGGTGTGGAATGGAAGCAATTTAGCAGAATGATTAGGTGTTACAATTTGGTCGATTCTGTTTTATTGGGTGGAGGTATGGACCCTGACGTCGTGAACAAAGAATCGTATTGAAGCCTTAGAAATGTCGATACATAGAGGAATGCTTAGAATATCTTGGACGGCACACATATCCAAAGAAGAAGTGCTAAGAACAATCAGCTAGGATATGGATCTACTAGGAACTGTTTAGCATAAGAAAACTGTCTTATCTGATTATTAATGAAAAGTCTGAAGGTCGAAGAGGCATAGGAAGAAAATGTAATTCTTGACTTGAAATTCTTAAAGATTGATCTTTGATACGAAATGCAGGACAACTCTTATATAGGGAAGAAGATCGTAAAGCCTTCACTATGACGATCGCCAACGTCACATCAAACTTACAAGGTAAATAACGAAAATACTATACATCATCATCATATATCAAGGTATCTTGTGCTTGACATTTTGGGACCAAGTTATGTCTGTTATGTTCCTGATGTAGTCTCAGGTTATACTAGGGCGTTGTCTTGATCATTTTACATTCCTGAGGTAGGTACCACTGAGTGACAGATTTTTGTTGTACATCGATGTGCTTGCTGTTTTGCCAAATTTCAGGCATTTTTAGAGACGTGATACCATCATTTTCATTTAATAGAATTAAGAGGAGAAAAAAGAGAAACTTTTAATTTTGTTTTTGCCGCCCTTGTAATATAGTTAAATTAAAGACGTATTTTATGTTATATATCCTAAAGTGTTCCCATTATTATCACTACTAGATCTGTCGTTGATTATACAAATTTTATATTGATTTATTTTCGTACGTAGAAGCCTACAGAATTTGATATTAGTTTATTTATGGTTTTAAATTTAAATCCCTTACCACTTCTTTATGAATATGAGGTATAATTGTTGCAGGTTGTTGTAATGTGTCTCTTGGATGTCAGGATTACTATTTAATAATACTGATAAAGTTTCAAGAGATAGTTTCATTGGAAATTTATTCCTCGTTATGAATCACTATACTAAATACTAAGAATTAACTACAAACATGTTAAACTTATTTTGGTAGTAATATTTGCAACTATTTACTGGTAGGTATACACTTTTTGCATGGTTTTCTAGAATTAATTCAAAATAGAATGAGCTCTTAGTGACATTTTTATTCGCAATAGCAAGAACTTAGACTTTTGAGCAATATTAAAATACCCATTTTAATTACAGCAGTTTTATAACACTTTTAGTTTCATCAATAGTGCTTTAGACAAGTACAAACAAACTCCCTGTGTTGTAGAAAATTTTATATCAAACAAACAATTTCAATTTTGTCGGAAAGTATGAACAGAATAATGGGTACACGCATCTCAATTTAAGATTAAATGTAATTATATTATAAAACTAAATAATCAAACGTGATCTGTACTTAGCCATTATCCAATTATTAAAAATCTTGCAGCTTCTAGTATTAGACACAGAGAAGTGTTAATAATCTCGACAATACCCTGGAGGGGAAAAATTCTTTTACCTAGAGAGATTACTTCATTTAAAGTGAGCCCGTCGTGCATGGAACAGGTTAAACACTTATTTAAGGTAATATTCAGATACAGCCGACAGGTCTGTAACCAGAGAATGTTCTTGAACCGTTCGACTGGAATGAATATGCATTAAATGGTTTAGTAGAGAGGAATTTCGTCGGTGCACCGAGTATATTTATACTTTATACTGTATGGAAATAAAAGAGGTTCAACAGTGAATTAAATTCTTTTGTGTGTAAACTGAAGGATCGTAAATTACGATGTACATTATTCTTAAATTTTGTCTTGGCAGAAGTATCAGAAATTTAATTTGTAGAACGTTTCACGAACTTTAATGAAATAATTAATCGCAAACATCCTAAGAAATAACTATGATGATATTTTAAACGTATGGAAAGTTATATCTGCTTATCTAGTAAATGAATTGAAAGAGGTTTAAGATAAACTCTGCCAGCTTGGTGCTGTGGTATTATATGCTTAAATATTTTAAAATATCCTATATTAGTGACATGTTGCCCAATGTCAAATTTGAAATATCTGAAATATTTATTGATTAGTTTCAAATAATCATACAGGGAGTAAATGGGTTGAGTGCAAATATTATGAAGAATGACAGTTTAGTTAAAAACAAATGACAATGATTCTAAGATTTCTAGAAAAGAGCTATAATTCTGTGGAAAAATGTAAATGTTGCAAATTTGGCTCTCAATTTTACAGTCAACTACACATAATGTTGCTAACAAAATGATTGTAAAGCTTCATATATGAATTCTAAACAGTTTATATGCCTTCACTAACTCCAATTTCGTAAAGTAATATTTTTTTATATATGACAAAATTGCGACATTGCTTAAACGCTTGTTTACAAAGTTATAGTCGTTTGACCGTAGTTTATAATTTCCCACATTGTATTTATGTCTAGTCTATGTGTTTGAATATATGAATTTTGGAAATTCTTCATTGTGTAACTAGATACCTTTCCATGTATTCAATATAAATAATAACGAGAATTAATTAATGAGCTTGCAAATATGCAATTTTCTCAACTCAATAGGTATTCAACTATGTTGTTTTGTTATTTCAAAATCATAAATAAAATGGTTTGTTTTGTTGTGTTTTTTTAATACGTAAAAGAATTATATACGGTAATGTTATTTCCAAACATTAGGTAATTTTTAAGAACAAATAAGATTTGAAAATGTTTATTTCTGAAATGTTTTATTTACCTAAACCAAGCAAATCGTTGAAAAAATATTATAATTAATCAATATTGAACTCTGCAATTAAATTTTCGTCGACGATATTTTTTTATTACTAAGAGACAAGAGTAGTTTCTCATATCTTGGTCATTAAAGCCCATAGACTATTGATCTATGAGAGTTTTTTGTTTGATTTAATGTAGACTGCCTCCACCTAAAATATATGCAATCATATTGTTTACAACCTGTATAGTGTGAGCCAATTCAACTTGAGCCCCTCTCAGTTTTTTTTATTTGCTATAGGATATATGTCTATTGGATTAAAAAATTCAATATTTAAATCTAAAAGCATAGGACCAGTAGATTAAATTTTAAAACTTGTATAATTGGAGTAGTTGATAATTATATACAAAATCATGAGTGCACATTTTAAGGCTTTCCCTGGTGATGGTGTATCGTCAATAGTAAGTACCTTATTTAATTCGTTTTAATAATTTAATTCAATTAAAAAGAAATGATTTTAAAAATTCGGATTTCAACTCATGACCTTCAGCAAACCAAAATGTTGACATTACACCACACTGGCTAATTATTATTTAGTAAAAAGCCAACTTTACGTATTTAAATATATAAAATTTTAAGAATGATATTTTTATAATATATAACTTACATAAAGCTGACTTATGCTCAAGTACTTATTTAATGTATTTTTAATTAAATTTCAGCTGTTGTTATATCGCTTTCTAGAGAAACAGACAACATTTTGGAAAGAAAAATTGCCTTGGTAGGTACTCCCCTATTATTTGAAACTTTGTTTTAAAAGACCTAAGAATTATCTTAGGTTCAAGAATTATCTTAGGGCAAAGAATCCAACAAATATGTTCAAGTATCTTTCTGGACGAGGATGGTTGTGTTATTAATAATGTTCCCTTAACAGTAAGAAGCCCGAAGTCAAATAATGTTAGATGCAAATTGCCTTTATGAATTCAGAAATCCGGATATTTGATCAATGACATTGCGTCTAAATGGAAATAAAATCACATGTATCAAAGGCCATATATGTGGACATGTAAAGTAAAAAAATGAATTATGGCATTTGAATCCATATAAATCGCAGTTTTCTAATAAGACAAGAAATGAACATGATCACTGACTTTAGTAAGACAAGATGTCGGATGATATGCGAAAAACATAACCTTTTGATATGTATATTACCTGGAATCAAATGGGTAGACAATACATACAAAACTAAATCAAACATGTTACAATCGGTAAAATTTAAATTGTGGTTACAATGTAAAGAAAAATAGCAATCAAATATGTCAAAATATGGTCACAGGTAGAAGTGTAACTACTTGCTGAACACATAAAATACTTTTGTTTTACTTTTATGCAAGAACTCTTCTAACGTGTAACAATAATCCATTTCATTAATTTATTTGGCTGCCTCAGACAGAGCAATACGTATTTAGAAAAGTTTTTCAGTTATAGCACAGAATAGTCATATCCAAAAGTCAAACTCTTGTCGGGAACCTTTGATGTTTTGAACTGAAATCGGCCATTACTTTGGCAGTAAATTCAGCCAGAAACTTGAAATTAAATATAAGGATATTCATGCATAATTAAAAAAAAATTCTAATTTTTAACTACGTTCGAATAATACCCAAAGATGATTATTATATTAATATTTCTTTGATCATAACCTTCACCAACCTAGCACAAACATCAAACAAAAGTTAAAGTAATAGTACTTCATAATTCTGTGAACTTGCTGCCAAAATAATGGTTTTGTCGCACATGCGCAAAGAAATTTCTAACTGGCCGGAACAGGGAGTTTCGCTTTTGGGTCTGTTTGTTCTGTGGTTATAGTAACCCGTAACCAGGTCCAGCCTTTTCTAATATTGCACAAAATAATGATAATTCAAATTAACATGTTAAGCGTCATTTCTATCCTTTTGGATACAAGTAACCTTGATCATTTGGGCCACCTGTATCCAAACGGATACAAAGAACTACTTACTTTAGGCTGGCTGAATTCAAACAGATGCAACGTGTGCGTTTAAATGTATAGGGTACTTAGAAAGCATGGCCCGTTGGTCCAAAATTTGGCTTTGACCTGACAATTTTTTTTGGATAAAATAATAATTTTTGAAAACAAATATACATGATATTTGAAATGCATAACACAATATTTTTGAATTAATTCTGATTTATGGATAATAAAAAATATTTCAAACAAAAATATTTTTCACAAGCACTACATTTGTAACGAGTTTGTAAAGATTTAGTTTGGACATATTTCCAATCATGACTGTTTTTTTGTATTTCGTAGCAAAGCCGAACATCCCCTTTACTTATTATTAAATCGATACAAGTGGCCAAAAACGTTAATTCATGAAAATAGGCTACCAGTATCCAAATGAATACAGGAAGTTTTTATGAAAAATCAAAAAATACATAAATTACTACATAAATTATATAAAAACAGTTATTATTGTTCATACATTTTTAGTAAGTTTACACAGTGGCGCACCGGGATTGTTTTTTTTTAACATGGTGGCGCTTAACGTGTTAATTGTTCAAAACGTTTAAATATGATATCGATAACTCCAATGTTAAAAACATAACAAGCATTCACAATTCTTTGGAGTAGAGATGGAATATCTGCAGGTTGATCATGCCTACATATTTGGTTGGAGACACAGTTCAAGATATTTATTTACCACTATTTAGGGCTAAGTGTTATAAGTAAATTTGTAATATATAATTGTTTGGTGCTTATTGACAACATTTGTAAGTAGGAACTTCATCTCGAAGCAATAATAAAAACTGAATTACTGCTAACTTGGAGCACAATCTGAGCCTCCTCTCTTATGTAGGTACTATGATATTAATTAAAACATAATTATCGCATATTTAAATTATCGACACCAACCAACCATCACACCCAATTTACAATAGTATATCCACCATCGAGTGTTTTTGTACAATAAGTTAAGGTATATTTAACTATAATTAATATGCAGTTAGTCTGGAGCATTAGTAATACTACTTTCATATCAAGAGCAGTACTACTATAAACAACACTAGAAGATATTAGTTATAATGATTTTACAATAAAGCATACTGGCAAAACTCAATAAGCACTGAAACCATATTAAATATCACTGTATATAACAATTAAGGTAAAAGCGTTGGTCAACACAGAAGTGCCCGCAATGTGTCCTGAGTGAAACCCTGTGTGAAGGAAGTATGGGAAACGACTCACGAATCTCATCCGAAGGCATATCGAATTCGAGCCGAAAGGCGTCATCATCAAACAACAAAACGAGCATATAAAGTGAAATGAAGTATGAGAAAACAAAATTACTACAATTATGGGTTTCGGAATCGTGGCCAGAGACCGCCCATGTAACCACAGACTCATCGGCCACGATGCCACGACCAACGGGTCCTGTATTTATTCTCATATCTCAATTAGGTTGAGGCTTTAGACTTTGATGATTGAACTTGTTCCTTCACAACTGAGATGTCTTAGTATATGTTAAGCTATGTTTAAAACATGAACGGCTCGATAGATATAACTATTATTGTTTCAGAAAGTATTCAAATTGCAAAACTGTATTGACTGATTAACGCAAAAATTCCTGTTTTAGTTTAGCTAGGAATAAATATGGCATGAGGTGCTGTGAAACAAACAAACTAATTTCGATAGTTCATTGGAAATTTTGTTGAGTACCAAAATTGCTGGTAATCATCGAATCATCAAATATAAAATTCGCGGAAAAATCTTTGTAAGTCCACGTCCGAATAATTTGTTGAAACTAATTTCCTGATTCGTGTATTTAGTTCTATTCAGCGTTATCTAATCCGCGTAAACCCAAACAGAATTTTTATTACACATACAAACTGTCAACGTAGTTGTTCAAAAAAAACAAATGTCCTGATTTTATAAACACGAACCCTATTGAAAATAATACAGGGTATTCCATCTCAAACGAGCCACCTTGAATATCTTGGTTAATTTCAAAACTATTACCATAAGAAAAAACAGGTCGTTTTTTGTTTCAAGGGGGAAATTTCTTGAGGTGTGTTAGCGCTTGCGCGCATTCAACATAAACAGACCAATTCAATGACCTTGAGAATTGAGATAAGGAAAATAGCTGTTTGTTTTTACGGACTATACCGTCATAATAATGCAATTTAATGCAATTTCTGTACATGTAATAATAAAAAGAATATTAAAAAAAAACGAATTTACAATACAATAAAATGCCTCTAAAGCAAATATTCTGTCAGTGCCATTTGTAATCCTAGTGTGACGTACATTTAAAAGTTTACTACTTCTTTCAAAACAATTTACTAGCCGTTCAAAAATTTCGCGGTTTTTAAGCTTATCTCTCATCAGATGAGCTACTCGCGAAAGTCCCCAATTTTTTTTAATGAATATGAAATACTACATCTAGAAGTTTTAGTTAAACGAAGGAGGCTATGAAAATTCCGGGAGTCGTGTTGTTTTTTAGTATAGGTTCAGTAGTTGCAGAGATATCGTTACATATATACTAACAAACAAATAAACAAACCAATTTCTTTCTTTCCATCCTTTCTGTGGATTTGTAGTCTAGCAGGGAGATAACTTTCAAATATCTAGTCTTTAGTTGCTTTGTGCCTAATATGGGAAGTCAGCAACAAACAATAAACTTAGTATAAGCCGTCTTTGACACGAATTCCGAATTAAAGATGTAAACAAATTCCAGGATATGATTAACATTGGCAAGTGTGCTCATCTGTAATGTCATTTTTAGTTATTTGAGTACAATAAACATTTTAATGTTCGTCTGAAGCTCGTAGACAATGTAACTCATTCCTCGAAGTTTCAGTAACTTTGGATCTGCTATCCTCATCAATGAATGATGGGAAATTCAGATTATCCGTCTATTTACACCCTTAATCGTTCGCCGTACCTAGCGATTGGTTGTCGGTGATGCGTAGCGGCAGTGGCTCAAGAAGAGGTCTCCAAACGTTTTTAATTTGGGCTCGCTAATTAAATTCTCATTCAAGATTATGTATGCCATATCTATAAATTTTCTTTTATACCTGTGCTCTTCCTTGTGAATTACCCTTGCCTGGTCCCAGGTGATGTTATAGTGTTCGGTCCATGGGTGATTAGCTATTTCAGACGTTGTTAGCTCTCCCTTTGAGTAGCTATGTGGTGCTCCTTAACCCTGGTGTTAAGTGGTAGCTTAGTCTCCCCAATGTAGAGATTGCCACATTCACAGGGTATGCTGTATACAGAGTTGTTTGCTTCTGGATTATCTGGTTGTGTTTTTGTGATCATGCTCCTCAAGGTGTTGCTATTAAAAACCATTTTGATTCCATATCCGTGTCCTGTCCGTGTAGTAATAAAGTTGCTATCGTTGCTATCTACTTGCCAAACGAGCATAACCGATTAAGGGTATAAATACGACGGAATATATGAATTTCCCATCAATTACCTAATGACAGAACCAAAGCTATTGAAACGTTGTGAGTTCAACCATTTCAAAAGGATCGAGGTTCAAGGAAACTTCGAGAAATATACAGGGTGACATATTGCCAAAGAGTGTTGTTATAATTTATTTAGATTCGTCTTTATGGTGGGTATATCTTTTTAGAAAATGTGTAGTTATAACTCTGAAAGAGGAGTAATTGCTTCAGTTATTAGAAAATGACCATATTACCGAAATCGATATACTGTCTAATGATGAGATGAGTTAAAACATAAAAACGAAAATGGCATGGATCTAGGAGACTTAGATTTTGACATTAGCGACAAAGGACTGGAAGTGCGTCTATGTTTATTACAAGGTAGAAACTATGTTTTCTTATAGGTCTTAATTGGAATTCTCCCTCCAGAAGGATATGTCATAATAAAGTACTGGTGGGGGTAATATTTTTATTTGTGCTAAACAGCATGATTTGGTTACAAAATACATATGAAATTCCAGTTTCATTTTTTTATACAAATTTTCCTAATGTTTCACCGTAAGATATATAGCTGAGGTGTCGGTTTAGCTAACAAAGCTCAAAGTTCCTCAGAACACTACAAATGATATTTGTAAACCATTTACCAATGTGGCTACCAATGATTAGTGTCTATTCACTAAACTGAAAAAAAATATATATAAGGACAGGAATTTTGTTATAATTGTGGGCAAAAATCACATGGCAGCTTTGTGGAATCGTTAACATGGTGCATGTTTTTGAAGGTATTTTGTATAAAGGAAAAATTTGAAAACAAGTTCATTATACTCCGTCTGTTTTTTTTTTCAGCCGTCAATTTGTATTAATATAAATATTCTGATATATCAATTTTTAAGAACAGTAAACAACTTTATGTATCAAGTGTAGATTTTTACGCCTTTCTGTGAAGCATAATACAGAATGTCGCTGACTGGTCACTGTCGCCAATCTAGAAATTCGCTGGTCATCAACAATTTTACATCCGATACTTAAAATTTTATTTTCTTTTTGAATTTTTATGCGTATCAGGTGGTAGCAAACTTGAAACCCTATATTAAAATTGTATCAAAGCCCAATTAAATTTCAGCTCCACTGATTTTCTCTTATGAGACGAATTTATTACTAGTTTTAACAACCTGTAATATAAAACAGAACTTAATGACATTTTTTCTCTCCGAATTGCGGCCTGTCAGGCATGAAATATTTTCATAAAATGATTCCATTACCAAAGGCGTACTCTTCACGAATTTTACTTCGTGATACGACTTTTACGTCGATTGCGAAATTATCGTAAACTTAATAATTCGCAATTTGCATTTAGATGAATGAAACTGGTCGTAGTTATAATAGGATCTTGACAAACTTGTAATTTGTTTATCCAGTTATTTGTTTCTGATTAAGAACATGCTAATCTTTTGTGAGATAAAGATGATTTCAATAAGTTTGTGCGACAAATGTAACGGAATTGTGGAAAATCCCCATACTTCTCTTCAAATAAATATTATTGTGTAGAAAATGCCTGTATTAGAATGGGATTTGTGTACCTTTTGCTCTAGCCTGGAACTGGAACTGTTGGGCAGATGTTGGTGTGGGTGTCGTGCGCCTACAAGATAGTACAGTACGTGCCATTGTACGTCATTAGGAACCATTTACATATAGAGATACCAGGGGGTATGAGAGAAAGGGCAAATACAGACACAAGAGGTAGCCATTCCGGATAAAACGCCTGCGCAACCTTATTTTTGATAACAGATTTTCGAGTATTGGACGGAAAATCTTGCGCTCGTGGATCTAAAAAAAATAGGGTCTAAAGCCATCCGGGACGGGCGGAGTAAGTCCTCTGATATTAAGAATCATGCGTGTTTTGTTATCTGTAATTCGTTTTGTGACACACTTTCAATTTTAGACATAGAGCATCAAATTTCTGAGTTATATAAATTGACAGTTACACGCGCGTTAACAGTGACAAATACCCTAAACACGTTCGAAACTGCACATACGTATTACCTGAATCCAATACCTGTTAAGAACGGGATTAGAATTCAGACTAGATCGTTATTCCAAACGCCAAACAACTTTTTGCGAGAAAGCATGGAGAGAAGGAACAAAGAGGCAACGAAAGATGGAAGGGAAAAGTTGGTATACATGTAGTACAGAGAGTGAGAATTGAACATCTGTGAGAGCAGTGGAAAGCGATAAAGTAATATGTTACGTAGACGATGAAAGAGAAAGAGAGGGAGAATAAGGTAGAACGCCCGCGGGTGATATTTAGTGCAGTGACCAGAAACCTACAAAAAATGACCAAACGGTTTGGTTTTAGTAAGTATGAAGCCAACCATATGTTGCTACAATAGATTTCCAGAACGCAAGTTTCCACGGACAAAACAATGTATGGAATTATATAAAAAGGCTCGAAAATCATTCTTAATTTGTTTACAATGAGATACTTGTTATTTACACATTTATTGAACAGAATGGCTTTGCCAAAGACAAACAATTGTCCATGCCCATAAACATCTTAAGAAGGAAATAAAAAACCAAGAGGCCATAAAGCGAAGGACGGGGCGGATGTGATGAGACAAAGTTGAATCAGATAGCTAGAGACCGAGAAGAATGGAACAGAAGACAAGTGGCATATATCCAGGTTATCCAGGAGTGGATGTATAAAGGCTAGTAACGAAAGAAGGAATGCCATCATAGAGATAATATTAATTTTGATTAATATCTGAATATGAAAATCGGAGATGGCGCAAAAAATATTAACTAGTAAGCATAACAATCATTTTGGCTACAGTGTAACTAAAAATTAATGAGAGAGTAGGTACATTTAAAGATATTGGTTAGGAGTACCTCAAAAAAATCTATGAAAGGAACTTAAAGTTGTGAATGTACTATTTAACGAAGTTTCACATTAAATGAGTCTTTTCGATTCTTTTGCCAGTACGTGACAATTTTATCTGAATATTCAATTATCAAGCCTAATCAAACTTGTTCCACGACGACACCGTATCGAAAGAGTTTAATAAATATGTCAGACGTTAAAGTTTTTAGTTTAACATCTCATACTTGTTATTTGGAATCTGATTCCTAACTAGGTATGTTAAAGTCAAATACTTCTACGAGTATTGAGCACAACAAAAATAAAAACAAAAACCAGAAAGAATAAATAATGAGCTAAAGACCAACAGACCTTAGAAAGTTTTTCTCAAACTCCATCAGGTTCTACGTGAGAAGAATATACACGTTAAAAATGCGTCCATGAAAAAGTCCCCGTTGATCTTGTTTGTATAGCAACTATCTAGTCGGATAATTGCGCGATAAAGAAAACTTCGAGTCCGAAGAACAAAGGAATGCCGATTGAGACATTTCGTTATTTATGCCTCAGTATGAATAAGGCACTGAATCAAAACATTCATTATATCTGATGATCGGATCGAATTCGAACACGGCGTGTGATGTACACCGTCAAGAGAACCACGAGCACTTAAAGCAAGTTATTAGTTGTTATTTCGATACCGAAGGCACCAACTTATCCGGTCTTCGGTTTGATAGGCTCATGTTTTGCCTATAACATCTACTATAAAATCAAAGATTTTACAGTTTTCTACGGATAATGGTATAGACTTTAAAAGCATCAATCGAAATATATGTTATGTGCGGATTTAACGTTCACCTCACGGAGATAGCGTAAATATTTCACTCGTAGAAATCATTCTCGAAAATTTATTTATATATATGTCTAAACTATTGATTTGAAATCTGAAACCTGCTGTTAAAATGCTCAAAGAAATTCAAATAATCCTTTATAGACAAACTATGTTGCATTCGTGGTATTAAAGGTGGAGTATATTTATGAATCTCCAGCTGATCCAAGAAGCGACTTAAAATAACGGATATAATAAAACTAGTTGCTTTGTTTCTTACCAACAAATTCAGATAAATTCAAACATTTAAATGTTAACAAAATTGAAATAAAGTAAAAGATTAATAACAGCAATTTTTAGATAAGGTTTTATTGACAAAATACTAGCTACTAAACACTAAATCGAGAAACTACATTTACAATAGGAGAGTACGATAGTAAATAGAGATTTGACGATCTGAAAAATTCCCAAGTCCTTTACCAACATGCTCAAATCTTATGATTATTGAAATACACAATTTTCAACATCTACCCCACCTGATCTCAATCTGACGCGTTTGAGTGTCATTAACGATCTATTTTTTTTAATTCTGTTCGGCTCTCCCAGAGACAGGACCTTATATAAAGAGCTTATATATAGCCGAAAAGGTATTTAACATGGTACAAAATATCCCCCTTATGTCAGTCTAATACGCTTAACTAATCCCAGAATGCTTTATTGGTCTTTCCTACTATGGACGCAATTGACAATTTATTTGCACCCGCTATTGGGTTGACGGTATCCTATTAGAATTTAGAGATTCTAAGTTTTGTTAAGTCGTATGAACTCATCTGACCCACTTATAAAGGGTCATGGTCCCCGAAGTAAAATTTGTGCTCCAAATCAGAATGTTTGGTAAATTGGTTGCCTATTACTTCATAGTTTTATACAAATCATACAGGATGCAAGTTCTTTTTGACCATGTACAACCATTAGTTTAGAAAACATAAGTTCTAATTGGACTCACTAGGCCACATACACAGTAATGTCCTCTGCCGAGTAACTTGTAAAGTAACGTCGCTTAATAAGTCATTACAGCAGACAGGGCAAATGAGTCACTACTAACTAGCCTCCGTGTATTAAAAACTAACATTTACTGAAAGATCCGTAATATTTCCCAAACTGTGAGATTTTCTTGAGAATTTTGGTCCTAACTTTACGAACCATGCTGGCCAATAAGTTTCATGGCTGCATTTCTGAAAAAATAACCGTTGGGAAGAAGATATATGCTTTTCACCAATATTTTGTTTTTTAGGGAGAAATATTCTTACCAGCATTACTAAGAAGCCTACTAAGAAAATTTATATGCCAGCGCAAATTTGGTACTTTAACATGCTTTCATTTCTGGTTATAACCCAAGATACCTTACCTAAAACCAGAAAAACGGGTCTATGATATATTGTATAAAAATGTTTTATCTATACCCTGCAACATATCTAACTGCTATTTAATTGTACAAAATCAAAGCATAGCATAGAGTCCCTGACTAAATTGAAGGGAACGAGTATGTTCAACAAGTAGATTCGAATAAAATCCAGAGAAAAATGAATAAGGGAATTGTTGATACAATAGAATGGAATTTTAGTGTGTTAGTAGTCAAAGATTTGTCTTTCCCTTCCGTTACAAGCTATCCTTTGTTCACGATTCGGTAAAATGAAGAACAACCTGAAGAGACCCCAAACAACAGAGATGCATCTTTGCCAAAAGTTCATAAAGTTGTCAACTATGTAGATGAATTCTCGGAATTTCCATATAATGTTCTGTTAGGAAGGTTAATTAGTCAGCAAGTTTTGTACCAGAGTATTTGAATAATTTCGAGTTTTTTAATTGAAAAATTGTTTTAAGGGTTTTCTATAAACAAATTGTTAGGTAGTTTCCGTATTTGTTCCCTTTTTGAAGATATCTCTATTGGAATTTGGATAAGGTTTCCACATAATTCTGCCGTCCGTAGATTCCATTTCGAACAAATTTTTTAACTTGATGGTAGCCTTTAAAACATCCCTTATTTACATCAATTATCAGCATTTCTGACCTCCAAATGTTAGGTGAAAAAGGTTGGCTCAACATACTCGTTGGCTAGCTCACGATCTACTCTGCAATACAGACCTTTAACATAAGGCCTCTAATGTAATGCTTTAAGCGGTTATGGAAGACAACAAAAATTAACTGATAATGTGTGAAAAATACCATCAGGATTCCGACTGTGCCATCACATTAACAACGATTCGTAGCGATATTTTACTACGTTTTCCACTCGCAACTATGGTTTTTTACTTTGTTATAAACAATTGAAGCAAGAAAATTGCGTTTTTTTATTAATATGTTTATAAAATCAAAAATAATAAACTAATGTCAAAAAACAGGTCATGAAAATACCAATGAAATGAGCCCAGGCTCAATCCGATTGGATCATTAGTAACAGGGAAAATCAAAAAATTTTGGAAAATGTAAAATTTAAAATTTGATTTCTGACGTCAGAAATCAAATATCTATCTATATATATCTTAGAATTGTGCCTTTTTATCCAAAGTTTCTTAATCATTGACCTAGACCCCGAAACGTTTGGATTATACAGCAATTGTCTTAACTGTGGTGTTATTTCCCAAGAAGTACTTAGACATTGAAAAATATACCACAAATATCATTCAGAAAACACCCAGTTCTACAACTTCGGTAGTGACGGAGGTATGATAATATAAAAAAAAATTGGACCGATCCTGGGCTCATTTCATTGGTATTTTCAAGCTTTACAATTCACCTGTTGACACCATTGAGTTTAGTTTATTATTTTTTATTTTATAAACATGCAATGAAAAAAAAGCAATTTTCTTGTTTCACTTGTTTATAATAAAGTAAAAAAACATAGGTTTTAGAATGGAAAAGGTAGCAAAATATCACTACAAATCGTTCTTAATGTGATGCACAGGCAGTAACCTGATAGTATTTTTGCACGGAAAAATCTCTATTGATATTATTAAGCATGCGTTAAATGCTAATAACAATTGTTTGGTATTATAGTCAATAAATAGCATTTATTGTTCTACTACTACTTCATTTAGAAATAGAGGATGATAATACCGATCGTACCAATGAATCAAATATTGCATTTAGAGACACAGCTAAAAACAGGGTATCCTACTTAAACGAATGGTGAATGTTTTTAAGTATTAAAGATTTCAAAAATTAATCATTTCATTTTATTAGCATCAGGTTACAAAATACACCTTTGCAGTGAGGTGATGTGCGTTTCTAAAAATAATTTGAAATTCACTTACAATAGCATATATCATGCATATATCATACTAACATAAAGTATAACTTAAATGTCAGGACCGATAATGACCTAAGTAGTAAATTTCTTTAATCAAATTACGACTACATATTTTGTCAATAATATAATTCGTAAAATTTTGTAATTTTGGTACATGTGAACAACAGAGGTTTCGCAAACATATCATGTTTTATAATTAGTGCTTCAAGATTGGCTAGCTCTTGTGCAGGTTATAGTAATTAAGCGTCACAAAACACATTTTTAAGCGCTAACCGGTCACACTAAATTCGAGAAAACTAATATTTCGACCTGTAAAGGCCAAGGCCTTAAAATTGCTTAATTATTGAATGTGCTAGCATCCGCCCATATTTTGCACAGACAATGAAACCAACATCTAGCCAACCTTTTTCAACTAGTTTTTCTCTCTTACCCTTCGACGAATATTTGGTCGTTAACAAATGGTGAATGTCTTAACAATGGGTCTATTATCTACCTGACTTTAATTATGCCTATACCGCTCTTCGGTTTAGGTGAAAAGCTAGCTTGTTTACAACGGACGCTGCTATTTCATCGGCTGTCATCAGTGATACGTTGATTCATTGTCTATTCCGACTTTTTCGTCTATTCTTCCAATGGTTTCGTTAGAAAGTTATTTCAAATATCCTTCTTATTATGCGATTGGAAATAGGGTCAGTTAGTTACGACAAGCTATCTACATCTGCTTATCATCTGTACGGACACTCTTAAGGACACGATTTATTAAATCTAATTTAATAAATTTCACTAGAATCGTTTAACGAAATTGTCCACCAACACTCCAAAATAATACTTTGTGAAGAGTAATGCAATATGAATTCGGAAAGTACATTCTCCATTCCAATAAATTTTAATACTACCAAATATCAAGCATTATATCAAATAATTGCCTGTGTTAAGGATTGTTCTACACGTTTAGACCCTAACCCCTTCAAGAAATGATTTGAACATATATAGAACAAAAACAACTTACTTGCGTTGGCACCTCCAGAGCATGAGAGACGAAAGGTTACCGAGAAAAAATGAACTGGACACCACAAGAAAGAGGAAAAACAGGCAGACCAAAGAGAACATGGATAGAGGGCATAAGTGAAATGGGTAAAATAGAACCTACAAGCCAGGACTGTGAAAATAGAAAGCAGTGGCAAATCAGCATCGGACAGCGACGCTTTATATATATTCAATTCGTTAGTATTTCCAGATTTAAAAATTTCTAAACTGAATTCGAACTAAGAATGCATAAAATATAAAAAACAGTTTGAGCTTCAACCATATCCTTGCACTGTGTAAGACTTTTTGGAGAAAACTGACAAATTAGGTAATATACCTATTCAGTATATTGATAACTTACCTTTGCTTAATGTTTCGTTTACAGTGCAGTTTTAGTTTGGTGTTATTTGTAAAATCAATGAACATTGATTTTAGAATAGAAGAGCTTTTTTAATTTGTCATACAAATAAAACTCCTAAAACGACGAATTAACTATCTAGTATCTGTAGGTTGCGGCATGTTCCCAATAAATAATGGCATACAAAGTATTTATGCATTTTTAGGTAGTTCACCGCAAGACATTTCGTACAAGAAGGAAAATCAATTAATAAAATTAGTTTTCTAAAATTTAATAAATAATCACATTTATTGACCGTTTGTACACCCTAAAACCAAACCTTTATTTTCCTGAAGCAATTTGGGGTTTCGGATTAGTCAAAAAACTGACAAAACGAAATGAATTGATTATTGCACAGCAATTCTAGTACACCATTCAAACAGAGTGTCATAATTATTGCATCGCAAAAGGAAAAGTATATACTTGGCAACTTATAGTGCGGTAAAGTAAACCAAATCAGATAGAAGAAAATATAGAGCAAAACGCAGGCGCTCAAAGAGGTGGCGATATAGACAAATTACCGACCATAAGAGACAATTAGTTAGAGACAGAAAATCGACAAAATGCTTTTATATTTATATGCCTAGAGCAAAAAAACAACTATGAGTAGTCACAAATTGTCTGAACTCATCTAGCAGTGAACCTACTACTGATGCCGCAAGCAAAACTTATTGGTCTGAATTCTGGATTACCAACATCGGAACTAAAACAGGAGTGAGTGTCCAAAAGAACCATAAACAGTTGTCAGATAAAGCTGCAGAGGACCACTGGTCAAACTCTAGTTTAAACTTTTGTACAGCTACTGTAGCCTTCCTTAAAGTATATAAAGGTACAAGCTCCTCATGAATGCTGCTTTAAAGATCTGCGCAATTACTAATTTTACTCGTTGTAACTGTAACACACCAAAACTTACACAGAAGATTCAGGTTTCAAACATTCGGTGGTAATTTGAGAATAATACTAACCTGTGATGATGACTGCCACGGAAGCTTGCCAGAAAAAAGTTAGTTCGAGAGAATTTGCGAGAGTTCTAGTTCTAGGTGGAAATTACAAGTTTACTGAAAAAATCATGAATGACAAGATCATGCGTAACGAAGTATTTTTACACGGAAGTTTTCCGTCAATAATTGTTGTTAATAAAAGTTTTCAAAGTTGGAAGACACGTTTGAATCAAGCCCTCTAAAACGTGCCAATATTTTAATTATAAATTCACTCAATTAACATAACTTACTCCGCTTTATTAATTCTATTTAGTGGGCATATCTCGAATTAATATCATTTCTTTGCGTCTGATGAACACACTAATTACCAAAATTTACCAAAAGAAATTAAATACCTTGAGCATTCCTTAACATTGTACCATACCGACAAAAACCGAAAATGCAAACAATCTCGTGTTTTTCCGTCTAGACTCGAGATGTTTAGTGGCTTTATCCTAATTTGTCTCTGGAATAATTTCCATTTAATTGAGTACCCTTCTGCATAAGTAACTCGAGAATAATTTTAACGGGTTCTTACTTTCAGTCGGATGATTGCGTCACTTTTTATTTATTTAGGTCGTTAAATGGCAAATGGGCCGCGTATAAAAACTGTGGCTCTGGATAAAATTCGACAATTAAGCCTATGAAGATGGCTCTCGTGATGAGTACTCAGATCTTCATTTGTATGGCAGAATGAGTTCCAAAAATTTTAACGGTCTCATTAGTTGGTTAATACATTGTAGTTTAAATACATCGGAATTTGTCTTACTAAGTAGTATTATAGACTGCACATTTCGTTGGAATTTGTTTTTTTAATGATCGAAAATATTACGAAGAGGTACAAAAAAATGAAATCAAATAGAACAAAAGATTATGAACGATGAAATTACAAACTGATACACAGGATTGGTTGACATAGAATAAAACAATAAAAGACGAGAACTAATTCAAATATAATTTGGCAAAATAAACAAGTAGTAAAATAGTAAAAACTCTTGAGAAATGAAAAATATTAAGTCAATAGCATATTTAGGCAGCTGTGATATAGCTCAATGTTTGCCTATGCGTAGAGGGTCTTCATCTCATAGAGATCGGCTAATATGCGCTCTCCTTGGTAAGGTTAGATTAGATTCGATAGTTGGTGAAGTATTAGATAATGACGTGCCCAACACACCAACTCTCTTACGTATCGACCTATACAGTTGCATAATATCATGATCTATCCCTGCTTCTTTAGAGGTCAACTACTCAGACCTCTCTTGGGAAAAAAATTCCCCAATACCCATGCAGTTCACAGAGTTTTTCTGGAACCGCCAAGAATTGCTAGGAACCCTTGTGAATTTTTTATAAAAAATCAAATTCCCGGAAGTAATATCACAACTTATATGGCGATTACATCATTATCCCATTTTTGACCTCAACATCTGCTACAAATGGTCGTTTTAACATAGAGCAGCACCAACTGCAATTTAAATTGTGCAGTTTTTCAAGAATGCATTCTATAACTACTGTACTAGACACTTTTCTCTTGATATATCTGTTTGGAACTTTGGAATTTCCGCTTGGGCTTGAGTTTGAACTATCCCCAAATTTTGTCTTTGAAATGGTTGATTTTATCCTCAATATTGTTTTGCTAATTGAATTCCAGAATTCACGTCATCTGTATTTGATTTGACTACAGCTATTTGATTGTGATGATGTCATTAAAACTGATTTATCAGAAATTCAGGGGAAATGAACTATATATATATATATATATATATATATATATATATATATATATATATATATATGTATAAATGTAAATGTTTCATTGTCGGATGAAATTGTAATGTTAATTATAATAAAATATTAATTCTAAATTGACTGAGTGATAGTTTTGAAATTTAATGGTTAATGTGTATGAACAAGAACAGCTTGGTTCATTTTATCAGTCGACAGTTGATGAGCTCTTATAAATGTGCGCTCAAAACATTATTAGCTTGACACGAGAATATTGTTTGTGGGAGTTAAAAAGAGTTGCAGAAGGCAAAAATGAAAACTCGGGAGTAACTGAATCAACATGTTAGACTATTGCAGCCTACGTTAAGGGCATGAAGCAATCTGGAAAAGAGATATGAAGAAAATATTTGGGGGTTAATGGTGGGATATCCTAATTGTTGTATGAAGCATTCTTTTTTGAAATTATGCTACACTTTGATAACCTGTGAGCTTTTAACACTTTTTTGTAACAAAACAAGACAAGGGCATAGCTTTCTACATCATTAAGTAAATTCTAAAAAGGCACAACTGATTTAGAGATTCTTAGTCTTTAATTTTAAGTATCAACTACCATTTAGCTTTACCATCATTCAGTAGAAAATCCTACTCTGTGTCATCAATAATGTTGGAGTTAAATGAATGCTAATATAAAACATTACCTTTACTATTCCAAAATGCTTTTTGAATTGTTTGTACGTACCTGAAAAAAATATATAATAATTATAAATATATCAATTACTTAGCTAAAATAATTGATTAATGCAAATTAGCGTTTCTTGTATACAAACCTGATACGAATTAATAATCTTAAGCAATTATAAAATACCGATTGTAATAACGATAATACCTTCCTGTTTCCACTGGGCGATTTATGTATTAGTCATATTAATTAAATAAGCAGGACACATTAACAGAAAAATCCTTTAGATTGTTACCCAATCTTGTATGCTTTTCATATGTGTTAATATCCCATAAACAAAGATTATCCCACTGTTGGGTAAACAATAAAATTATAATTGGATATTATCTTACTCGTAAATTATGTCCTTAGCTTCAGAAAAATCTTTTAATTACCTAGACGAGCTTTAATAGTAAGTTTTCATTATAATTGAAAACTGTTACTGGTATAGACTCATATCATCTGTAAATAATTCCATGTACACCTATACACCTTTATTATTATATTTTCTTCATCTAAATATGTAAAAAATTTCATCATGGATTGAGAGTAATCCAGGAATTATGTCTTCTGCCATTTTCGTCAACTGCTACCTTTCTAGTTATTCCTGGTAGCTTAGCAATATTTTTTCAATTTCCTCCTAGTAGCTTTGATTTATAGTTTTAATCGGTTTATTGGCGTGTAATTTTATAACCTGTTTATTGTAATACACGGTTTTTAATTTTTCAGGAAATGCTTATACTCGCGAGCAATCGTATTTATTCTGGTGCATGCGGCAGGAAATATAGGTCTGTTCAACCCATGAGAGTTTTATAGCAATCAAATGACTGGTATAGAAACGCATAGAGGACAAACAATTCCCCAAGGACTCGTCGTGCCGCAAGCGACTCGGATACTAGTGCCAGCTTAAACTTAGTTTGAAGCAGTTGGTCCGACACCTGAAACGACTGCCTCAGATCCTGGTCACCGCCGTCTTTGGCTCGGTTGTCCAACGGGTTTATCCTTGAGGCTCGAGTGCACCCACCACAGTGTTAGCAATGTTACAGCATTATCCATAAACCCACTGCTAAGCTACAGGCGCCTGGTATAATAACGTATACCTCGCCTCTCTTCAGAATCAACCCGAGGATAATTCCTCTAATGTGCAGACGATCTCCCGGTCTGCTAGCGGAGATTTTGCGGGTGCAGGTGTGGACTAAGGTAGAATTTACGTCGGATTCTAGACTGGTTATTCCCGCCAGGAAGGGGACCCCCAATCCGTCACCTCAAACGGCCGTCGTCTACCTTCCCACGCTGCAAAGGGGAACCACTAACGAGGATCGACCATCCACATAGGGGTGATATCTAGTTTTTGCCAATGCCCTGATATAAAAAAGAAAATTATTACCACCAAGCTCGATATTCGTGAGTGACCCATGATTTCCGAGTCTTTCGTTTCTCGCAAAACTTGGTCGGTGATAGTTTTCCTGTGATAAATCAGATAACTTGTCATTTTCATGATGTTTCGAAATGACCAGTGTGCTACATTTATGCTTAATTGAAAGAAAGTTAAAAATAAATCGAGCAGAAAATGTTGTACGACATTTTTTGGATTTTTCTTAGTTTGTCCCCCACATTAACATCTAGATTTTACCCATGTTAATTTGATGAAAGCCAACAATCTAAGTTAAATTTAAATTAACCATTTGATGAAATGGTTAATTTAAAACAAAGAAATGTATTTATAAAATTGTCTGACAAAATTTACAGGAAATTTAAGCAGTATGACGCTCTGAATTTGTGAACTTGACGATAACAGTCTTGGTTTGTCGTATGAAATCTGACATAATTGAAGTTTAATATATGGGTTAAACTTCATTTACCTCAACTATTCATGCAACTTACGTCGAAAGTCGTATAGTAGAGCTGTCGAATGGTTCGAGAATCGAGCACCAGCTGTCGGACAAAAATTACGAATGAGAAAAAAGATATACTTTATCTATATAGTTGATTGTATGACAAAAGTATTGGGATGTTATGCTAGTCCCACAAAAAAAATAGTTTCAAAATTATAACTTTAATCTTTGAGTATTGAATGAATGTATGGGGATTGTATTCTACTTAACATTTACTAATTCTATTTTTACCTTTTTGAAAACTATGAGTTTCATACCGCTTAAACTAATCAAATTCATTTGCGAAATACAAGTATTTTGTGAATTTTGAAAACAATATAAAAGGCCTGACAAAGTTTTGGAAAGTTTTTTGGAAAATTTTGGGAAACCTATCTTTTGCAATTGTAATGAGTATATTAGATAATATAAAAATTATCTTTTATCGTTTCAATTTAATAATCGAATTACAAGCAAACAAGAAGTAAGTTGCAGTATTGGATCTTCTAAATTTATTATCAAATATTTATATTAATAATAATCCTAAGTTTTTATTAACTAGTTCACATACGTAAAATTGGCATTTCATATGTGTTTATTATATCGTTTTCGCAGTAGAATTTTCAACTCAATTTTGAAATAGAAATCATTACTCATATTCTATAAAACTTAACAGGGTTTTGGCTTTTTGCAAAATGACTACTTAGTTGGCTAAACGGTCTCGAGTGTCAAAAACAAAGGCTTGGTATTAGGGTACAAAATATATATATATATATATATATATATATATATATATGTCGTTTTATATGCGCTACATGGTAGAAGTGAACTCAACGAAAAATAAAAATACGGCGAGAATGAAGGGTGACAAAACTTTTTTAATCTATGTATGTACATACAATATGCACATCCGAATTTTAGAAACACTAGATTTATCTGTTAGGAAAATTTTAGAAACAGGTAACAGAAACACATTATGAAATTAGTGAGGAGCATAAAGCGTACGTAACCGATGTCATTCTTTGTTTTTTGCCCCTATAACATTTATTATAAAAATTATAACAAAATGTTGAAGGAAAATGGTTTTTGTAAAGAACTTTTACATAATATGTCCTCATCAAAAAATCGCTGGTACGTTTCGCCATAAGCATTTAAGTTCTATACAACGTTTTAAGAGCAAATATAATCATAAGGTAAAAGTTTTAGTACGGTCCTGATTATAGCCTAAATAGTCCAATAAAATATTTTTTCTATGACAAGATAAACCATACATTTGTTGACCTGTTTTTCTTGCGCGGTAAGGCCATGAATATCAGAAAAAATGTTTTTTTTTGTAATTAACTAGTAAAAACGTTTATGACATTTGGTATAATTTAAGAATAGGCTCTGAAACGCAATTTTTATCTATTTAATCGTGTTTGTATGTTTTATTACTTGTTAGATGTTTTCCTTACGTTAGTGGCACCTTGAAAAAGAAACATTTTTAAAAAAAATTCTAAGTCACAGCAATGGAAAGTGTTACTTTCATAAACAAACTGGAAAATTTGATGTGATAACTATTCCAAATTAGTTTAGCAGTTAATATTACTTATTATTTTTAACAATATACTTAATGTTGACGCTATTATATTGTAATATTTAAATGACACTGCATTTTTGTTTAATTTTAGAGGTTTCTTTGTAATCCATTGAACTAATTCGCATAATACAATAATTCTTATTTGGTATTTACCTAAGTGCGAATGTGCAGTTCAGTCATAAATATTCTTCTGATATAACATCTGTTAAATGTAGTTGGCTCTATGTATAGCGATAATCTTCTCGATAGTGCTAAATTATTCATGTTTAAATTCCGATTGCTTGTTTTATTAAATAAAAAAGCCGAAATATTAATAATTTATATATGAATAAAAACATCTCATGTGAGAACAAACAAGTTCCCGGCAATATCCATATATTACCATGTAAATTTAAATCAATTTCAACAACAAATATTTCCGTAGAAATATAATTTTTATGCGAAATTACCCATGCCGAGATGTTGCTTGAATGGGATACTTCTAAGCTAGAAATATATCTTTCAGACATCATATAAGATGTTCAGTTTGCAGTAGCCTATCAAAACACATTAAATTTAAAAAACAACGAATTTGAGAAGAAAAATTTCTCAACAGGCTTTCGTTCCTCTTATTTACGTAAAATGAAGTGCATGTAATGAATGCACACTCAATTAGATCAGGCATTCTTTCATTAAAAATTTTATAATTAGATATTCATATTAACAAATTCTAGCATGGCCAATAAATGGTATATAAAGTACAAATTAAACAGGTCTAGTTGTATTACGAGATATGTACCTGTTGCTGTTTTAAAATAACGCTAATATGGTAAATAAATTCACTAAAAATATCAATACTCAACATTTTTAATAATTTCATTTGTAAAATCTAATCCTAAAAACGTTACTCTTCATAATATATATATATATATATATATATATATATATATATATATATATATATATATATATACATATATATATGTATGTATGTATATGCATATAATATTAATGCTTGCATGTGTTCAGAACACTCGTAACATATTAATTAAGAAACACTATTATTCTCAGTTGCATTTTATTTTGTAAAACTCTGTCTGCGGTAAACTCAAACACTCGGTTGGTGGCGGTTGACAAGTATGCTTGTCGGTAAACTTAAGATAATACTCGGTTTTCTAGCTCTAACCGCGTGCATTAATGAGTTCAATGTTGTCTTATTTTCCCCAAAATCTCAATAGACTTTACAACGAGTCACACAATTTCTCAACTATTGGTGGATTCTTGCTAGTGCTACCATCACGTACGTGGGTGATGACGCAACACGTGCACTCAGTATAAGGGCGAAGTTCGTACATAACGGACTTTAATTGTGCTATAAAACCCAGGGTTAGGCAGATTTTTACCAAACCCGTGCAGCATGTAAATATACATATGAAGTTAAACCAAACTTTTCACGTGAAGTGACCGACATGGTCTTAGTGTTATGGAAAATTTCCTTACTAAACATACGTCATAACATACTTCGACATGTACGATAGACAGGGACTCTAAATCTAGCCAAATGAAGATAACAGCCTAGTTGCAAACATATTTTGAAAATTATTCAAATCGACCGAACTACAAGAACAAAAATTGTTGAAATTTGGTTGGGATGTCAGAGTTCCTTATGTTAAGAGCTACAATCGAGTAGTTAGTATTCTTCAAGAGTTAACAACTTGTTGGTAAGGAATTTTGTTCTCAGAAAAGAATTGTGCCAATAGAAATTAAGACTGATGAACAGCCATTATCAGAAAATGTATAATTTATACACCTGGGTCGGCGAGAATCCAGTATTACTGAAAGTAGCCAATTTACCAATTTCCCATCCACATATGAGCTGGTAGTATTGGTAATAATAATTAGACCATTAATTTATCAGAAGTTTATTATTCATTAATGATTTAAAGAAATAAATGTTCCTGAAAATACGTTTTGGTAATTTTCTTCATAACGGCTTGACTTATTAAAAATGTTATCATACTGTATTTTGGAAATTAAGGTTTACAGGACCTATCTGTATATGAACCTTTTTTTAATGACAAATCTTCAGCCAAGCACATGATTTTTGAAATACACTGTATACGCTGTTATGAATTGATGTTAATTTATTGTTGAACAAGAATGTTTAAAATAATTCAAGGGTGCTATAAGTGTAAGTAAAAGTTAAGTAGATATGTGAATGACTTAGATACTACAAAATGGTTTCATTGATTTAATAGTTCCTAAAACTAACGCTAACAAATTTTTGCAAATAGTAGCAATAGAAAGAAACAAACAAAATTCTAATAGCTCGATCTCTTAGAAGTAAGACTTCGAAATAAGTAGTGACACATAACGCTTTCAAAAATATATTATTTTTCATCGACACAATACGTTTATAAACGTTCCTTGTATAACAGACATTTGCGCACATTATTAGACTCTCTAAAGTCAACATTTGCTCAGTCACCTAAAATTCAATTATAGTTTTGGCACGTGATGACGCGATAATTGAATTACCATAATAGAAGACGCATATAAACTGTTCCATTGTCTTCCTGGTTAGTAAAATATATCGATGAAAAATTGTATCAATAGATTTAAAAAAATCGGTCCTTAGACATAAAGGACATGAAGAAATATCGTGTCTACATTAGATGGTAAGCTTAAAATCAATGGGTAACTCTTCAAAAACCTATTGAGCCTGTTATTCAATTATCATAAAATATTCATCGAGATATATCACGACGTCAGACTACATCATAATACTGAAAGAACATAATAAATGATCATCCTATTTCTTTGTTAGTGGTCTAGTGACCATTCATTACCCGCGTAGATAACACTTCTATAAATTGACATGTCATATCTCAGAGCATCAATAATAAATACCGTTTTATTTTTTATTCGACTATGTAACGATGATCAGATCGTTCACATTCTTCGATGGTTTCGACTTTCTCTCGAAAAAATTATGAACCTCGCTTGTAGATAACAATTACAAAACATGCCGCAGGTATATTTAGAGACCATAAAGTATAGAGAGTGATCTACGCCTGATTCAAATAATTATTGTTCTTTTTGGTCGTTTCGAAATCTAATCGATATTATATGCTCCGCTATAAATCATTTCGGTTAGATCGCCTCCAACAGTAATAAGGTGGCCATACAATAATAAACTTGTCTATTTTAAGGGGCTCAGATACCAAACGTACCAAGAAATATGATTCTTTATTACCGTGTGTGGAGATTATTCAACCTCAACAACACCACAATATATGCCTATATGGCGTGAGTCAATCAAATTTTATTTCTAAGAATCAACATCAACATATTTATCTACAGAAAACCAATTATAAATCTTGAATTACACAAGGGGTTTATATTTTAAAATTTATTGGGAGTAACACCACACTTACACATTGTTTATGTGACAATTTCACTGTTTTCTCTTATTGACAATGAGAACGGGTCTGATTTAGACCTTGAATCATTTGGAACATACAGACTTTCTCGTAAGAGTGGTGTTACTTCTAAGAAATTCTAAAATACAAACTGCGACAGCAGCTCCCCTTTAGACGTCTCTTGCCGATCACTAGTGCTTCGTTATCGTAGAAGTAAAACCTATAATAATTTATTTATTTATTTCAGTTAGTATTTAAATGGTGCATTTCTACCGATATTAACAGAACGTTTCTGATTTCACCCCCTCTAAATGAAACATCTAAAAAAATGATGGTGGAAGCCGTTGCTTTGTAATACTCAATCAAAATTATAATGAAGGAAAGAAATTAACTTAGTTATTATATTACTTATAGTTACACTATTTATGTGACTAGATTCGGCAAAACGCGATGCCATTATCATCATCAGTTTGCTTCTGTTTGATAATGGCATAGCCTTTTGCCGAAACTAGTCACATAAAAAGTGTAAGTGTAAGTGATATAATACTAAATTAAATTGTTTCATTCATTACAAAAATTATAAGTCGAAATTCTCGAGATTATTGAGAGATGCAAAATTATCATTCAAAAACTAACAAGAGGTTTATCACCTATGAAGGTACCAAATTAGCTCTTTGACTTCTTCGCCAAACTGATGAGACCCTGAAAAGTCGAAAGCTGAACCGTGACGAAATGGGATCCACAACACTATTTATGGTGAAACCTTAGGATTGGATGCATTTTCGTATACCTAGATCAAAAGTCAAATGCGAAAGCATGGGTAACGGATCCACAAACAACAAATTTCGATGGTGGTAACCGATTGTTTATGCAATAGCAAAGGACAAAAGATCAAAACCAAAAGAAAAGTGTTCATAACTAGAAAACCTGTCAAGTTATGTTTTCTGCTTGTTTTGACTTCAATTTCTCATCTTCAGTCAGAGAAGTACCCTGAGACAGGTTGGATTTTCTTTGTGAGAACATTTTTGGAAAGGAACAAACATCAAAATTCAAAATTCAAGACTTTGCGTTCCTCCATATTTGTTGAACTCGGCAGATGTCGGTGCAGACCAACTTCGTATTTGCACTTTGATAGTTTGAGCAAATTTGCTCTTTGCTTTGAGAAGACGTCAAAGAGCTAATTTCATATTAATTTATCTTGTTGGTTCAAGAAGTAGTTCTCAAAGCAAAGAGCAAAATTTGGTCAGTGTCAAAGTATAAAGACGAATTTCGTCTGCACCGACATCTGCCGACTCGAATTTTGAGTTTGATGTACAAATATACCAAAATTTCTACACAAATTATGAAATAATATTAATAATAAAATGTGATGGGAGCACTAAAATGCATTATATGTTTCATTATATTTTTACTTACTTTTATTACTATACTATAAATACGAGGAGTTAAAAATATGGAGAAAATTTGGCTAACATTAAGTTTTTCAATTCAAAACCAATGTTTCCGCTCATAACTCTTGACCTTAGGTATTGTAGCCATAATTGATCTTTCAATGTATTTTTCATGAAAATTGATTTCAAGTTCTCCTACACAATTTATTAGAGGAAAATGTGAATTATTTTTGAGCTAGTTTTTTTTCGTTACTTTATAATTTGCAATTCTCAATGGAAAATTACAAGTATTTTACGAGTCACAAAACAAAAAAATTTGAATGCCAAAACTTTATATTCATTTCTGCCACTTATTAGTCAGTTTTAGAATGAAAACTCAATTTAAAGATCTTATTAATGTAATGAATTTTTATCCACTTAAATTCATAACGATGAATTATTTGCGGGGTATAGATCTTGTGAATGATAAACTTACTCTTTCATAATAAAATATGTCTCCGTTATAATACAAACTTGTAGGATTAACAGCGTTGCAAAATCTGTTTGTTCGTTGTTGTCAATATAATAAAATTTTTAATAATTTGTGCATTAAAAATTACAAATGTAATCACAAAATTTAAAATTTTCATATGCACTAAAACCGGTACCAAACAAAGAAAGGAAGGAATAATTTAATTAAGTAAACGGTTGCTTTAGAAATAGCCAGTCATGATGAAATTATTTTATTTAATCAAAAAATTAGTCAAAAAATAATAAATAATTGCCCTATTAAATATAAAGACAAATAGTCAAAGATTTATGGTCTAGTCCATCGGACGACGGTTGACAATCAGTTTTATTGACACACTTATAATTTTAACATATTACAGGTACCTACTTGAGTAACTGAGTTTAATTATTAATGGTTAGCAGATGGTTTAAATGCAAAGTTGATATACTGTGTTTGTTCTGTACCATATTATTTTGTGCGGGAATCTTAAAATAAAAAATTAGTAAAGCATATGAGTGTTTTTCTGCATAGTCCATTTAAAGTACTCACCCACGCAAATTTGTAGAGATCGTGGGATGTATAACGGAATCAATCGTATTACTGCATATCACAACTGTAATTATGAATTTAGTTTGAACCCCGTTGAGATGAAAAGGTTAGTAACTGAGAAGAAATATTCATATAGTTAAGTAATTAATACAAAATCTGAAATATGTCTCATGGTTCTGAAATTATTTCAAATTGAATTAGGAATTTATCACGACTACAACTTTTTCGGGGATATAGAATTTTAAATTCAAAATATATCTTAAACCATTCATTTAACGAATCTCTACTAGGAGCTCTTTTTGAGAATTTAGGAGAAAGTGAACAGTGATTGCTGGCAACCCTTGTTAATATGAGGTATCGGCTGAAATTCAGATGGCGTGTTGCATATGCTGTATGACATGCATAGTATTGTACCTGCCGCTGTCTTCACAAAATCATCGTCTAGTTGCTATCCTGAGGACGGGTAAGGTTAGCATTAAATTGGAAGTCTGTGGAATTCTTGTGACTGCCTAGCTCCACATCATCATTTAAAATATTTACTCAGTATCAATTCCTCATATCCTCTGCTCAAATAACATTCCCAACTCCAACAAGAACCTGCAGAACAATACGTTCATCTGATTCGTTGACTCCAGCTCTCCATGGTCTAGGCAACCTTAGACAAGACATATTCATAAAGCAAGTAGGGGGGATTTCTTGATCTCCTTTATGCCAATGAATCGCAGACTTTTGTGAATTCTGGTGTCTTTAACTCCACTGATAAAAGTTTGGACGACAAACGACGGTTCAATACCCTTAGAAAGCATCAGCGTAGCCTAGAAGTATAAAATGTCGAATTTCAATCTCAAAATACTTTTTACATATATATAGTATTGATAGTTTACTAAGTTGTACTGGGCAAACCTGGACTAGACTCTGATTACCCGTTGTTCTAATGGAATGCTTTGAAGACATTTTAGTAAATGATGTGACCTTTCCATTATTACTCCATCCATTGGTAATAGCAACTTTTTCAAATTTTTCTTTATATAAAGACTATGAAGAACTGTCATCGCTAGTTGGTGATTTGAAAGAGCTTTGGCACCTACAGAGCCTTGACTCTTTCCTCTGATTTTGTTCTTTTGAACTCCAATTTCAAGCACGATTTGAGTACGAACTTTGTCCGAATAGATTGATTTTTGTTTGAACTTTCTGAATTACATTTTTCACTTTGTCATTTATTACCAGGTCGAAATTATGAGCTTTGTCTCCCACATACTTCATCTTGGTCTCAGAATTCTGTTATACTAATTGAAAGTCAGTTCTTGCTTCGTATATAGTTCATTTATTTTATTACTATTTGCGTTTAGTCACAATTTCGTGTTCGTCAGGTGTCCTATCATCATGATGAAATATATTTTTGATTCAATCTTCCTAATTCTATCGAATGATTTTATCCACCACTATTGAATTTCTTGGTGAAATTGCATTTCTGTTGTCCAAAATATTTTTCGTCTAATTTACGATAATTTTTTGTAACGGTTTTCCCTAATTTCCTCGCGCAATCGAGTTTTCACTACTCAACATCCTTACTTCATGTTTAGAAAGATTTAGTAATATATTATTCACAATAACTAACGACAGAAAAAGACAAATGGAGCGGTATATGTTTTACAAACTACCACATAACAAATACAAGTACACATACAAAGCGATTAACATTTTACCCGATAGCACAACTTTACTTTACTGATTATTTTGAACATTGGTTAATTAACGAATTAGCTCCAATAATTTTAAAATTTTACAAGTATGCAACAAAATCCAAAAAAAAAAATTAACTCATGCTTCATATCAAATTGCCCCTTTATTGAAGCAGATTGACTGGTTTATAACTAAGGTTTTATTGCTGCATCAATGCATACGAATTTCAACTGTTATCTCAAATATTCCCATCGGTTAAACAAAATCAACTATAAAATCAACATGTCATACGAAAAAAAATTATGACTTCATTAATATATCAATAATTAATGAAGCCTTCTGCGTCCTTCGGAAGTTGATTGTAAAACTTTAATAAAAACAAAACAGTAACCATTTCGTTTTTTATGTTTTACGCTATAGTTTAGAAGGTGAAATTGCCTTGTGTTTAATTTATTATCTTGCTACTGCTTCTCAGGTAGATTTTCAGGTTGTGTTTAGTTAAAATCAAATAAAATGTTAAATAAAAAATAAACATTAAGTAGTATCAGAGTGCACAAATTTATACAAAGATGAATGTGGTCTTCAGTTTTTTCAGTTTAATTTTTGATACATTTCTCTATATGTTGATATTAATGTTATATTCGATAATAAGAAAAGTTCCAAAGCCATACATGTCATTGGTGTCTCTGTAAATTAATTTTCATTTCTATACCAATATTTTTCCATTAAGAGTTAACAATTTTACCTTCAATAGGGATAAAGTTGTGTTCGAATTATTTCCACAAATCTATCCATGTTGAAAACGTTTATTCCAGTTTTATAAGGAACGTCTTTCTTTGCCTCAGTTTCTTATATAACAGTACCAACTGTTAATGAAAAGATTTAAAGGAAGCGTCTGCTGGGAAGAAAACTAGCTTTATCTACAGTGAGTGAACAAAAGATTTCTTTGTTGAATCCTATCTGCCCCAAAGACCCACTATTGAACATAAACTTGTCTTGCGCAGCCGCAGTCTAGCTTGTATCTTGAGAATACCTATTTACCTTAAGTGATTTTTTTGTAGATCCACAGTTTACAGTGTCTAATTATCTTGTTGATTCTATGTTTTTTTGTTTCAAAAAATGTGAACGGTCCACTCTTCACAATTTTTTTCGTATTTATTCGCCTGCTTTCAACCCACCTGATATCTAACAATTGCCTTTCAGTGAACCGTTCTGTTGTAGCCAATTTTTTTAATCCCTTTGTACCTGTCAAGTTATGGGAGAGTCTAGATAAAATTCTTTATTTAGATTATGAATTTTGTTTGAAAAAAAAAACAATATTGTAGTCATTACCAAGTTAACATTGGGAAGAATAACTTTTTTTCTAAATATTATTATAACACAGTTTTCCATTTGATTCCAAATTATACAGACAAACATTTATTTTGATTTAATCAAATTTATTTTGATTAAATCAAATCTATTTTCAATTAAATTCATCCCAAATTTCCAACAACGTAAATAAGTTTCATTTAATACCAAATTGTGTAGTAAAATAATATTTTTTTCGGTTTTCTGAAAAACGGCATATCCCAGGTCACTGGAAAAATATAAGATCACTTCGGGATCCTCATAAATAGAACGCTGTTTAAACTACCCAATTAGTAAAGCCGTTTTCGAACAACCGCAGAACATATACAGACGAATTTAGAATCTCCGCCTTTTGAGAACTCGGTTGAAAATTTCCAGATTTTTTATTAATGGTAGATATTTTTAACCTTATAATATAGGAAATTTACATTTGTTATGTGTTTAAAACAATCGTTATAGGAAAATAAATTGATTACATATTTTATAATATATTTCTTTCTATATTATAAGTTAGAAAATATTAAAAAATCAACAAGGTGATTCAAGAAAATATGTTTTTATATATTGTTACTATACGATTGGTTGTTATTTATCTGATTTAAATATTTACACATTTGGCGACATTTGTTTATAACAATTTGCTTACTATATTAGTAAAGTCATAAAAATATATTAAAAGAAATTAACTGGTAACATATGGCAACCGAGTAATCGCAAAATATTTTTTGGTAATTATGTTTAGTAAGAGAAATAAAAAAAAATAATTTTCCAAAATATTCTAAAAATTATTATGACTATAAAAATTTAACAACATAAAATCAGTCTATTTGTTTATAAAATATATTGTTAAAATAGTAATCTTGTTTTGTTAAGTTTTAGTTTTTACCTACTATGTACTCCATAGTAACAATTTGCAATGACATATTTTCATAAAGTATAGGTATCACCAATAATTTTAGTGACTTATTTAACTATATCGGATTACAAATATAAACGAAAACAACAACAAATTTTAAATAATTGAATTTTTATTATTTAAAAATTAATATTTAATACTAGGATAATGTTTTCTTGTTACGGCAGCGTTTAGGAGCTTCATATCTGTTAAATAGAGTTCCGCTGTGAATTCCTAGACGGCATGGCATTCCAGAATGATGTTTGCATCAGTAGCAAGAATTTACACCATTTTGAACGTATTAACCAAACTATAATATGCAACCAGATAATTTCCTTTAAGTTAAAATAACAACAAAATATGTTCAAGATAAATACTAGGGTAATACTTCACATTGCAACCTACTTTTTACAGAAAAAAATCTACAAAACAAGGTAGTTACACAGTATGTTAATTGAAGAAGGTTGGACAGGACATAAATAAAATAATGTTTACTATGTATGGGTATACACACTTGCTGGCGTCATGATAACTATATTATGTGACAAAATTACTGAGTCCATAAAATTATAGTCCATAAATGTCCCGCTATACCCGCAGGATAACTATGTAAATAACCAGTAATCCATATCTGGAAGAAGATAATTTGTAATAGCAAAACATCTAAATATACTCAACTATATCAACTGGTCTATAATTGGCTTTACGTATAGTATACACATAAAATCTAATCCTAAAAATCAGCGTTATAAATTATACGCACATTAATAATTCATAGAGAGTTATGTTGTTCCACGTATCGAAAACCATAAGCAAATTATACGATGGCTACTATGTCATTATTTCTATTCTGGTCAAAGATCGTGCCCAAAAAAACTTGGAAATATGTAGTTATCTTATCTGCCTCACCATAACCGATGTATATCACATCGTTTACTTTATTCGATTCTTTAAGTATGCATATACAGAGAGATTAAAATAACATAATAAATTATGATAGAATATGTTTATTATACTGTATACATCGTATACAATTAAACTTACACCTTTTAGTATAAATACTCAGTGAACTAACTATATGATGACATATGACAACGTAAATAGTGAACAAAATTTAGTTGTGACTTTACAGCTTTGTGTGTCCCACGTAAACGCGATTTGCGCGGTGCGAGCGGTGCGATAGGTCAATGTGACAATTATAAACATTAACTAAAGGCTAAAACAGACCAATTGAACGATCCGACCACATATATTGGCTACAATCGTACCATAAACGATTGGTAAGAGTTTCATAATTTGATGCTGTCACTTTGACGCAACGCACCGCTCGCACCGCGCAAATCGCGTTTTTGTGGTACACGGCCTTAGTTAACTACACCACCACTTTATTTATGTACCGTCGAAAAAACACAATAAGCACTCAGATACATCTCGGCAAATATTTTCCAATATTGATTTCAATAAGTTTCATTTCAGTACGAAACCGATCGCTTCTAGGATAAAAAAATGTTCTCGAAATGGCTCGGCGGCTGTGGAGTTGATGATTGATTATATGAGAATTTTCGATGCTGGTTTTAAAAGGACCGACCCAAAATCGCGGCAGTCAGTTAGTACAGCGAACAGCTTATATATAGAATTGTTATTGTGATTTGAATCAGCTGTTCTGTATAATTTGATGTAAATAAAAGTTCTAGAAAAGTGAAAGTGAATATTAGTTGTATAATTTTAATTCGACCCACGAACTTTATAACACTATAGATAAAATAAAGTTTGAAGTGATTAACATCATTTACAATAATTATAGTCTAAGTCATATTAGCAGATGGTTTTGCAAAATCTCTGTGCTAATTTGATTAATTTCTTGATGAGGGTCGCTTCGCATAGACCTCATATCGAACATGGGAATCTAACCAACTGCACAAAATGAAATAAAGAGCTGAACAAAAAAAAATCGCAACAACTAACTTAAAGGAATTAATAAGCACAGATGACGTCACAATTTAATGAATTTAAATCTAACCTAAAAACCAATTCCATTTTCTGCAAGCGTTTGCAATTGGGTAACTCAAAAATAGAAGTGAGAGTTAAAGTTGCAGCTCTCATTACACGGTCGAAATCAGAATTTGCTATAGATATGGTCGTCAAAGTACCTGAAACTTATCATAGGTATTGCTTTGATAAATATGGAATCATTAGCGGGAGAGTATACCATTTTTGGTCTATTATTGTTTATAGTTTGCATTTTAACAAGAAATGAATATCACTCATGAGGTACAGGGTACCTCACAGAGACCCCCTAATCCAGAGTCTTGCTGTCAGAAAATATTAAATTCAGTTGTAGGTAGGAACGGTACAAAGAATTACTCAACATTTCAATCAGTTGAAGGAAGCGCAACTAATGAAGTATGTCCACTATAAACAATAGCTTTTCTTTGCTTTCAGGGATTAAAAAATCTTCAAAGGATGGTATCAATTGTAGTTCCTCCTTAATATTAATTTAAAAATTTTTCATCCATAAAAAGGTTGATGAAAACCAGTAACCAATCAACTTTATTAACACGGCGATTTAATCAGGTAAATCCGCGCTTACAAACATAGTATCAATCCGAAATTTGACTTCTCATAAAACTTAATCAAGCCCATTTAGATGTTTGCTCAAGTCAAAGCTAGAATCAATTAGCGTTTCGTTCGTTTTCTTCTTAAGGAATCACTGCTGGGCATAAACGATGAATACGAGACGACGAAGGAAAAAAACGTTGAATAAAAGTCATTGGTAACGAATTAATCACTTAATAAATAATGCAAGATGTACGTTCGGCTCGACTGAAAAGCAAACGACCAAGAATGGCTGGAGCTACTATTTTATTGCACACACATGTAAGGTATACCCGTTTTTGTAAGATCTCTAGAGATAGGCCGTTTGAGAAGAGCAGACAATTCTAACAGTATCATTGATATCTTATTTCTTTGATGTCAATGCAAATGAACTAATATATATTTTATTCAGATTGATAGCTTCAACTCAAGAAGTTTTCAATAGAGATTTAGTTCATGATCTTATACGCGATAGTAGAATACAAAACAGCTCAAATAAAATATAAATTGTCTAGAATATTAGTTCTGTTATTTATCACTAAATTGGTACTGTGTCTATGTTACTACAAAACTCGTTGAAATTTCCTTGGACTTCCATCGTCTTGAAAAGATTGATCTCACAACGTTTCAATAGCTTTGTATCTGCTAGAGTCATCGGGTGAATGATGGGAAATTCAATTTATCCGTGGTATTTATACCTTTAATCGGTCATGCGTCGCCGGTCATGGTCATTGGGTGTCATCCGGTCCAATCAGCGTCGTCGTATCTAGCGGTTGGTTGTCGGTGATGCCTAGCGACAGTGGCCGAAGAAGGGGTTTCCAAATGTTCTTAATTTGGACGCTGGGCTCGCTAATTATATTTTCGTTCGAGATTATATATTATATATGCTGTTTCTATAAATTTTATTTTATACCAATGCTCCTCCTTGGGAATTACCCTGGCCTGGTTCCAGTTGATGTTGCGGTGTTCGGTCCACGCCTGGTTAGCTAGCACAGACTTCGTTAGCTCCACCCTTTGAGTATCTGTGCGGTGTTCCTTAACCCTGGTGTCCAGCGGTCGCTTTGTCTCTCCGATGTAAAGATTGTCACATTCACATGGTATGCTACATATACAGTTATTTGGTATTGCTGGAGCGTCCGGCCTCGTTCTTGTAATCATGCTCTTTAGAGCGTTGCTGCTTTTGAAGATCATTCTGATTCCATATCTGTGTGCAATTCGTCTAAGTTTCTCCGACAAGCCTTTAGTATACGGTAATAATACTGTTGCTATTGTGGTTTCCTCTTCCTGCCTAGGTGGTTTGTCCAGTTTTTCAAACGCCTTGTTAATGATGGTTATCGGGTATCCATTAGCCAAAAGGTCTATTCTAAGATTCACTTGTTCTTCTTTGAGGACTTATGGCGTACTACAGATATTTTTGGTTCTATGGATTCGAGTTTTGATGATGCCGGTTTTCGTTGCTGATGTGGTTAGAATTATAATGTAGGATGACACCCAATGACCATGACCGGCGACGCATGACCGATTAAAGGTATAAATACCACGGATAAACTGAATTTCCCATCATTCACCTGATGACGATAGCAGATACAAAGCTATTGAAACGTTGTGAGATGAACATTTTCAAGATGATGGAAGTCCAAGGAAACTTAGAGGAACGGGGGACATTGTCTACCAGATTCAGACTAACATTACTACAAAACATTGATACTATATTATCTAACCACATGGACATATTGCTTTTCCAGCAATAAATTTTAATATAGCTATATACTATTAATATTTATATTATAGGCAGTTACTTACAAAATTAAAATTATAAAAAAGAAATATTTTTTGCAACAAACTCTAAACTTTAATATTTAATAAACTTTAAAAACAACTAAGTTTTAGGAGATAACAAAAAAAAGTATATACTATGGTTAAATTGGCACAGATTTGCAGTTTTACTGGCCCTATTTAATGACACTTTCGGATTTTTGTAAAAAGTCATGGCTTACTAGATATTTTGAAAAAACGAAATTCTGTCGATTTATTCAAATCCCTCTAGTTCCTTTGTTTTTGACTTTATAAAAAAGTGTAAATATCAAAATTGAAGGGAATTCTATCCCGAATATGATTGTCATGTCGTCGTGTGCGTGACAGCTCTCGTTTTCGAGATATGACACAAACTTATCTTTTTTTGAATGGAAACCATAGTTGGCTATGACCTCAAAAAATCGGACATTTTTAGAGTTTTTCAACGATATATACTCGATATAGTTATTCATAAAAATAACGGAGTTATGGATGCTATCTAACCACATGGACATATTGCTTTTCCAGCAATAAATTTTAATATAGTTATACACTATTAATATTTATATTATAGGCAGTTAATTACAAAATTAAAATTATAAAACAGAAATATTTTTTGCAACAAACTCCAAACTTTAATATTTAATAAACTTTAAAAACAACTAAGTTTTAGGAGATAACAAAAAAAGTATATACTACCTGATAGGCGAAGTCATTTTGATTTATCAATCCGCGTCTTCACACAGCCCGATTTGTCTAGCTGTACCCAAAGCCTTCGCAAAGTCTCTACGACATAAATTCGGAGAATTTTTGGAGCTTCGCACCCAGCCTGTTATAGATTTATACCAATGGTGTTCTCGTTATATAGTCAATCATGAACCTCCTTAAGGTCCACATGTACGAAAAAATATTTCGTGTTACTAGTTTCGGTCTTTTTGACATCTTGGATGTAGGTAATAACTACAAATATATTTGGGCTTGTCTATTTACATTAAAAAGAGTTGAAAGATGTTTGCCAGAAAAGAGTAAACAACTGCTTACCAGTGCCAAACTTCTTTTCATTGTAACCAAGAAGTAATTTAATCATTATACTCAATGACTGAACACCAATGTTTTATAACTTTACGAGACTATAGTGACCAGCTCGCAAGTGTGAGATGCTACATTTTTGTTTTTGTTTACATTTTAATTTTGAGGTTAATTTCAATTTTCATATTATTTAAAATATTTTCGAAGTTCAAACTTGTTTGAGATCAGTGCTCATCTTGTTTATGTGTAAAAAAAGATAAAATGATATATCAGTATTTTATATACAGGAAAATGGTATATACCGAATTAACAAGGTGCAATTGAATTTTACTAAAGGTCATTTAACTTGTAAAAATAATTTTTTCTTGACTAAATGAATGTTTTGATAATGAATGTTACACGTTGATAATTAAGACATAAATACGTTTTTGTTATCGTATACATCTTTTAAAGAGTTTAAAGATATTTATATGTGTGGATTATATATTATAGTTAGTAATATTTTAATCCTGAATAAGGTGAACCTTTAATTTGACACTGACTGGACGCAACTGTTGAAGCGGGAATGCTTGTTAACAGATATATGTGGGTCTCTTTATATTGCTGTCTCATGTTTGAACTCATTTTTCGTTCGGTCTTATTTCAAAGTGCCGGGTCCATATATATTAGTAGTCACTGGATGTAGGTCATGTTCAGACATTGCCCAGTTCTTCAGTCCTGAGCTCTCTGGTATCAGTTGAATTCCCGGTATTTCTTAATGTCTTCAGTCTATATATGTGGAGGTTTTCTTACAATGTTGTCGTAACAAGGTAGCCATTTATCCATTTTGCCACTAAATTTTTCGTGCAAAGTATAACCTTGAGCTTGAGTAGACCGAATTATTTACTGTGGTCCTTTAGTGTAATGTTTGGTATCCTCCCTCCATGAATTTCTGTGACACTTGGAGCTGTTGACGTGTTTCTCCATTTAATACCACCTTTCACACGCGACATTACTGAGTTGTCATATGTAAACTGACTTAGTTCAATGTACTTTGTAATATTGCAATGATTCGATTACTTACCACGATCACCCATCACAACCCGAGGTAAGATATTTTTACGAAGTCATGTGCATTGTTACCGAGCGCTGAATTTGCTTTGAGCACATGTCATTTATTGCAACTGGTTTTCCAGTCTTGTCGCTATTGACAAGTAAGATCTTACGTTAATTTTACCTACTGTATGAGTATAATTATATGTATTTTGAATATTTTTCGACTTTGTAATATTTGATCAAAACGGTTTAGGTTGAATTTTTTAATTATATTTCATTCTGTCTTACATCTGTAAATTTTGCAGCGTTTCGATTATCTCATCGATTGTTAAACAATAAATTACATAGCAAATTGCTACTCAACCCCGGCTGACCCTCCTGCTATGAAGCAATTGATTCACCGACATGATACATTCTATATTCTAACATATATTATAACAAAATCTGACATTTAGCATGCCAAATGTACAACCAAGCATCACATATTTCAGTTTTGTGGCGCATTCTGTACCATTTCCCAATACTTATTGTACCAACCTCGTAGCCCATAATCCACGTAATATCGACTTAAATAATTCACTTAGTCGAGTACGCTCCCAAAGAGACCATTAAAAAGATATAATTAACTTTTCACATTATAACTTCAACAAATGAAGGGATGCATACCACCGAGGTAAATGAGGTGTGGATATTTAATGAGAATGACTAATCAGCGCTCACTGAAGGACGCGATGGTATGTCATACGATACGTTGACCGTATTTTTATATTTTTTTCCAACTAATAATGAATTGATAACAATAATGACATCGAGCAGGAAACCATTACACGTGGACAAGATCAGGTCCTGTGATACAATTAAAATAAATTATTACTCAATAATTGGTATGACGTATGCATTATCGGAATACATTATAAACGTGAATATTTATTCTTGTTGCAGTTCAAAGTAAAAATCTTAGACCAACGAAAATGACAAAGAAAAATTCTTTTCCTGCTGCTAAACAAAATAAACTATTTGGGAAACAATTAAAAAACAATTTTACATTAAGTGTGACGAATTTTGGTATTTTTTCTTCAAAACAGAAAATAATCTAATGGTGTTGGTGACATTACTTAGAGATGGTATTATTCGAAAAATTATTAAATCAGTCCAGCTCTCCCTTAACAGAACAGGTCTTGGTTTCAATCTATAAGTTTTGAACATACATATTTTTTAATTATTTTTTATCACAATTTTTTTACTTATACAGCCTGAGTTTTTTTTTGGTGATCAGTATGGGGATCTCGGAAACTAGCGGAGATAGAGCAATGGTTGAATTGGGAAAGATTTGCAGTTTTACTGGCCCAATTTAAAGACACTTTCGGATTTTTGTAAAAGTCATGGCTTACTAGATATTTTGTAAAAACGAAATTCTGTCGATTTAGTCAAATCCCTGTAGCTCCTTTGTTTTTGATTTTATAAAAACAGTGTAAATATCAAAATTGAAGGGAATTGTATCCCGAATATGATTTCCATGTCCTCGTTTGCGTGACAGCTCTCGTTTTCGAGATATGACACAAACTTATCTTTTTTTGAATGGAAACCATAGTTGGCTATGACCTCAAACAATCAGGCATTTTTAGAGCTCTTCAACGATACAATACTCGATATAGTTATTCATAAAAATAACGGAGTTATGGACGCTTTTCTCACTTATTTTCACTTTTAACGTAGGTAGCCATGAAATAGATTGACTTATTAATAATAATATTCCAAACAACATTGAATGATTTTTTTATTAGGTATATCAGATGTAACGAAAAAACTAAATCAGTAGGTACTTACTAAAAACTTAATTAAAGTACATAATAATGGTTATAATTTATGCTCGAAAAGTCCACCATTGTTCTTTAGACAAACATTGCATCTTTTTAAGATTGTCATGACCGCTTTCCCCACAGACCGCCTATCAATCTCTACAATTGCTTGTAATATTGTTTTTTAGCGCACCCCATAAATAGAAGTCTATAACTGCCAAATCGGGAGACCGCGGTGGCCATTCGCGTGGGCCATTTCTACCTATCCAAGAGTTTGGATAGATATTATCTAAGTGTTGTCTTACTAATAACGAGTTATGAGCAGGTGCTCCATCAAGTTGGAACCACTCAATTTCTAAACGAGTTCTCAAATTCAAATTATGCAACATGTGTTGAAAAGTGTATTGCAAGAAATGCAAGTAGCGCTCCCCAGTAAGTGATTCGTCATAGATAAAAGGCCCCAAAATAGTAGACCCTATGATACCACACCAAACACTAAAACCAAATTTTATCTGGGGTCGTCTTTGTTCTACATGGAGAGGGTTTTCTTTAGCACAGATATGCTCATTGTGTCTATTGAACATACCACAGTTAGTAAATCTAGTTTCATCTGACTATAACACCTTTAATGGAAACTGTGGATTGTCAAGGCACATGTCCCTCAAACCAGATACAAAACAAAATATGTCGATGTTCGTCACCAGCATGCAAAGTTTGAGAAACTGAAAGTTTGTAAGGGTGGAACTTGTGCGCTTTCAGTACAGTTCGTTGAGATGTGCCAGCTTCTGCCGCAATCTCACGGGTTGATGTAGATGGATTTTGATTTACTATTGCCAAAACATTTATTTGTGCTGGTTCGTTAATTTGATTACGTTCTTTTGATGGTTTAGTAAAAGATCCATATCTGCGTAAACTATTGAAAAGCCTCGTAAATCTACATAGAGCAGGTTGATGACGATTAAAATATCTATGACAGTATTCCTCAGCTGCACGAACTAAATTTTTATGGCATATGATATAACATTCCACCATATTCTTTTTCTTCGTTAGAATATTCCATTTTATGAAGAAAACTTGTCAATATCGACTGTCAGTTCAACACTACTAATGGAATTACTCTCAAATGAGGAAACGTCAAAGTGAAAACAATCTTTTTCATGGCTACCTACGTTAAAAGTGAAAATAAGAGAGAAAAGCATCCATAACTCTGTTATTTTTATGAATAACTATATCGAGTATTATATCGTTGAAAAGCACTAAAAATATCCGATTTTTTGAGGTCATAGCCAACTATGGTTTCCATTCAAAAAAAGATAAGTTTGTGTCAGATCTCGAAAACGAGAGCTGTCACGCAAACGAGGACATGACAATCATATTCGGGATACAATTCCCTTCAATTTTGATATCTACACTTTTTTTATAAAATCAAAAACAAAGGAGCTAGAGGATTTAACTACATCGAGAGAATTTCATTTTTTCAAAATATCTAGTAAGCCATGACTTTTTACAAAAATCCGAAAGTGTCATTAAATTGGGGCAGTAAGACTGCAAATCGTTCCCAATTCAACCATTGCTCTATCTCCGCTTCTTTCCGAGATCCCCATACTGATCATCAAAAAAAAAACAGGGTGACCTGTATATAATTGTATTCTTTGAAACAAACTAGTTATCCTATTGCACTTTCACAAATATCCACAAAATATCTAAAACGGAATCAGTTTTTTATTCTTTGGTTAACGGTACCTTATACCATACCAATGAAGTATGATTTTTTTCTAATATCAACTAGCCTCTAATGTATCAATGTTTATTGCTGATCAAAGACTGCTTTTCATAATACATTATCTTGGCATTCTTTAACCCACGTTGTTCAAATTCCTTAACATGTACCAATTTCTAATTTGACCTGGTAACTTCCATTATCTTAGAAGTCTTGTTGGGCATTCACATAAGCCTGTAGTCGTATACTACAACCGTTACTGCGTCTGGAGTTTTAACATAATGACATCCTGTATTCTAACATGAAGAATCACGCTGTATTCTTACTTACCAGCGAATTGACTGCAAAAGTTCTATGCCACAAAAATCTTCATTTAGATCTTAATTAATATCAGTTTTTAATGACATTTGAATAGGATAGGACAAGTCATATCATACGAGCAATCATGTTCTCTTATTCCGAGCTCGATATTCATAATTCAAATACATATAATTATTCAACTCGACGATGGCTTAGCGGCAACGCTAAGTTCTTCGATACCACAACAGTTCAAATATGTAAAGAATTCCAACTCAAGTAAATATATAAGGTCTCTACTGTTATTCAAAAATTTTCTGTTAAACTTAAAATGAGATCATAAATTAAAAAAATATTAATAGTCTCCAGAATGCCTCTTATATTCTAGATGTAATTAGCGAATACAGAAATAGGGTAGGGCACAAAATATTTAATCCAAAAGTAAGCTAAGGTAATAGCAGAAGTGCTATGTAAACATTAACCTGACAATAAATTAAATGATAAAACACATACCAAGCCATTTTACGCAGCTCTAAATTCCAAAAATATACACCATATACTGGTGAAACTTCAAGACTATTAGAAGCACCAAAAATGGAACACCAATAAAACATTTCCAGAAAACATGTTGACAAATCAACTTTTACCAACCATGTATTAACTAGAACGGTATAGCCATAGGATATATATATACTGGAATAAAACAGATCTTGTTGAAAGAAGAAAATTCAAAAAATTTGAGGATGATAGCTGCATGACGGAACAGTTACAATCGGTATCCTCAGTATCAAGTGATAACCAACCACCACTGTCACTGTCTACATTTTTTGCCAAATAAGAAAATTTGTATAAAGGCGAAGATCGAAGAATAAACCTCTAGTTACAACATAACAGCGATTGCCAACGACTCCACAGTCAATACATAACACTATTAATATTCAGGAATTGTGGATGATCATACTCTAGATACTCTTTCTCCCAGAATGTTTGTAGGGAAGAAATTATGTATAGACTATCAGTAATCCGTGCATTTTTTCTGTTTTGCTATATTTTGTTTCCCATTTGGTTATCTGGTGAGAGAAACCCCAAATGAACAAGTAAAATAATGAACCTGGTTTCAAAATATCATCATTGTTTATGACGCTAAAATTATATAATCAATTGTAAGTCATTTCATATCCTCATAATTCGCTTTATAGTGGAAATTACTTCTTAATGCAGTTATGGCAATTTTCTCAGACAAAACATGCTAGTCAATGGCAATTCTCTTAACAAAAATTTAGCATTCTGTATAGTTCAGAAAGTTATTTCATTAAAATTAGGCACAGTGGATAGTTTTGACAAACTTATTTTTGAGCAGAACTCATTAATAAAGATTAACATGAATGTGGTCATGAATTATTTTAATTAAAATGTGGTAGTCTGCCGAATCTCTATTACAAAACTGGTCTTCAGTGCAGGAAATCGTTTAACAGCCAGAATATACTAATTTAAGACCTAACTATTTCTTCTTCAATGGAGTCTAGTGAGGAAACTGGCTATTCATACTCAGGGAGATGTATAGTAAAACTGTATTAAATAACAAACATAGATATTTGTTGTGTAAACTATGTGTCTCGGTAAAAGGCATATGGTATACATATCTGTAATTAAATTTCTATATAGCCTTTTTTCTGTAACCTGTACATAGAATTTCTCAACGGCGTGCTTCAATAAAACAGATTATGGTCAGCAACAAGACGTCAATATGATTTCTATACAACAAAATTATTATTACCCATAATTACCCAGGTATTCGAGTTTGGAGAAAAACAGGCCGTTTGAATGCCTCATTGTTGGTTTTTTGAGTGCGATGAACTAACATTAAAAAAAGAAACGTTATAGGAATGTTTTGATAAAGGCAACGTACTTCATCAATTAAGTCCGTCATAAATTTGAAGAGAGAAATCCATCAATTTTGAGGGCTTCTGTTCTCTGTTACGTTGTTGGAGATTATGAAGGAGAAGAAGAAGACCTAAGCAAAGCCATTTATAGGCGGTGTATTTAATTACAGCCTGTCTTAAAAACACGTCGGCTCTTTCGAATTTATGATCGCCACAAATAATTGGTGATCAGGACCGGATTTTCTACGCATTTCTTATCCACGTTACTAGACAACATAAATTACTCAATTACTATCGAAAGTAATCATACCTTTATAGTTTTTTTGAGACATTATAAAGGCTTTTGGTAGACGTAATTTGGTGTAACGATAATTTTCTAACGTTTTAATTATTTCTTAATTAAAAAAGACATTTCATCATACGTGTTGTGTTAATTGATCATATGGTGAATATAATAAAGCAATTTCAAAATTTTTAATGAAGATATTTCTTAACGCTCTGGGATGAAAAAATTGAAACATATATGATATACAATTATAAGTATATTTGTACAGCGTAATGATTAAATTAAACTTCAAAAGAAATTAGATGTATAACAGTAACAAAGAAATCTCAATTTAACGTTTTTGGGTACGCCTTGAACACAATAATTCCAAACACAGTGTAAATTGCCAAATTTAACAATTTTTAAATAGAATTACAAATGGTAACAGATAGAACAGTTATATGGTTTGAACAGTTTTTTAGCCCCCCGTGTTATATAGCAACCTGACTGAAAATGATTTACTTAAACTCAAAAGAGGCTCATGTGCAGTGATTCCACCTTCTTATAAACGGAATCAAAAGAGGAAAGAATAGTAATATCAACAAAGCAATATTTATAGGCACAATTAGATGCATGAGGTCAAAAACAGATGCTATCGAAAGTAGTTTTGCTCGTTTATCACGAGCCTCCTATCAGAATTGCACAATTAACATTTGGTTTTCAGCAAAACGCTAAAGAATCTTCAAAAAATAAAGAATTTGTTTCGGGACATATAATAAATCGTGATATAGCAGTTCTAACTGCAGATTCATCATCAACGAGTAAAAATACTTGTGATCGCATATATTGCATGTCACACGACATTTTTTTTGTGTGACTGTATTATTGTTATGCTATAATCTACCAGTAAAAAGAGCAAATCTGAGAGCTTTTTAAGGGCTATTAAGTGTTACTAGAGTTAAAATGAACTAATGGTATGTTTGGCATTTTCTAGCGTTTTCATATTTATATTTTAAATGTTTTATTGCACTATTAATGTTATAGGTCTGTCAAGTTAGCAACTTTCATGTCTCGCATGAAGTGGGGCTTTTAAAGTTACCGAGTTTAGGTGGATAGAAGAATAGTTCCAATAGATCCCAATAGATAAAATTAATAGCCAATTATAGCAAAAGAGATAAAAAATAAGTTTTAGGTGACAGAGAGAATACAATGGAATTATACATTGATAAATAACTCTAGCCTTTAGGATTTTCTTTACTACGAATAGACATAACATATCATTTCAGGAAAAAGAATGACCAAAAGGAGGAAATAGAGGTTCAAAGAATCTGGAACCAAATACAGTACACATTGTACTTCAAAAAATCAGTTACTGGTATCAATCCTCTTATATTTATCACAGACCTTATGTCACCCTTCCACAGAACATCCACATACAGTGGCATCATTAAAGTACGCAACATATAGGAAACTTTACCTATAAACCTAGGTAAAATTTTACTTGCCCACCAGTTTGTACCGAGAATTTAAATAAGTTCTCACTCTCAGTAGCTAATTTTCTGTCAAAACTAACATTTTCCCCAAAAACAGGAGAATTTCGAAAAAAATTACTAATTTGTTTCTGATTTAATTTAGGATTTTTTTCGTATTTCTGGTAAATTAAATTTCTTTTAACGTTACATAACTAAAATTATTGTATTTATTAATAAAAACTATCATGCAACTCTTTTCTTTAAACATTTTTTACTTAGATGCAAAGCTGTAGCCAGAAATTTTTTTTTCCGGGTGGGTTTTTTTTAATTGGCAATGGGCACATTGGGGCTGCAAATTTATATTTTTGTTCATGTATTTCCAGCATATATAAAACTGTATAAATATTTAAAAAATATTCAAATAAATAGTCTATTCTTACTTTTTAGATCATATATATTTATTTGGGAAATTGGTGAAATTATTCGAACTTTGCGACGGGTCAAAATTTTGCAAGAACATATATGTATGTTATAAAAAATGTGATTGCAAGATGAATTTTCTGATATTAAATATAATATTTCTGGTTAGTCAACGTACGTTTAAAAACATTTTATTAGCCTGAAATAGAAAGAAATCAAGTTTATTCCAGATGGATTCAATTGTGTACGTTAAACTTAAATTACAAACTAAATTGGAGTTTTTTGCGTTCAACCTGTAATCAAAAAATAACAAACATCAAATTTTACCTAGTTCTGTTAATAAAAACAAGATAAGAGGTACAGACAACCTGTGAAAAAAAATTAGATCTTTCTATAAATGTTGTAAATGGTTTAAACTGTGACGTGGGACATTGCTCTATTAGTAAAATTAATACTCCACCTATCTAAGACACTACTTTTAGCAAAATTGCAATATTCTAAAATAAATTCTTTGCTATTTTGACATTTATTTTAATTATTTCACAATTTGTTTTAATTATTTTACAATTTTACAGTTGTATGGAAGTAAAATTATTAGTTTCTGGAATATAAGAATAAGCTCATAACTTTTTTTTCTGTTAAATATAATGTATAGGATACTCTATAATTTCCACAATTTTAATTTTTACTAGCCAAGAAAAAACATCGTTCCCTAAATCTAAAGAAACAGTATTTTATTATATTTGTTATTTTTCACAGAACCTACACTGTATAAATAAGACAAAGTAACTACTAAAGTGGAAAAGTCATATACGTCTACAGAACTTCTTTGGTTTTCTTCAACAAAGGCCCTTATTATACCGGTAAAGTCTGATTAATTAACCCTGTAAATTTCGTAATCTTCCTCAATTAATTGTCTTTCAAAAAGGAAGAACGCTTCAAAGGAGCAACTCATATGAAACCAGCTTTTAAGCATATTCAAACAGTACGAGAGTGCTCATATCGGGCACATAATCTGGAAAGTAACTGATTTAGTTGTCTAGGGGATTCGTGGGCGTGTACTGTTGGTATATCTGGAGGTCAGCGATGGTATCTGCGATACTCGGGGATGCGACTCACGATTTATGACCGTGAAACGCATCCTCTATAACTTACGACTGTCGTGATCCCGCAGGGTTGCTAACTCGCCTCTTAGCACTTCAAAGAAATTTGGTGGTAAATATAGACGCGTTCGTTCTTCGAGAATATGGTAGGCCGTTAATAAAATGATGACTGTCTTGTCCGTGATCGTTTTTTATTACGTCTGTCACACGCTTAGCTTAAGGCTTCGCGCAATTTCTCATAAACGTTTTTATACGTTATTTATGTGTTCCTTTTGTGATTAAATTCTTTCAGAACATCTACGATTTGAGAATTCTCTTAATTAAGGTGCGATGCGATGGTCAGATCACCGGTCAAAGGGCCACCTGCCGGTAAACATGCATGCTGGAAAAACATGTTGTTAATGCACCTATTCTACCCAAAATTAGTTAGTCAATAAAATAAAACTTGAATATATCCAGTACAAAAGAAATAAGAAATAACCAAGAAATCAGAAGTTAAGTGTTTACAATATTCAGTAAGCCATTTATGAACGTAAGCCTACATTTATATTCACAGATCACAATATACGAGGTTTAATCAAAATGTAGAATTTTCTCTATCGCTGGCTGTCTAAAAGGTTGATAAGGTTTTTTACGTCTATAATAATTAACTGAATAATTTATAGAAGAACAGACTTCAAATGAATCTACCCTGTGCAATCAATAACTATTATCTTTCATTTTACCTTTATTTTTCCGGTTTGCTGATAAATAGTATGCTTTACGTCATAAATAAATCTACGAAATCGCCTTTGAGCAGGAACTAACTTCAAATGAATCCAAATGAAAAGTTTTACATACACTCTATACGATAGATATCATTTAATGAAATATCTGTTCATTTTATTTTAGAGATTTGTGTTGAAAGTTTAATTGAGTTTGCGTTGACGTTTAGCTTTTTGCATTTACTTTTCCGATTTTCTGAAAACGGTACGATTTACTTTATAGAAAAATATACGCAATCAAGTAGGAAAATATCTTTGTAGAATACAATTAAAAAGATTCAAATTGATTGAGCTATTTGAGAGGAATCAATGAAGATTCATTTCATCACAGGACCTTAATAGCTGTTTTTTCCGGCTTGAAAATCTAAATGTTTCTTTCTTGACTTAAATCAAATTAAATTTGCATGTAAATTTATCATCAAAATGTCTGTTGTCGTTCGTAATAAGCACTAAAGGAGTTTTAGTTGCTTTTTTTCAAGAGCCAATGAATTATTGTTGCCTTCTGGGAGGCGTGAATTTCTTCAAAAGGTCCTTCCTACATATTATTTTATTAATTTAAGAACCAAACCCAATTTCTTTGTGCTTTAAAGGCCAATTATACACATTTAACTTTGCAAGGATCAAATATGAAGGCTATATTATTATATTAAGATCAGATTTTATTGGGGTCTAGTCTAATGATTTGTTTGTATTAGCAGATAATTATTTCAAATTTGGAATGGAGCCAAACTGTAGTATGGAAAATTTCCTGATATTGTGCAGTTGGCAAAGTATTAGTAGAGGAAAAAATGTAAACGTATTAACAATTGCCATGTATTGTTTGGTGACCATAGAATGAAATTTGATTATACCATCAATCAATCAAACAAAGGAAAATTAAACAATGTTTCGCTTTTATCATAATCCTAACTGACTACCCAACATGTGTTAAATTAAAAAGTCTATGTTAACTTAATTTATCATATAATGTCAACTCACTTGAAAGACAATTTATCGGTAGTATTACAAGAGCATAAACGACTTGACATTATTGACAACTTCAGAATTGGGGTTGAACGGTCTCTCTAACAGATCAGTAAGCACAAATAATTTCAAAATTACTTACGTTTTTAATGTATATGGATACTACTACTATTTAAACTTACTTTTTTATGTCCCAATCTCAGATTTTTGTCTGGGATAATTGAAAAATGATTTGCTATTAATTAACCATAAAAAAGCTGAGTGTACTACATTATTAGAAGCTAGTAACAGCTCCTGTATTATAAGTGCAATTTAGGATTTTTCAAACTTAAGAAAAGGCAATATATTGATTTGAGTAATTTATTCCCTGTTCTAAGAATATCGTTAAAAAACGTGCCAAACGCCTGACCAAGGGCTTACCGAGCTTTTGGTCTGGATAGGGGCAAATTTGGAAAAAAATTCTCCTAAAAAGAGGGACAATTCAGAAAATTTTTGGTCTAGGGTGTGAAGGTTTAATGGCTCAGTGCAGGTTTTCCAGGTCCACGGGGGGGGGGGGGCAGGCGCCTGACTGTATGATTTCTGGGCTTTATATCATAAATTCAAATTCATATTAACAAATAATTTTAAAATTTATCACAAGAAAGTAGGAATTATAATATTCATAACAAATAAATAAAATCTCTGAAACTCTGTGGTAAGTTAGGCACATTTAGATTCATTTTTTAAATTAATGTACCCTGAGTTTTCAGGTCTTACACAAATTCTTTGGACCTGTGAATGAGACGAAATCAAATTTCTGTTACCAACTCACAGTAATTTGTAGTGTTATCACAATCGCCACATTTTATGTATAAACATAATTTACTAGATATTGAGAATTGATATATTTTGTTAACACAAAACTGTTAAAAATACTTCGTTAATATTTTTGATTAATTTACGGAATCTACAAATGAGTATATTTCTTTGCATATTGTCATTTTGCACAGGATCTTCATGACTTCGAATAACTGACCAGAAGCAGAATTGTAGTCGAAATGGTTCTGCACCTATATACAGTGACGAAAAACAAGAAGTAACATTTAAAGCTATTAAAATACCAATGTTATTTGTCTTCATACCTACAGGATACTCGTTTTAAGGTCATAGAAACTATAATGTAAACTGTTTATGATAAAATAAAAGTTTTTGTAAAGTATGGAAACAGCATACCTTGTATGACATCATGTGTATGAAATATTTTGTCAGAATATATGCAAACAAAAAAATAAGCACCCAAAAGCAAAATATAACATTCAGGTTCGTTGGCACATGAAACCTGAAATGTAAATATTGTAACATGGTTAAATTTAAAATAAGAGGTTCGTGCCGCATGTGCGAATTTTAATTTTTTTACGAGCAAAAGCGAAGAACTTTGTTTCTTCAGCAGACCAGCAGTGTGCCTTAAACGTATTGTGGTGCGCTAAGCCAGCGTGAGTTTTGTTGTTCTTTTTGAGTACCAACAACGGCCGGCTGGGGTTCTCTGTTTCACTTTAAAACTCGTTGTGGTACGATGAACGTGATGATTATATATTTTTATTTGCGTATGCTGACCAACCAATACCTTTGCCACCTCAAGAGCTACGGAATATACTGAACTGGTTAATGACTTCATTATAACGAACGTAATACTTAATGGTTGGCTTAATTGCACATAAAAGGATTTGCAGTTAGATCTTATTGCAGATAAAGATCAAAATGAGTATGATTTATTTTGGGACGGTATTTACTCTCTCAATAATTAGATCATAAAAATGTGAATTCAACTCGTTTTCAACAGTTGACTGCATTTTTACTTAAATGTTGTGAATTTAAGTTGTCTTCATAAATTTTATTAACTATTCTCATAAATTTAACAATACGTATTAAAGCTCAAGAGATTATTGTCTAAAAGTTTCTGTAATTAACGCAGAAACTAAAATATAACAAACTTTGTAATATAATTATGCAAATGTGAGTGGAAAATTACATAAAAAATAACATTATCTGGTGTTGATAGTATCTTGCTAATGGAATTCTATACATTTATAATAGCATGAGGAATTTGTAATACAATTAATTACACACTTAGTGTTTATTTAAATAAATATGTGACGATTGTCAGAAGGAGCTTCACAAAACAATTGTCATAATTGTTTGAATAAATTGTAAGTGTAAAATAATTACTATATTCTCAAGAAATTCAACTTTCACCAAGTAATGACCAGCTCTATTCAATATTCAAATACTACACATGCAATGTCTCTTTCAGAGTGCTCTTTGAAAAAGTTGGAAGTTTGTGTCCATATAATAGTTACTAAAAAAGTGAAGGGTAGCCTAAAGAAATGCAATATGTACCGTGCCCATGAGAATGTATCTCGCACTCTCATTCTTAGTCCATTTTAATGGGTTGGTGTTTATAAGAGGATTTAGCCGTAGTTTTCCGTAACATAGAATATTTCAAAATATATCCAAGAGGGATTCTCTGGATTGTACAAAGTTTCCTATATCGCAGATTTGTAGTTTTTTGAAAAGATAAAAGAACAGATAAAAATATATGATTAGAATTATTTTAGGCCCAAAAAAGCAATGCTGCTTAAAAAATGTCAAGTGACCTAAAAAAACTGTCGATTTTAGTTACTTTTCTTCGTTCGGTAAAAGCAGCTCTCAAACTTTCGTCTAACTAGAACCAAATACTCCCTGCCAAAGCCGCCTAGAATAATTCAAAGTAAAAATTATTTGACAAAAGTCGAAGGAATTGCCCGTGGACAGGACAGATTAGGCAAAATTATAGCTTTCTTCAAAATATTTTTCGTTACGTTTAAAATAAAAGCTTTCGTCTACGAACTGCTGTTATAGAAACATTTTTGGGAGTTGGCAGTTGCACATCTACAAAATAAAATTAGAGGAAGCCACTGGAAGGTAGACGGCCATTTATCTTTATTTCTCCACTATTCTTCGTCACTTGCTTTGTCTCTTAAATGTTCCAAATTCCACTGTTCTATAAAACCATAAGACTATCTATTCTTTGGGGAATGTACTAGAGATTTTCATGAGAAACTCTCCTCTATGCTAAATCGTCTTCCAGCTTTCCTTCTTATTTCTTCTGATGTGTGCTCTACTCTTGTACTCTACACGCTCCATTTAGCCTTTCGCTTATTTTTTTGTCATTCTGAAGCATTAATTAAAATTGGTTTAAAAACTGTTTCAGATATTCTGACTTTCGTGTCTACTTTCAAAGTTTTGCATTAAAATAAGGCGTTCCAAGTGTGTGTTTCTTTTTTACCCTGTTGAGAATTATTTTTTGGTCTTGCCTTCTTCTATTAAAATGTTTCTCAAATATAATTATACTTCGAGGCTTCTTTAATTTCATCAATTTACAACCCTTTGAGCAGTTTTTGAAGGGTACCATGTCGTCTTGAAGTGTGAGATCAACCACTTCAAAACGATGGAAGGCCAAGGAAACTTCGACGAACGAGTTATATTGTCTACCAACGTCAGACTAACATGAAGTTTGTAGTTACACTGCCTTACTTTTTGCATTATTTGCCGCAAAACAAATATGATCTGCATTCAAGATCTTCCAGCTCGTAAGCCACTTTGTTCCTCAATTTCTTGTAAGCTGATTTTTACCTTAGCACTAATAACGGTTATGTCTCGGGAATTCTGGCATGTTTCTTGTAATGTATTTTCGCATTGAGCTAATGTAACATAAGCTTCATTCTTCGGGAATTTGGTCCCTTGCTGACAATTATTGAATACTTCCTCTATTGGCTGTAATAATATTTCCCATCCGTTCTTTATTGGTTCAGTGGGAACCTTTCCAGGTCCAGCGGCATTCTTATTTCTTGATTTATAACTAATAATAATACATTTATTAAATCTAGTAATATTACTAGAACTGAAAGCATTGTTGTACCAATGAAATATAAATCTTTAAGCAGCACAAGGTCATAAACGTGGAAAATAAAGTAGAATTGTGAATACTGCCTAATATTAAAAAAAAATTCGTTTTGTTTTTATCCTAAGACTCACAGGAAAACTCCTAGATGTCGCAAGTCATTTCGCAATAAAATACTAAATGTATTATCATTAAAATTATATATCTAGGAGAAATTTTGTACTATATCAATAAGTATTAAAATTGTCAGATCTGCGAACAGATAACTGAGTTTACCTTTGCAGGGTGTACTAAAGTATATATAATCTATCAATAATGTTCTGGGAGGTGTACGAACATTTTATGTGATATATCAATATTGTAAACGTTCTGGGGCCCGATTCTCGAATCATTCGACAGCTCTACTATACGTCCCAAGTCGAGTGGTAACGCCGTCGAATGATTTCAAGAATCGGGGCCCAGAACGGAGAGGCCCCGGTTGTTGAAACCATTCGACGGCTCTACCACTCGACTTCGGACGTATGTCGTATGAAATCTGACATAAATGAAGTTTAATAAATGGGTTAAACTTCATTTACCTCAACGTTTCATGCGACTTACGTCGAAAGTCGTATAGTGGAGCTGTCGAATGGTTCGAGAATTGGGTCCCTGATGATTTAAATAAATAAATAAACACAGAACACAGATAATCTATTTACAGTGCAATTATAGCACCACAATAATAAATTGACCTAGGATTAGCTTGGGGCTTATTCTGGTAAATGATTTCCGATTCCACTGTACCTGTCCACATTCCCAAGGCCCTGAAGGGTTTTTAGCGTGACATGCTGATTTCTTGAAGCAAACTAAAGGCAAACATTTCGGTTATTTCACAAATAGTTTTCTATTCAAGTACACTAATCTTCACCGTTAATAAATTTGAAATGATTAATGCTACTGGAACTCAACTTCGATTCGGCTTAATATGAAAATAAATCACCTTGTAATAGCTGAACTGACTTCAACGATGAACCTCAAAAACACCACAAATTATGTGAGAATTTGGAAACCTTCCGTCATCTGTTGATTTCGACACTAATAAAGAATGTGGAAGTTTGACCTCCACTCTATTTATATTTTCAAGTATATTGCTTTTTAACCTTTTGTACCTCATCCAAAGTTTAACCACATAAACATTTATGTTGAAGATTACCTTACAAACATTTTAGATCCCCGGGGGTTATATACGGACTCCTTTTTCGTGGGGACTTTAGTTCGTAAGAAGAGGCTGTTGCTTTAGAGATTTAAGGTCTCTAAATTAATTTTAAGATGAGAGTGATATCGACGAAAAGTCCAAATAGATCATCTAGAGATACATTGAAAGAATCGTAAGACCGAGATTGAGAAAATAAAGTGACAAAAGTGAAAAAAGTTGAACCATGCGACCCTTGTACAACTGTAAGAACCATTAAAGATGGACAGCTATTGTTATAGTGAAATTAAACTGTTTATTGTACTGACATGATGAAAGACCATCATTCTGAAAATCATATTTTATTACTCGGGGTAGAGGGGAGGGGTCCAAAAATAATATGATAAAATAAACTAAATCCCCATATAATTATGTAAATATATTATTTTCAACTCCTACGGCCTTATGCTTTCAGTAATACTAGCTTCTCGATTAACTAAATCCTGCCTCTACATTGATTGTCATTGTCAGCAGTTATTATACTATTGTTTTTTTTTAATCTTTCCCCACTTTGTCGGTCGATTTGATGGGAGCACAAATTGCCATATCATTGGGATTATCGTTTCTTGTAAGCTTCATATAGAAGGCAATCATTTCATTAATATGAATGAACCTCAGCTGGAGATAAGTAACGATCTGAATCGTATTCACAGTACAATTTTATATCCAAATCTGAATATATTTGACTATCACGTAATAGACAGATATACTGTACAATTTTATTTTTCAGTATCTATATACCCTTTAAATTGTTTCATCACAAATGATGTTTATTGAAAATTCCAAATGTGTTCTTCAGATGTTTTTTAAGGTTGTAGGGCGGCATGTTTTGTCATAAAAATGAAAAGCTCATGTTTGATTTTTTTAAATTTGGAACTTTGTTACACCTTAGACAAAATAAACATTATGTTATTAAGAATAACCTATTATAACTAAGGCAAAGTAAAATAATCTAGCACAATAAACCCTTATAATTAATGGAAATTATTACTGAAAACCAGAAGTTAAAGGAAGAAATCAAGAACTGGAAGAAGATATCACTACTTTCAAACATATGTACAGAGACGACCTATTAACTCCAAATTCTGAGTAAGCATAGTGTATTATTTATTGTTTTCCTTGGTTCCATTTGTCGACAATGATCTTGCTTTTTACCATGAACTTGAATCTCAAAGTTAACCTAACGTCTCCTAATTGGAAAAGCCTCTGAACTGTATCTCTTGGCTCGAAAACAGTTAAACCGCTGAGGAAATTTTCTATTGTTTAAATAATATTTGGTATGTGAAACAACACCTGTATTATTAATATATTTAGCAAAAGCTATTACTTCTGTCGTTTCCGTGATACAACCTTATTGTTCATTAAAATATTATAAGGAATTCTTCCTGCCAATATCTTCTCATATACCCTGATTAATCTATGCAAAAAGTGACTACTATAAGTCTTTACTGCTTTTTCTTTAAAACTGCCTTTAATTATTATCTTTGCCAATTATAGATCATTTTATTAAGATTTTTGATGCTTAATCATCCATTGGTACATTTTAGCCAAGCTTAAAAATGCACTATCTAATTTTCTTCAAGAATATTCAGCACACATAAGAACAAATAATGGCGTCGAATTATCCCGAAGATCTGCCTATTTCCATAATAAATCAAGAAAACAATCGCTAAATCTAATGAATACAAATTTTTAATCAGAAAAGCAACGATTTGCAAGTAAATAATGGTCTCCGGAAACCTATCGATACCTCGAGAGGAATATCAAACGAAGTTTCTTCTCGAAAATCCACATTCCAAAGCGTAATTATCGGCGACAAAGTAAATGTTTGCTAACAATTAAGCTAAATGTGTAAATTTCGAAGCTCATTTAGCTTTTGTGTTGATAGGAGGCATTCTCGGAAAACGAAACAGAAACTAATGACACAACAGAATATTCAAATGAATGGCCGATGTCTCTTTGTACGAAGACGATTATTTGCAGTGTAATGATGAGTAATTCTAGACTCAATCTGCCGAATGCTTATTTCATCTCAATGACAAAGCTCATTAATTTTTTTTGCAAACTCTCTCTCTCTCTCTCTATATATATATATATATATATATATATATATATATATATATACAAATTTTTGGACAGGATTTTGGATCTTTATATAAATTAAAAATACCCAACAAATTCAGATTTTCATTTTGAATGCCTTATATTTTTTTATATTAATTGAAATGATTTCAGAGTTATGTGATTCAAAGGATAAATCACAAATAATTTTTAATTTTATAACTCTTCAATAAAAACTTCTAAAAAAAATTAAATAACCTTATTCACCTGTAATTGTTTCTCCTTGTCGCAGATATTTAATACTCGTTTTCCTTTTCAATTTAATTTTTTTACATTCGATTAAAACACCATATTAAATTAAAATAAATTTCCAACGCTTCCACAAAACACTATAATTACAGTTTATTAATGTTTAAGTAAACATTCAAAATTACTGGTTAAAATTTAAAATTAATTCTAATTTTTTCAAAAACAACTTATTTTATAAGTCTATTAAAAAAATATGTGGCAATCTCAAACAAATATAAATCTTCATACCTTAATGTATTTAATTGTTCAAAATAGCTGCACTTGTATTACTGTCCCTTTCAATCCATGTTATTTATGAGCTGCACAAAATTTCCCCGTTATTCAAAAAATCCACTCTCTCCTTTATTTTTAACTTCTGTCCAATTATTTGTTGAGGTTATATTTTCAAACATCAACTTCTGTCAATTACTGTTTCATCAAATTTAATAGTTATACTTGTATTATCGTTTATTAAATATATAGTCTAACAATCTTCTAGGTTATTTATTTATCATAAAGCTTGTCAAATTTCAAAAGAGTGGTTATGTAAATTTTGAAAATTTGTTACGTCATCCCCGATTATCAAACATTTTAATTACTGTGAATCTCATTGTTAATGCCTTATGTTACATATATCGGGAATTTATATATCCCTAGTAAATCTCATCTCTTTACCTTTTCTTTTATTTTAAATTAGATTGTTGGGCAACACATTAATCTATTTTAATCGTATTCAACTATTTCCTTATTTGGGTGGACAATATTTGATTTTTACTATGTAGATGTTACATATGCTTGTTTATAATACCATGTCTATTTAAATAATTATTTAATGATTTATAAATTATATAAACTTTAAATTAAGAATTCATAACTATTGGTCCTTGTATCTTTTTTTACATTAACTATTCTTTTTTTCTCTCCGTGTATTTCTCTCAACCTTATTCTTTCCCTTGTTGACTTTTTCAATTTCTCTCAATGTTTTCTTGTTTCCTATGTCAACTTATTGATTTGTACTCTATTTAATTTCATTTTTATTTTCTTTTAGTATCAATTGTACATTTTTTTGTGATATAATATTAATCGCTAGATTTCTAGTTTGACATTATGTGATTGTCACATTAATTCCATTAGTCAGAAATCGCGTAAATTTAATTTACTCTGCGGTGTTAGTTACAAGAAGTATTTACACCACACAGTCAGTTACTTAGTGCCTATGGTACTTGTATTTTGTATTACCGATGGCCTGCCTTATTTAACTTTTTGTGTCCTGAGATATCTTTGCTGTGGTCTGTCGCTTCACCATCTTCATTGTGAGGAAATTAACATAGATTAACACTATATACAATGTGGTCCATTTCAAATGGTGCCACCCGGTTAAAATTTTTATTAATTCACTGATTTTTATTTTTTCTGAGTTCTTTGAGAATAACACCACATAAACTTGAAAATCTGTATATTTCAAAAGTCCATACGTTTCAAGGTCTAAATCAGACTTCGTTTTCAATGGTATTAACACAAATTAAAGAAAAAAATATAAGGCGTATATTGTAGTAAAAAAATTTTTTGTTTAAATTTGAAAAGAAAGGCCTACTTGACTGAGTTTTCTGACCTAAAATTTTAAAATGTAAGCTAGAGATTAACTGATTTAAAATTTGAATAAACCTTTGTATTCTCAATCATTTAAAATAAATTTAGTTAATAACGGAGCATATGTTAGCTTTTTATAAATCATACCAATATGAATTAAAGTTTTCATATACATATAATAAATAAACATGTTTTGGAAAACTTTTAACTGACACTGAAGCAGACTGAAAATTTACGCATTTCTTTGTTTTATTTTAATAAATATTACCTAATGAGTTTTCACTATCATTTTCTCCATTACTGGAAGTCTTTACATTCTTTATGAATGTCTCCTACGACATACTGGGCTAAATCATCATATTTTAGGCTCTAGAATATACAGCTTTGATGTTGGACACTCTTAATGAATCACACTATATATTACTTATACATTTTTACTTGTATTCAGAATTAATTATTCTAATATATTAAGTGCTCTCCAATTACCAAGTTAAATTGTATTGAACATCAGGTTTCCAAAGAGGCGCCAAAATATTCGAAACTCTAGATGTTAATTTTGGTGATTGCTTCATATATGCCTTTTCATTAACAAGTTTACGATTCCCGATGCGACCGTACGAGAGAACATTTTAGAGCACAAGAGTGAAATAATTCATCCAAGGACAGCACCGTATTATTCGAAATCGATATAACTAAACGAAACATCTTTATAACCCAATAACTGCTTTATTGTCTCACTTAAGTTTTAATTTAGATGCAAATTTTTGCGTCAACATGATGTGTGGCCGCGTTATTATTCGATGTACGTTCGGGAAATTAAAAACGGATATATGCAGATTTCATATTAATGAATCGAAAGACAATTCAGTAAAGCAATAATAATGATATCGATGCGTCACTTATTAAATTACTATCAGACTCCTTTTGCGGATTTTTATAGCGCTGACTTAAATCTATAGGCTGTTAATTAAATGCATAAAGCATTTGTTTAAAAATGTTTTTGTTTTTGTTGTATATGTTTCTAAGAAATGCGGCTAAATAAAATTCTGTTATTATTCTAGGAGTGAAGGCGTCATATATAACTTAGCAAAATAAATAGCTCACGTCATTTACGAAATTACATGACAAAATTAATAGTAGAACAAAACCGACATCAACGGGTTCTAATGATAAAACTTGACTAATTGACATAAAATTCAACATTTTTTATCGATGCGTTTTAGTTTTTTAACGAAAGAACAGCGAAAAATCGGTAATAATTTAGTTTTTTACCTTTTACAGAAAATCCAACAATAAAACCGTGTTTGCTACTCTCGGCAATGTTGACGAGAAATAAGAAACCTATAAAATGAGCTAATATACGCTCAACTTCGTTAAATGGTTTCTTAGATAATGCAACCTTTACCCGAAATTCTAAAAAAATAAATAATCGCTTACATATTTTTTTATTTTATAGCTGAAAGATTCTTAATAACTGAAGAGATAGATCTTCTCATACCCAATTCATGTTCTAAAAATAAATACTGTAGCCCCAGTAGTTTATAAAAATGTCAGTCAATCCTATAGAAGACATATTTTTTTGAACGGCCATAATTCCTCACCGGATAACCCTATCATTATGAATAAACCACCGATGGAAAGTAGAAGAGTTGCTCTAGAGACACCTCATCTCACTTTTTCAAAATTTAAAGTATAAATACATATAAGTAATGAAAATATTTGGCCATTCCGTAAAAAAATATTTGAACGAGTCCATTCGAAAAATTGCTAAGGGGTGGTACTATATTCTTATAATAAATAATCTAAAAGCAAATTTTAATTTTAAGTAGACACATATTTATATTTCTTGCATAATATGGATTTATGTAATAAATTTAGCAAAATGGAATACCTAGACTCCATTTAGCCACAGATGCGACTGACGGAGCAATCATAATATTACGCTAAATGGGAAGGCTATTGCAAACAATTTTTCCATTTGTAAATGTTTCAATAAAAGATCAACACATACCAACCTATATATCTAAAGATTCGCTTGTCACTAATAAGTATTTATTAACAAAATATTAACAGGAATCTGAATTGAACAACATAAAAATTGCATTGTTAAATAATTGAAGAATAACATCTTATGTCTTCTGTTGTTAACTATTATCAATTTGTATCAGCTTTTCATTTTTATATAATAATAAAATTTGAAATGTACTGAAAGTGTAAACAAAGGAACATGCTATTATTTACTTATGTTTTAAAAAAATCAGTTAATAGTTAAGGCAAATTTTCGGTTTTTATTTAAATTTAAAATAAGCATATTAAAAATGATTGCCCCATCATTATTATCAGTGTCTGTCTAAATGGAGTTTAGGTATTCCATTTTGCTAAATTTATTACATAAATCCATATTATTCAAGAAATATAAATATGTGTCTCCGTAAAATTTAAATTTGCATTAAGATTTTAAGATTATTAGTTATAAGGATATAGTACCACACCTTAGCAATTTTTCGAATGGACTCGTTCAAATAATTTTTTAAATTTTGGAAAAGTGAGATGATGGGTCTCTAGATCAACTCTTCTACTTTCCAACGGTGGTTTATTCATAATGATAGCGTCATCCGGTGAGGTAATATGGCCGTTCAAAAAAATATGTCTTCCATAGGATTGACTGAAATTTTGCAAAAATTACGGGGGCTACAGTATTTATTTTTCTAGAACATGAATTGGGTAAGCGAATATTTATCGCTTCAGTTAATAAGAATATTACAAAAAAATTATGTAAGCGATTATTTTTTTTTTTGGAATTTTGCGGGGAAAAGGTTCCATTATCTAAGAAACCATTAAACGAAATTGAGCGTATAGTAGCCCATTTTGTAGGTTTTTCATTTCTCTTCAACATTGCTCATAGTAGCAAATAGGGTTTTATCGGTGGATTATGTGTAAACCATAAAAAATTAAATTGTTACCGATTTTCCGCATCAATAAAAAATGTTGAATTTTATGTTAATTAGTCAAGTTTTATCATTAGAACACGTTGATGTTGGTTTTGTTCTACTATTAATTTTGTCACCAAAAGGTCTTTTTCTCCATAAATGACCTGAGCTAAAACCCTTTGATAGAAGATCGTTAACATGACAAGCCGTTTAACTTATTATTACTATTAGGTACTTTGGCGAAATGGATTTTTCAGTTCTTACTTAATCTAAACATTTTATTTTATTTTTTCGACAAGTAGTAGTGAAAAACGTTATTTTTTCACAAAAAACAGCACAACAAGAACACAGCTAGTGCTCCTAATAAACAGCCATCTAAATCCACTTATTTAGAACTAATAGGTATAAAATTCTTTCCCTTAGCCACTGCTGTGTCCATTTAATCTCAGGCGAATTATAGAATATCTTCATAACCTTTTGTCATTACTTTATAAAAATGTAGAACGAGACACCTTTTATTGTGTAAAAAAATTTATTCCCTTAAGACCTCATACCAGCTCTTCAATTTTCCTTTATTAATCCCTTTCTTCACGAGTGTAGTTATTCAAAGGTGAATCTCTAAGCTTGAGTTCCCGAAAAAAAAACAAGCAGAAAATGTTCTCAGTTCTTCGATACAGCATTAGTCCTAAACATCTTCTTCTTCATTTCAGTTAGACAAAAAAGAGCATTTGTCCACCTATCTTCAATTCTCTTCAATTCTCTTCAATACAGTCCTTCAGTCTAAGCTTTCCCCTTTACTTCTGCTCAAGACCTTAAGTTCTTCATTTCCTCAGGTTTTTAAGATCCTCTGCAATCTCTAAATTCTTCAATATCAAGAAATATTACTTATTTATATGTTATATTTCTGTCATCAGCTTCACCTCCAGTATTCAATAAATTTTCTTCATAAGTTTCTGTAACAATTAATATTAATGTATTATTTGTTCCGACGTTAACAATTACTTATTTCTTGTTAGATAAGGAAAAGCAGAAATACCCTAATCACAGAACTCAGTAAACCCCACTAAAATATCTGAAATATGATTAACTTATATATCAGGCAAACGGAAAGAATTTACTGAGTTATTTCCTCATAACAAATGAAGTCAAATTTCTACAGCTACTGGAACAGATATAGCGGTTAGTAAGATATTAGAGAAAGGAAGCAAAGAAACCACGTAGAAAATGAAAGTTTGGTTAGTTTCATAGTTCTTTCAACATCACTATGTATCCTTAGCTTGCACGTGATATCACTATCAGCTGGTTATTCTACATAGTATAGCTATTGCTATAGCACTGGTGTAAAAATACCAATTAATTAAGCAAAAGACACCAAGAAGTTATCAAGAAATACATTTTCCAGCTACCATCTTAAAACAGATATTAAAATAGACAGAATCATCACATCCCGTTACGACTGTAAAAAACTCTAGAAATAACATTAACCCAACCGAAGCAGATAATTTCAACAAACCTATATAGCGAGAACAACACAAGAACTCTTCTACACTGCTACCCCTTAACACAATAAGGCGTACTTAAAAACTAAAGCAATGCAAAAGTGATACCGACAACAAAAACAATAAAGGACCAGAAAAAAGTAATTCAATCTAAGCTAATGGAAATAAAATCATTAGGTTTCAATTTTCCGGAAATACAAGTGACTCGTGGGAGATTACTTATAAAAAATAACCGACTAGAAGTAAAACGTTAAAATTTGATGAAATAATATATTTTTAACAGTTTGTATAATCCAAATCTAAAACTTACAAAATTTATAGAAAGAAAAGAAAAAAGAACTCATACATTAAAAGTACTAATTCCCCTATATTGAAGTTCAGTAATGAAATGTATAATAAATGTACACTTATCTAGGCTTTTATGATATTTAGGAAATCTGACAAATAGGAAAAACCATTTTAAAATTAATTTGCTTAAATAGCTCTAAAGTAATGAAATTACATGCTCTAATAGTAGTTTGGGTAATCAAGTCGAACTAAATCCTTTATGATATAATATACTTGTTTACTCAAATAACTCTCTATATTCTTATTTTAAGTTTTTGTTTTTTCATAAAAGAAGAGGGCTGAACTAAAACTATCTGTTTCTATTTGGAAATTACCACTTGCTTGTAATCTATTTGTGGTCAAGTGCAAGTAAACCCAGAAAATGGAAAACAGGCCAACTTCTTTACAAAAAGTTTAATTTAATTGACTATAATGATAATTACGTTCCTAGTGATTGAACAAAATTCGGTAAAACATTAAAATATCTGGGATAATTCTATTCGGTTCCATATAATTACGATACTCAACAAAAATAGTTACCAGAAATAAATACCATAATAAATAATAATCCATCATACTGTGAAATAATTTATAATTATATTCGTTACATCTTGATATTTTCAATCAGTACAGCTGTAAGTACAGCGAAACTATGTTAATTACTGAATATTGGAGAATTTACTAGCAAGGAGAAAGAAAGCTTGCATTCATCTTGGTAATTGCTGCAGTCTAATGCACTCATTATATCGGTTATTTATTGAATTTGAAACCTTATACCGTAATTATATTATGAGGATTTGATTGTACTTGAAATTGAAGCTTTTGACGGCTGCACTGTCCAGTAATGACGGTAGATTAATTATGTTAAATACATAAAGTGGCTAGAAAAAAGAACACAAAGTAGTAATATGTATGCCGATATATGAAGCTAATTTATCGTCAGGATCTTTGTTATTTTAAAGTTAAAACTCGTAAAAATAAGTTATTTGCAATTGTCATTCATTATAGGTATGCGATCAGTTTTGATATTGAAATAAGGACTCGAAATCATTAACAAATGAAAATGCAAACTTTTTGTCAATAAATTTTTTGTCTGTCTTAAGTTTTGTGCTCACTAGAACTTGCAGTAAAAAACTCTTCAAACTCCTTCGATTATTAATTTACAAACCAATTTAATTCCTGTCCATGTACTAATATATAGGAAACCCTTGCAAATTTGGTTCCTGAAATTATGAAACGGTGTAAAAATTTTCTGTGATAATACATGTGTGTATTGAGGAAAAATTTCTTGATTTTTCTCTCTGTTTATTTTGGTTATTGTTTTCTGCTGTATTTGAATTATAATCCTGGTTGTTTTTACACACTTTTCCGCAAAAATTGTCTCAGAACTTAATACTGCAGTGGTAAGATTCTTTAATATAATATGAGAGATAAAACTTATAAAAGTCTTGAACGTTTTAGGCGTTTGCGTTGCGAATGTGAATTCATTCATAACAGTAAAGTATTTATGTACTAAGACAATTCTACAACAAGAGTTAGGACAAAAAAGTATACGATTATATACCACTACAAAAAGTGTAGGAAATAGGAAACCCTACAGGGACGAGGAACAATTATACCCCTAACTACGATAATCCAATAACGTTATAGAAAAACATACTTCTAATTACACCAGGAAACAGCAATCCATTGCAGATAACCAGGTAGTGCTTGCACAAGGAGTGTACGACTAAGGATTTATGATGAAGGGACTCTATGGACAATACGAGAACAGGCAATTGATTAAAATAGAATACCTAATGATAAACAGTAAAGCAATTTTTGAAGGATGTACTAATGAGGATACCGACATAAAAATAGCAGATAAATTTAAATATCTGGTTGACAATAAATAGAGAATAGTCTATGGTGAGGAAAAACCTAAACGGAAAAAACCAAGACTAAAAGAACATTAGTAGAAGAAACATACCACCGAAATACGAATTCTCGTCATCATTATATTACAGCTTTTCTCATCCATTGCTGGACGTAAGTCTTCTCCATAGCTTCCTACTACTTCTGTATTGCACAAACTGCATCCAGTTGTGTGCTATCCTCCGTATATCTTCCACCCATCAGGTCGATTGTCTACCCTGGTTTCACTTATCTTCACGGGGTAGGAGTAATAACAGTAAATGAGGAAATCCGCCAAAGAAGGCATTTCAAAGAAATATTGGTTACGCTGGTTTGGACATCTTCTCCGAATGGAAAGCAATCAATTGCTAAAAAATTGTTTAAATTGGGAAATGAACTTGGAGTACCAAGAAGTTTTTGGCATAAAGCAATGAGAAGGACCAAGGAAGTGGGATTAAGCACAGCCCAGATAACTGGAGGACAACAAGGTAGACAACAAAAGTTGTAGATTGATATGTAATATAACGAAACCAGTAATTTTAGTTAATTACAAATTACTTTTATCAGACTGAATTTTTTTAATGAAAAAGTGTCTTCCGAGAATTTTTATTTGTAAATTAAACACAAACCACTAAAATGGTTTCAAAGTACTACAAATATTACGAAAAATGAAAAATTTCAGACCCTTAACAAGTTTGAATCTATTCCCAAGACATAAAATTTATAACTCTGTCGTATTAAGTTGATTATGATCATGAACTAAATAAGACATCTGCGGTAATAGGGTAGTTAAAAAAGGTCATAAATTTAAATCTTGGTAGTTGGTTATAAATTTTAAATAGTTAAAGAAGTGAAATAAAAATATCTATTAAAAAATTAATCATATAGGTAATTAGGTATACAACCTGTCGAGATAAAAATTTTGTTACTAATTTGAAAATGATGTATTTATTACTATTATAAGTTTTGACTTATTGTTGAAATTTTTCAGCTGCAAGCCTATTAAGACCTAAATTGATCAAGACGATATATATATATATATATATATATATATATATATATATATATATAACAGATACGAACTTCCTGCACCATTAGAAGCTGATTTCAAATGTCGGTCATATTCATAGAGAATTAATATTACTGTTGTCTCTCATAACACAACAGACTAAAAATAAACTGATATTTTCCATTTGCTCAGAATATCGTTAAGGCATTCATTCGTCAACAGAAAGGTCGATGTTCTAAATTATATTCATACGCCTAAAGATAATACTCAATAGTAACTTTCTTAAATACTTCATACAGGAATTTTTTAAAGAATCTGTTAGGAAGAATATGTTAATAATAATTACAATAATATATATAAAAAATTTGACAATTCTGAATACTTATTATCGGTTTACAAAAATAACATTCTGAAACTTTGGATGCAAATTGGTCTCCACATATATCAAATGTAACCAAAAAGGGGTATTATTTTTTTATTCAGTATTGACTAATTTATTTACCTGAAATATAAAAAATGTATCTAATTCTATCGCTTTGGTGTCTTTGTCATGTTTGCTTATATCGTTTCTCGACAATTATAAATTCTTCTTTAATTATAAATATTCAATTTACCTTTCAATTATATTTATTGTAACTAAGTAAGCTTCTAATCAAATTATGTTGGTTATAAAAATTATCTAGCAGAATAGTTGAAAGGGAGCTTGATACATATATACGTAAGTACCCAAAAGATATCAAGCATCCTAGAGCAATTTCCTCCTAAGAGTTGAATGCGAAACTTGAAGAAGTCATCAAAATTAATTCAAAAGTTTAATCAAGAGATCAGTAATGTCTGACCTATTAGCTGTTACAAGAAGTAATTTGATAAATTAATAAGGGACATCTGTAATGAAGGTTTTGGAAATGACAAAAATTGGTTGAACTTTGGCCATAATTTCGTTCTGGGTGTAGCGTTCAGAAACACGGTATCTCTAAAATTTCAATGATTGGAACAAAGACTTTGGGAGAAGAGAGGAGCAGTATCAATTTCAGATTGATTGAATTTCCAATTCATAAATTATCTCAGGTCGCATAAGAAAAAAGCACCTGGTTCAAATTGGAACAGAGTGATCTATCACCTGCCACGTCAATAAATCATAAAATGTATGTAGCAAAAACTAGCCTTTTCATATTTTTCTGTAATTTTAAGATTTTTTATATTTGGTAGTGTGACTAAACTCATTGTGCTGATGGCAAGATCCAAGTTGTAAGGGCGGTCAAACTGTTGGAAGCAAAAGCCAGAGAATTACCTTGCATTAAACGAAAATAAATGTAAATATATGGTCATGAAGGATAGCTCCACAAGTAATCTAGTTATTAAGGCCGATGAAAAAAGGATGTACACATTAGAGAGTGTAGATTATTTTGAATACCTAGGTGAAACAATAACATGTAATGGAAATGAAGAGAAAGAAATAGAAAAACAACTAGCTAGGGGAAGCAAGCCTTTTCAAAGGATTTACGAGCGACAAATATATCATGACAAACAAAACTAAGGGTGTATCAAACAATAATATGATGCGTGCGAGACTTGGGCAATGACGAAGAAAACGTAAAGTATTCTAGACATTTGGGAATGTAAAATATTAAGAAAAATCTTTGAGTAATACAAAAAATCAAGTATTGTTCTGGAGGTGAGAATACAAAGAGCTAGATGGACAAACGATGGGGAAAAAAATACTATTTGGAAGTGAGGGACTAAAAAGAAGAAAAGGAAGACCTAGGAAAAATTACTAGAGGATAAAGAATCTGGAGGAAGTGGGAATCAGGGAAGAAGCAGACGTTGGACAGAAATAAATGGAAAAGAAGAGTGAAGGATCTCATAGCCACTAGGCCTGTTGAGCAGATATATATATAGTGTGATCAAAATAAATGAGAGTTTGACTACTCTCGATTGTTTCGAAAGGTATTCTGCCAAAAGCGAAACTTCAGTTTACTATCGACAATTGTAAAGCTTTAAGTCCGATCTGGCAGTAAAACTAGGTCAGAAATGAACAACCAAATATACCATTATAAATTTAAATAATTTTATAATGAATTTTTTTAACTATTCGCCACCTATAAGGTGTCTAGTGTCACTACAGGTAAAATGATTTATAGAAATTACCTACATTAAAACTCGAATTACGCAAATAGCTAATATATTTTTAATTTTTAGTTTCGAAATTATAAAATAAATTCTGCAGTTTTGTGACAATGTAACTAACACCCAAGTATTCATATAAAATTCTTACGGCAGGCTGGTTTCAAATTACGTTTAGAATAATTTATTTCAAATAACTCGTCTCTGAAAACGTATAAATTTAAAAAACTCACAACAAGTGTCGAAATAAAAAACGCGGAAACTTTCTAATGCAACTAAATTTGACTTCTTTGGCGGTAATTATTATTAGGTGTACCTCAATTTCCATATTTAAAGAATTTCCAATGGATTGTAAAGGAAAAAACTGTGAGACATAATTCTACCGACAACCTTGCTGTGCGGTGGATTCTCCTTTATCGGATTATTGTGAGACACAACCAGTTAATAAAGCCAAGAATAATTTTAAAACAGAATTTAAGACAAAATATATTGATCATGGAGAAATAGTAAAAGTATATATGTGAAGAAACAAGACAAAACCAATAGAGCTTTGGCTTGCCTGAACAATAGAAAAGGAAATATATAGGACGAGAACTGTAAAGGCCGCTTTACACGCTACGATAAATTGCAACGTTGTGATAGAGAAACTTATTGTTTCATTAAATCGAAAGAGGCAGACTATTTTTGCATGCTATGATGGTCCAATATTCATTTTTGACCGCTTTTGTGGTAAAGCAAGCCTATTGCATGTATCGTATTTACTTAACGGATTATTATTTGCTCCTAACAAGCCAAGCAAGAAAACTTCCATAAAGTTCAATAAATCCACGCTCGATGACATTGTTTAGCTGCCAGGACGACCCACTCGAAAAACACTGGTCGACCAAAGAACACACTAGTTTGAAACTACCTTTCCTTTGCCAGATCAAATTGAAACTTAGTCAAATCCTCGCGATTAATGGCTACTACTTGACTACATTTTCGGCATCAATCATCCAATCCAATTTCAATTTCAGTCCATGGCTACAATGGCCTGTCTACACGTAACAATAAATCTTGTAAACTGAGTTTAATTGAAAGCGCATGGAGGAAATTTATATAGAAACGTTAAAAAAATAACTGCTTCAAATATTTATACTATACAATTAGTTCTATGTACTCATCTCCGGATAAAAATAATGAGAAAAATTTATACGGACACTGTTTCTAATTGGGAACTATATAGACATCCATCTGACTTTGGTAAAATGGGTTGAAATTGAAAACTAATATAAGGCAGAGGTAGTAATTTTTAAGAGAAAAACATGCAAACAAAAGCATACAATTTAACCAAACTCACAACAATATCATTTTCAAATTTTTGTGTCAAAGACTTTTTTAATAACAGATCAATCAATTTAGGAAACAAATGTCTTCCACGTCAATTAGCTGCTTTAATTAGAGTGCTCATCTGTTCGATACGATAACCCGTTCACACAAAGTTCAGTAAACAAACGGAAATCATCAAATCATTTAATTAAATTAGCTGATAATAATGAAACGATTGGATTTCTATTGAAGCAACAAATACGAGCAACGACTGAGCTACTTGTATTTTAAAATAAATAACTTTCTGGCAGTACAAGATCTGACGCGATAAGTAAACTTTGCTTAGCTTGATTCAATATTTATATTTGCGGTGTGTTTAAATTGACTGACAAGATATCTACGAACAAGTTACATAAGAATTAGGTACTTCGGGTAATATTTGCTTATGGAGAAGTTGCTGCGGAAATATTTGTATTCGAATTGTTTAATATTGTGAGCAAGGTCGAATTGATTTTACTCTTTTATTGACTATCACAAAAAAATGTTTAGATCTATAATATATTGGGTAAATATGAGCTAAAGAGCACACGACATATATAATTTACGTCAATTATTTAAAATTCAGTTTTTACATGGCTATATATATATTGAATAAATCAAACAAAAATGTTTTTAAAAAATAGTCTCATATTAATACGTAAGCCAGGTGTGGTCTACCACTGGTCCTTAATGTTATTGGTAATGTTGTCAAATCGAACAGCATGTTTTTCTAGGTGTCTTTAGTTTAAGCCAGAGTGTCTATAATTTCGACCGAATAGAAATCAAATTTAATCTGGAAAGAAGGAACATCAAGCAGACTCGTATGGGCTGCAAAATTGCAACAAACAACGTGAAAAATCGTGATTGATATAATAATATTTAATTAAGAGAAATACGAATACAAAAGAATAAATACATTTTTTAAATAACAGAAAATACCATTATTTTACGCAATCTGCTAATGTTCTGTATCAATTAAAATAATTGAATGAATTTATATACCGAAAATAGAAATAGAAAATTGCTGGGAGTTGAAAAGTGCAGGATTAAAAAAGAATACAAGCCAATATGATGTTCGTTGGTTCGTTGTAAAATAAGTTTTCTAAATTAATTTGTATTATTAATGATTGATTGACTTTCTTGAAAAATTAAAATCGTGAAATCCCACGGTTAGATCTAGTAGCCTTGAGACGAACACTGACATATGACTCTCCTTCCTACACTATTGGTCCTTAACATTCTAATCATTTCTTCCAACACAACTAGAGTAGTTTTCATGAATGTCTTACGCTCTAGAAGAGTACATTGACAATTATTGTAAATCGCATATCATACTAAAGAAGGGCAGTCATTGATGGCAACTAATTTACTCAGATATTCAATAGATGGCGTTGACTGATAAATCATTTCAAACTTGTTTTAATGTTTTGTTTTACTATATCACAGAACTCTCGATCTTCTATGCTACTTTGTTTTGTGTAAATTTTTGGGAAACTCACAGTCCAAGTATCTTAACATCAGAGATACTTTACTGTGGCTAGTCGTTGTAGTACCTAACTGTATATTAGAATTTATAGAACTTCACAAAAAAACGGATAACCAAAAAACAACAGCTGTTGACTAACAATGTAAGAAAAAAATAAATGAAATTGCAACAAGTTGCGGGGCACAAAAAGCGTTTTGTCTAATATATGCAATTGAATAATTATTTTTTTGAACAATCAGCTTTCCAGAACGTTTATTTGTCTACATAGATGCTACTCGTTAGAGCAAAAATGAATAGTTGGTATGATTGAAACAGTTGTTATTTTATATAGTTTTCTACATGGCAGATTTGGCAACACTGCACGTAAGTGCGAATTATACCATGTTGGGATAATGCAAAACGATGTTATTGTTGACACTTGAACCTTGATTAATATTATTCTTTTGATATAGGCATTGTTAGTTATTTTCTTCAAACTCATTAATCATTTATTTAATCAACTGGTGACTTAGTAAAGCTAGAAGCACTAGTTCTACCTCATTATAAGCCCAACTGTTGTTAATGACCATCCATTTTTTTATTTGGAATCTCAATTCTCCTATTATTTTGATAATTCTTTTGTGATCTTGAGTAATTGTTTTGCATTTGATACCTCACGCAAAACGACAGTACTAATAGTTAACTCAGATTTACCAGATTTGTGTATCGTATTTTTTAATTGGTAAATATTACATTTGTCAGATACCTGTTTTCGTAAATCCGGTCACGCGTATTTAATTTTAGTATTTTAAATGGACCACCTTGCAGGTGATAATTCCTTGGTCCTTCAGATTCCAATAGTTTCTGCATTAAGGTGAAATAGTATTCATGGCCCATTTCTTAGGTTTCTTAAGAATATTAAAATTAAGATATTAAACGCTTGATTAATTTCAGAATTATGCAATGGACTTCTGGGTAATGGACGAATTTTAGGTAGCTCGCTCTCCAAAGATTCTACCACAAATGTTTCCTCTATAGATACTATTAAGGATTTACTTTGAATATTGTACGCATATTATAACATTATACGAGGGTGAATCAAATTTGAACCGGACTTTTCTGTTTGTCGCCCTGTAGGTAATTCGAGTGGCGTAACGTCTCGATATATGTTAGGTAGGGATGTTAAGAAGAGGGAAGTTCGTCGGTTTGGCGAGGCGTAGTCAATGCGCTGTTAGTAGCATCATGTCAGAGCAAGAGGTGCATACGTCTGTTGCGCAACGTGTTCTTATAAAATTTTTGGCGCGGGAGGGCGTTAGACCGTCTGAAATTGTGCGTCGACTATCTGCACAGTTCGGCAATGAAACACTTTCAAGGACCCAAGTGTACGACTGGCACAAAAAGTTTTCAGATGGCCGAGAGACAGTGGAAAATGAGCCTCATGCACGCCGTCACACGACAAGCATCAATGAGGCGAATATCTACGCAATTCGTGAGCTGATTGAAGGCGTACTGCTGATCGATTTTCTGCACGAACGCCGTATAATTAAAGCTGAGTATTACTGCCAACTACTCCAACGAGTGAAACTTGCCTATCGGCAAAAGAGGCGGGATATGTCTATCCGAAATGTGATTCTGTTGCATGACAACGCTCGGCCACATACAGCTGCATTGACTCAAGGAAAATTGAACAAAATGCATTGGGAAACCCTTGAACACCCACCTTACAGTCCTGATTTGTCGCCATGTGACTACCACATGTTTGGGCCACTTAAAGAAGAACTGGGAGGCCACCACTTTGAAGACAACGAAGGTGTAGAAATGTTTGTGCGCAATTGGTTATCGACACGACCAGTTTCATTCTTTTCGGTGGGAAAAATGTATACATAAGAGAGGAGACTATGTAGAAAAATAATATGTATTAAAATTTGTATTGATCGTACCAATAAAATTTTTAAAATAAAAGTCCAGTTCATATTTGATTCACCCTCGTATACCTCAAATCTGATCAGAACACGCCACGTTCGTACAATGGTGAATATACCGGGTGTCAATTAAGTCCCGGAATGGCTGATTATCTGCTTACTTCATTTCTAGAAAAGGTCAAGATTATTTCTTTAAGAACTTAGAACGTGGAATTCGACGGCGACCTTGGATTTGACCTTGAACCTCATTTTTGAGGTTATTTTGAGGTCAACCTCATTTTTTTAAATGAGAACGTCCGAACATGCATTGAGGTATGAAGTTGAGGTAACCCCTAGGAGGTCAAATAGAGGTCAGATAATGACTTCTAAAAATTCTCGCGACAAAGGTCATACCCTAGGTAAGTCTTAACGAGGAAGTCAACAGTGACCTTGAATTTGACCTTACACCTCATGACCTTTGTTTTATTTTACTACTAAACCCGCGAGATTTTTGAGAAGTCATTATTTGACCTCTAGGGGTTACCTCGACCTCATACCTCAATACATGTCCGGACGTGAAATCTCCCGCTCTTTCCGACTCCGTAATAAAAAATAGGGGTTCTCATTTAAAAAAATGAAATTGTTTGAAAACCAAAAATGAGGTTTAAGCTCAAATCTAAGGTCACCATCGGATTCCTAGGTCAAAGTTACTAAAGGAATAACTTTGACCTTTTCCAGAAATAAAGTACTTTAGCAAATACTCAGCTGTCCTGGTACTTAATTGACACCTGGTATAACCTAGTACATCTTATTAAAAGTTATGCGTAAAAAAATAATAGATCCAATCGTTAAAATACATCACCGTCACTGAAGGAGTTTAAAGGTTGGTCGCTCCATACCAAGAAACGACTTAATTACATTGTGCCTATATAATTACATTAAGTACGCGGTTAAATTCCTCAATAAATGGGAATACAAATGAGTCTAATAGTTCCCGAAATTGGAGAGTTCGAACACAAATTTTTCAGTTTTGTAATCATGTTATGAATAAGCGCGGATCAACAAAACGAACCACTCTACCCACAGCAGCAGGCAAATCCAAACATGGCAATATTGAAGAGTGGTACTCGTAGATACACAGACTATAAATGCTTTGTTTACGAACATTGAGATCTAAAATGAAAAAAGTTTTAAATAAAATTTTACGACAAGTTAGAGGAGTTTGTTATTGTAACAAATTTAGGCTCTTAATATATTAGTACAAATTAACGCTTTTGTCATAATATATACGTATATATTGCTATATAATAATAAGAATATTACATATCGAAACTGAAAATACATTGCACCCACGAATCAATATTGTATGGTTTGCATTGGGTCTAGAGGTGTGACAGGTACCACTTTTTTAAAATGACATCGATCCATCCTTCCATTCTGACATATGACTTCAACACAACGGAGCCACAAGCCAGACAATACGTCGCGGATATGTAATTCCATGTTAAAGTTCGATTTTTGTGGGGCTATGCAAAAGACCATGTTTATGTGACAATCCCCAAACTCCTGCTGACGTGAACACAAAAATTGGTCAAGTTATTGTCCGGTATGTGCCGAAGTTATTCAACATTACCTCAAAAGATTATGGTCCGGCAAGATGCCACGTGCATCTTAATGCTGATGAATTCTATATATAATGGCAAGTTTCATTGAAGTAAAAATTTGATTGTTTTTTATTTATTTTTACTCTAGCTACAACATGGATAAGCCTGTAAAAGCATTTTCTCTAATAGTTTTTCATTCATCTTTCTCTCCATTCCTTGCACTTCATTTCATACATTGATTTTACCTCTTTTTGACAAGCAGAATTTACTGTGACGGGTATTCTTCCGATAGTTCGTGGAATCGGCATTCGTCCGATATTTCGGGGAATATGAAATGTTTGTCTACCGACCCGAGGCCGTCGAATAGGGGTAATGGGAATTCGTCGAGTTTTATCGAATTTTCGAGAACGGATTTCTCGATGGCTCGTTGGCCTTCTGGAGAATTCCGAGTAAAAATATATAAATGCGGAGAGCGGACAGATTTATTTATTCAGTATTCGACTGCTGTATAGTAAATATAAATTGTAAATAGTTCTCTGAATAAAGATTGTGTTAAAGTAGTGGAAATAAATTAGCCTGGACTGTGTTTTTAAATAAATCCAAGAACTGAACGGAACCCGAGTGTGTAAATAAAAACATTACATTACTAAAATGAAATCGGTTATAATATTAACCTTGGTTATAAGATCTAATAAATAAATAATATCTTTCCATGTGCAAATTTTTGACAGTAGCTCATATGTTTTTCTGCATATTTAAAGACAAGACTTTGTTGAAAATGATACTTCCATGCATTTAAAAAATATATTTTGAAAAACATAAAAATAAGATATATTGCAGTTTTAATGGGATACCTAAAGAAAATCAACTTCGTCTGTTAACTCTTGCTCTCCGTGAAAATTATGCTAAAGGCATAGGAGAACATTAAATAATAGCTTGTGTTTCAGTAGCGACAACGTATAGGTGCACGATATCAATGAGAAGGACTAATAAGTTTCTAACATATGGCCCGTCAACCGATGCAGTGAACGCATGCATGCATAAGTACGATTATCACGCTAGATTTAAAGAGCCGTCTGCCAGTTTGAAAAATGGCAATGAAATAAACGCGTTATGAACTGAGAAGTTGTCTTAAAATAGTTTCAAAAGAATTCATTGTAGAAAACCTTGTACGGTTCAGATGCAATTTTAAGATAAAATTTGGTTATATTTTTAAAACTAAAGGACAATTGGAAGAAATTCCTTAGAATCTTAAAGAATGCTTAAGATTTTCTTAGTTATGGGATCGTTCTACAGCATTTTGAATTCTCCATTTTTGTAAGGCCTTAAATAATTGTTGTTGTTTATTATCAGCACAGATGGCAAAATGCTCCCGCAATGAAGTATTTTAACAGTTGCTATATTTCATGCTATTTGTTATAAGTTATAACTTAATTTTAAAATCATTGTCGCCTCTTATTAGTATTTAACTATCGATGTTTCATTATGATGAACTGATCATGATTCACAAATTGATAATGATTCTCTTTCGTAATTATATATTTCTGATTCTCTATGAAGTTATATGATTTTTTTTTCTGTAAGTACTTGTTTGACTTATTGGTAGTGAATATATCCCTCACTAAATGCACTACTATAAACCTAACAGAAAAATCGTTTTGTCTTTTAGTAATATTCTTCCAAATGTCTTTTACGTTAAACTGTATCTTATTTTCAATAATGATTACACGAATGCGGTTTATTCGGAATAGTTGTTAATAATATGGCAAAACAATGATCTGATAAAGTTTGTCTTTGTTTCAAATTGCTTAGTTAGGGTTTGATAAAATAATTATTTAAACTAATTTTTACCGATTCTTAGAAACTAGATGATTTAGTTAGAATGACTGATATCAAATTACTATTGTGCTTGTCTGAAGACTGAAGAAAAAATGATAGATAGAACGTTAGCGGTATTTAATGCTTTTAATCGAAATATACATTTACATGTGAGAGGGAAGTAACCTGAGTCACTTTCTTCCTAGGTATGTTGGCCACATAAAAAGAAAAAAAACATTTACATAACTAAGCCGTAGATGAGGACCATCAGTTACAAATCATATCATCCAATAAAGTTGTAATTCAAGCTACCCAGCTCTTAGAAGTATTGTTCTTCTTAAACTCTTTAATTTACAGTACTTACCGATAAAATATTTATAGTCCTTAAAATGTATAAATATTTTTGTATAATAAGAAAATAGTAATCGTAAAGATCAACTGGTTGAGAGTCTAGGAGCAGCTGTTGAATCTATGTCAGTATTGCTTGCTACTTGCTTGCCTTACAGATTTATAAATACTTTTCATGATTCCCCTCTGCAATATCTTTCTGAACTAGCATGTAAAAATAATGAAGGGCTGACCTCTAAAGCTAGATGTGACAATACATTGTTTTTAGATATGATAAATATCTATAACATTCCTAATTGATCAATAAAAGGAATAACACGAACAACTTAAGTTCTACATAGAGTCTTGTTAGACCTAATAGCAATTTAAAAATTTTCAATTTAATCCACTTGGGTTTTCGAATTGACCATCTCCATGTGCACTTTGATAATATTGAATTTAATCTAGTAAATTGACTTCATCTAATGTGGTCCATTTATTAATACTGGTAGAGCACGATAAAGTGAGAGTGGTTTTCTCTAAAAGGTTACTGATAACTACTGGTTAAAAGAAAGAGAGGGGGCTTTCCAGATTATATAGATTCCAAACATGAAGAACTGTAAAAAGGTTTTAGACACAATGAGTTCTTGCGCACAGCTCAAGTTGCTTGACCTCCTTTAGTACATCCCTAATAGGCCAAACCAAAATGGTGAGACCATACATTCTTATCTTATGAGTATGCCAAAAACAACTGGAAAACTTTTTATATTTGTTTAAACAGTTCATGGACCTTTAAATGTTGTAAGAGGTGATGATCAGAAAAAAAGTTAAGCACGTAGCATAATTTAATCTAATACAGCGGACGACAAAATATTTGCCTTTTTTTAAACTAGTGAAGTCACAATACTGTTTTTGGTATTATATTTATATTTTATATATTATTAATGTTAATATAAATCAAACAAGTTTGTTCACATAAAATTCTTAGTGCAAAAGCTATATCTTGCGGTGTCATAATACTACATTTGAATATTACATCATTATTTAAATAACAAAATAAAAATTAAATTAAAACGGGAAGTTAATTCCAGTGGAATAAACATATGCTGACCCATAAAGACATACCTGCCAGGTGCAAAAAGTCATTAAAAAGTGTGAAACGACAGGCATCGCTTACAGTAGCACTTCAGGAAAATATTTATGTACTTTTGATGTTAAGCTGAACGTATTTGTGAAGTTGTAGTACATAATTTAATAAATTCCCATATGAATTTTTAGCTCAGGAATTTATTAAATGCTAATTTACAGCATATAACATTTGTAAATGGCCGTAAAAATGGAGGTATATTTTGCAGCACTTTCCAATTTGGCAAACCAATTTAAAAAAATTCACTGAAATTAATATTTATACAAAATAATAACAAAAACCTTGAACAGTAATAAGAGAATAAAGTCAAATTACAAAAGAAGTGGAGAATTAGGTTCTACAGAGTTAAGATTATAGATGATTATGTTAACAAACAAAACAAATGTCTTACATAAATCTGCTTGCTAAAATAAAACCTAAGTTATAATCTTTAAAATTTAAAAATTGTTGCTGTTTAATTTTTCTTCTACAGGAGAAGTACGAAATTTCACTGATAATAAACTTATGCTAATGAAACGGCTATTTTTGAAAAAAAAACTTAACATAGTAAGATTCTTTTAAATATATTAACAGAAATGTTGTTAGGTATTGGTATCAAATGAAGTCATAAAGACGATTCTTTTAGTTCTGATTTTCTCAATTTTTAAGAGTTTAATAAGGACTTTAAATAATGCTATTTTTATTTTTTTGAAAAATAGTGTAAAATGGAATGTACTCAACAAGAAAATGTACAATAATCGTAGAAGTTGTACTAGTAACAAAAACAAACTAATATCAACAACAAACAACATGAATGTTAAAACTGACACTCCTCAGTAAAACAGACGTCTTTACTTTTGGTCTCATTAAATTCTGCTTTTTTAATAAATCGGGTGTATTTTAGATATTTTCAACCGGAGTTAAATAAACCATGATTTAAGAAAACTCCTAGGACAAATGTTTAACATCTAAGTAGTGATGAACATTAATATTAAAATTCCATTATGAGTATTCCACAATTTTTACATAATTTGCAACGGGACAGTCAACAAAGAGTTGTGCCATTCTTCTTCGAGGACACGGGAGTTGCGTCTCTATTTAATCTTGTTGGAAGAAAATATTTTCAAATTAAATAACCGACAATGATACTAAAGTCCAATAATTGCGTCTGAATTTTCATCATTGTAAAAGATTATTATGGAATTTTCTGCTGATTATCATGAATTTCGACATAAAACTTAGGGCCTGACGTTTACTAAATTAAGAAGTCCAGATTTTCAATAACTTCTTATTTTTGGTACAGCAATTGTTACAATTAGATTTTTAGGGTCTTATTGGAACATTACATGAGAAATGGCGTTTGATAATTCATTCTTTCCATCTTTAAACGGCAAAAGTGTAATTAACATGACATTTAACTTTGGATCAAAATTATGAGATAACCAAACAACGGATATATTTGAAATTTATACAGGACGACAAGGACAGGTAGCTGGTTGAACCGAACGTATTGTTGGAAGTAAACAACGGAAACAATTTTGAAATTCAGGAGCTGGTTATACTTTTGAAATACAGCTAGCAATTAAATCAAGGAACAAGAAGAAAGAAAATTACAGTTGGTTGGTATTTTAAAAAATGAGCATATAGAAAGTGAAAATTAAACATGCGGATTAATATATGGAAGAATGAAGATTGGAAATTCGTAATTAAAAAGTTAGATAAATTTGGTTCTATGACAATATAAAAACTATAAATAGGCGCATAGGGGCATGTCAGATGGGGTATTCAGATTTTAGCAGTGGGGGTTAGAAATTGACGCTTAACTGCCAGAAAGTTCGACAAAGATTTTTTTTTCAAATTCAAAATTCTGTATATGGTATTACAAGTTAATTGAGAAAGCAACCATCAACCAGAAGATTTTAAGAAAGCAGGTATGCACAGAAGCTGTTGAAGTGCATTCAGTACAGATCCCAATTTATAAAGAAAGCAGTCAAGTCAAAGAGCAGATAGGAAGCAGCAGTTTGAGATTGCAGTAAATTTTTAAGGAAAGTGGGCAGAGTAAGGATCAGGCAGATAAAGGAGCAGAAAGCAAGCAGTTATTGGAACGAGATTCTAGAGAGCAGTTAGATACAGCAGAAGTTGCAGAAAAAGTCAGTCCACACCAGTAGAGCAAATCAAGAGGATAAAGTGGTTAATGATTTAAGACGAATTTAAGGTTTAAGGTAGTACTATTTTGCAGTAAAATTAATATTATATGTAAACAAAATAGGGGGTAAGTCAGGTAAAAAAATTTGAAGTATGAGAGCTTGAACATATTAAATATAGTACTTTTTTATATTATAAATACTGCGGAATAGCTGAAATTCAAGTGATTATCTGAGGTACTTATTGGTAAAAAAGTATACATTTAACACATAGGCACTTTTTTCAGGAGATTCTCCATTTAAATTAAGAATAACCTATTAGATATCTACAGTCGTTACTTATCCGTAAGACAAAATGAATTATAAATTAGATTCTGCACATTTCCTAGTAAGAGTTGTGTTTAATAATGTTTGAAGGTGCGCAATTTAGTTTACTAAATATGTTAGTATATTGTCGCAATTTTGGTTGACAGCTGAAAATTGAAATATATTTTTTTATATCTTATATTTATAAATGTCGAAAAACTGGTATACAAGTGCACCTTCGTGCGTGTTATCGCACTGAACGCCAATGTTCGAATCGAAAGCGATAAAACCGACAAAAAAAACAAAAAAAACTTCTGCAAAACGAACACGTTATTTTCAAAAGTACATACGACAAAACTTTATGGATGAGCGTTGTTCATTTTTGGTGCGAAATATCTGAACCATATTTATCACCCGTTGCCGACATATTACAGAGTTGTCTGAGTCGGTAAAAACGAGAACAACCGTACCGGCTTAGTACACGTTTCGCGAACAACTTGCTCGTATATTATCCGGGATTGACGTATGGATGTGGTGCTCGGCGATTATTTTTGAGAACTACATTCCAGTTGGTATGTCTTTATGCTGTCAGTGCACATAATGACAATTTATATGTATTAAACACATTGGCAGAAATGTTGTTCCGCGAGGTCTTTATATGTTCTTGTTTGTTCCTAACGTTACATATTAGGAATCAAAGAAAACGTATTTTTACGCTTGGCAGCTCATCTTCACATCATAAACAACTTTTCAGGATTATTGAGTAATGAACTATTTCATTTTGTTATATAATTGCTGAAGCACTGATGATTAACGGGGTTTTCTGTTTTAAAAAGTATATGGGACATTTATTTGTAAATACAAACCACTCATCTACATTCATATTTTAATAAATTGAGAATAGTAGCTTATTCCCAGCAAATATGTCTAAGGTAATACTAATAGAAAATTGTCCTTTTTAGGGATTTGGAGCCAGATTTTACTAATATATTTTCATATCTCAAAAAATTTGAACTTTTAGAATTTAATCACTTTCCTATTTATCTGCCCATTTACAAGTAATTTCCAAATTATTGTTGCGGGAATGATCTATTAATATGCCTACAAATAAGTATTTAAAATTTGCAATAGAGGCAAAAGTAGAAGAACAATTTTTCTCACAGTAGTTTTGGAATGGACAATTTTATTTGTCAAACACAAAACATTGTGCCATTATTCAAGTAACTAATATAGGTTGCACATAGTGTAGAATTTTGTTTCTTTCCGAAGATCTGTGAGAAAGACTCTGTAACGGACAACCAGACATACGGGCAATTTTTGGGAATTATCTTACTACTCTTTGCCTCCATTAAAGAATTCAAGTATTTTTGCGTTAATGAATTCTAGAGGTTAATTTTGGGGGACTAAATTATAAAAGTTAAAAAGAAAATTTTAGGGCATGACTTTTGTGACATCTATAAAAGGTTTCTGTATGAGAAAATAAAATAAATATCATTTTCAGATGTATAGTTTAGGTTTAGACGATATTAGAAGAGTATAGTTGATGTGGCAAAAGTACTGGAAAGGCTCCAAAGCTATCGGGCAAGGCATTTTTCGGGGATATGATTAAAACGGCAGTTGTAAGATTTTCCCTAGCTAACTGATGCCGGCTTTGGATTTGAATTTGACTATGAGCTTAAAGATCAAATGAATGTCACTTTTTATGGGAACCCTCATTTATTTACCGCAGATTAGGAAAGAGTGAAAAATGTTATATCTGTACAGAATTTTCGAGGTAATTTCTACATCAACGTCAGTTTTAAAGTGGGAAACTGAATTTTTTATCGGATTTTGGGAAGAGCGAAAAATTTAAATGTAAAACTTATAGAATATGCGTGGCTATACGATTGTCCATTAATCATTACTCTGAAGGTATTTCAAGTTCATCTTTTATTGAAATACCCTTCAAAATCATAGTCAAGTCGCAATGTTATAGCCAGGGAAATACCTTTTACATTTCAATTAAAGAAATGGGCTCTTATTTAAATGACCTTGACTTTCTTATAAGTTATACTACGTGTCCACGAACAATGCACTCCTAGAGGGTTTTAGAATTTTTCTGGTAGTTTTGTCTCACCTTGTACACATACGAAAAATTTTCAACTCACACTTTAGCTTAGGGCTTTTCGACACTTAAAATAATTTCAATAAATACGATGTCCAAAACCCTTCACTACTACAGCGACGTTGGCTATCAAAACACTAAACACTTTCAGCTCTTAAATTTATTGAAGACTGTCTAGAAATAATTTTTAAATTAAAGGAAATATATACCCCTTAAACCCAAGCTTGCATGGCAGGGGGTTGGAGTTCAACTTTCTTCTTACCCCTCCCCCAAATTTTAAGATTTTGTATTTAAAGATTCAATTTTAACCCATTAATACTGTGATTCATAATATTAACCTTTTATATGTTCTACTTTTTTATATTTTAGAACTACATGGAGACAAAAACATACATATTGCCTAACCAGTTAACAAAAATGTGATGAATTCGAGGTAGCAGTGCTAGAAGGGCAGGTCGGGCGAAATAATCTTCATTTCGATTTCACGGTAGTTCGCTTACTTAGCGTGCTGAACTGATGAAAGATCAGTTTAATAAAGGTCTGATAACACACAGAAAGTTGAAGCACGCAAAAATACTGCTTATTTTGAAAACCAGCATCACCAAGCGTTGCTAAGACTGAATTCATGAAAACACTTTTGGTTGCTACGATGTGACGATATCTGTGTTCAGGTTTAAAATTTTCATCGCACAAACTTTCTGCAATCTACCCAGGAGAAATATAGAGAACGCCACCCTAAGCATGGTATAATAAAGAAAAAAACTGAAACTGAAATCTAATACTGGTAGATCGATATATAAAATTGCATATTCCAATACCTATGAGAGATCTTAATTTACTCTTTGGGTATACAATATTTATGAGAGACCTGTAAAATACGCAGTTAAAAAATTATCTTTGATTTCATATATTTGTTACTACTAATTTAGATTCCACAAAATTCCCTGGGAAGTATACCTACTACTGTAAGTAAAATTAGATTTACAGATGCCTTGGGTTAATATGGTTGTTTTACTGACATGCTGATTTTGGTACACCGAAGCAAATATGTAGAAATTGCGATCGAAATCAAACAACATACAATAAGGTAGAGAACTAAATTCATTGTAACTTCATTATGTAAATTATAATGAGACTTATTGGGGGATTGATGATAAGATTGTAATATTGCATTATTTAACTAACAAAAAACAGTTAATTACAACTATAAGTATAATCTGGTTTTATTTTGCATGTTATTATTCATATTAATACATGATACTTTTTTTATACTTACATATTATTGACAACACCATTACTAATATGTTTGAAACCATACCTGTAACAAAGAAATTAATTGAATTAGTTCTTATATAAACAAGTAGAAGTCAACGGTATACACTTCCTTTTTTAAATTACCAAAAATAAGTAAATCTACGTACGGTAATAACGACCTTACTCGTGAATTATTATTTTATCAGATTTTACGTCTCTAATATGATGTTCTGGTACAAAAACCTTAAATACTTTGTAGAGATAATGCTCCTGAAGTAGCGTTGTTGAAATAATTATACCTTGTAGAGACGTGTATCAGCTATTAAAAGCTAATCAACTAACATAATCTCATTGCTGGCTGTAATTATTTATAAACTGGCAGAAAAACTGTATCGCATTGCTTGTAGTGATGCCATTTGTTAAACGCGTTAAGCCTTTTGATCAAATGAGAAATTGTCGTTTTTAGCGTTAATGTGATTCAAATTATGCTATCGATATGTGATTTACGCGATTTTGATTGAAATAAAAATGTAAAATTGAGCAATAAATTTCACGAAAATAGTCTCAAAATAACAGGAGACAAAATATTTACTTAACATAACTAAATTAGTGATAACAAAAAGATAAATGCATGAAGAGTCACTATTCATTACTGAGCCTTTGATAAACTATTTATGTAGGCTTTAGATAGACAACTGGTTCCTATATTTCAAAATTAGGTATTCCTACAGTACAGAAATTAACCTATCTGTGAAATTGGGTGTAATAGTCATTGGTCAGGTTATATTCAACATCATCTCATCATCTGAAGTTAAAATTTTCTGCTCTTCTCATAATCGGGAACGAAACTGGGGGTTTCCCATTGAAAGAACTTATTGTGATGTTAAAATATTCTTCAAAGTGAAGGTTAATTTTAATTCCTATATTTGAATAAAATATTTTTCTTGATAATGCATTCCTGAGCAGTTATTGTGCTGATTCAATACTTGGACACCTGACATGATGTATACAAGATTTAGCATCTTTACAATGCAAGAAAATTTAGAACAGCTTAAAAAACAATTATGAAGTCAAATTTGTACATCAATTTATTTAAAGATACCTACTGAAGTTTTTTATTTACAATGTTGATTTATAAGCAAATAATAATGTGGTAGTATGGAGTGGACAAGAGAGATAATTAAACCAAAGAACAGCATCAACCTAGGTTGAGTGTGAGCAGTATGGTGAGATGGTTTGTGTCAGAGAAATGGAGCTCAATTGACATATTGTTTAATTTTTTGTGCCATGTTTCTACCTTGCCAATAAATATATTGTATTATTATTCCTTTGATACAAACTAAATTAAAAAAGCATATAACTGTTTATAGGCTTCTACTAATCTGTTTGTAAAAAACACAGAGAAAAGAATATTAAAAATATAAGGTTCCAATTCTGTCCAAATTAATTACCTACCTATATAGTATATTTTTGAAGTCGGTTCCAAGCAATAAGTTAGACAAAGTAGTAAATATGTAAGCAATGTACGATTTTAGATTTGGTTAGCACCGACTTCAAAATATATTTGATTGGCAGGTAATTAATTTGTACAAAAGGGGCACCTTTTATGTTTTTGATTCTTTATTTTGTTAGTAATTACCTAATAAGAGTTAATTATTTTAAACTTTTTAGCTTTATTTTGAATATTTAAAAACTATATATTTTATATGTAGTAGCTTTGACACAGGACAGAAAAAAAAACACAAACCCTGTTGGAGGTTATTCCAACCACATAACCTAAGCCAACTTAGTATAACCTCATACATCTTCTGTGCTCAAATGACACATTAGGCCCAAATTCCTGCATATCCCCTTACAAAACCCCTTCGTAAACTATGCTTCATCATACTCCATGAACAAATTTCTTGCGTTTATCCTAGATTTAGTAATTTACATCCAGATACCTTCTATTATGACGTGTGCTGTTCTAACAACATTCTCTAGTATTATGATTCCCAAGTAACACACTAATTCTAAAACCGAAAAAACACGAATTAATTGATTTTCACTAGTATCACTTGTTCTTGCAACCGCCTTATTAATTTCGTGAAAAAAATTATCTTATTTTTAATATTAAAAGATGACGCGTAATTACTTCGCAGCTATTAACTAGATGATAAAATGTTGAGCAATCTTCAGTTCGATGAAGAGAATTGATAAGATGGTCCATAAAAATACCTGCTGCCTTAAATTGCAACTAATTATGTTAATGACATTTTATGAAGTTGTATTCGTTATAGATAATTAGTCGAGGTGGAGGCCAGTCCTTTCCAAAATAGCATGCAAATAAATGACCCGAGTCTCGAACGAATTTTAAGCTCTCGTTTTTGCAGCTTGCATAAAATCCGAGCGAAGATCGTGTTTGTTGAAAGAGACAAACTATAAAGAACAATCAGACTGTCGGCTTTCCCAGGAACTGACACATCAATTAAGAGAGATCCTGTCAGAAAAAATCAAAACATTAAAGAGTTCTTTTTGTTGCTTTGCGTTTTTGCTGTCGTGCGGCTGTTGCTTCGTTCACAGACGCTGCAATAAAATTTTATGAGAGGCGTTTGCTCTACACAACGACAATAAAGCCTCGCTTTGGGCCCCCAGTATCATCCCAGTGCAGCCCAGATAATTTCTACGCTATACATTTTTGCATAGCATATTAAAATACTTTTTCGAGTATCAGTTTTAGAATGTTTTATAATAGTTATAGCAGAAAACTTAACCTGGAATGCATTTTTGAAATTGTTGCGAAATGTTGATATTCTCTTTGAACGAAACTAAAGCATATTTTATAATACTTAAAAACGTCAGCTCCCTGAAACTAGGATTTACATTTGGGTAGAAAAGCTGTGGCTACCGAGTCCCTACAATTAGGTAACAATGTAGAGCTACAGCTTACGTGCGTTTGTGTCGAAAGCTAAACTTGTGGAAAGGCCAACAGGCCCAATATGGGCAAAATTAATTGATGTCATGAGTTTCATTATCAAACTTGTTAATCTATTTGTTTAACAATCAGCAATTAAAACTTATTATTATATAAAAAGCGAAGTGACGTCAACACAGAAGTCTAAGTTATGAATATTATATTGATATGCAAACTGCTATTTTTCTTCTTAAACTTATTGGCAGATTAATGAATAAAAATTGTATTTATTTATATATATTTTTATTTATTGCATATTATTTGTTCTTATAGCATAAACATATTTTTGGGAAAAGTGTTAACGACACTTGGGCAATCGGCAAGTAGACAATAAAATACAAATACATACCAAGATAGTGGTCTTGGACTTTAACAATGAAACAACTATTTGTTCACATGAACAAAGTGAAGGTGTCTACCTCTATTGAAACGCGATAATGGCTAATTTTAATTGTTTTCATATGAATTGAAAAAGTATACTACACAACTATAATTATGAATAACACACATCTAGAACAAAAGCATGTTTTTCTTGTCAATCAGTTTATGACAGAACTGAAAATAAACACTTTTATTATATGATATTAGTCCATAAGCAGTTTCACAACAGCATCAACAGTTTCACGACAAAAAGCTTTTAAAAAAATTGAAAACAGAAACAATGGCAGTTTAATTTATTCGCAATTAATTTCAACAGATTAATCTCAAAATAATAATGTACACAAAATCGGTCCCTTCTTAACCTCTATACAAACGTATGTGCCTGTTATAGGAATAATGTCAAGTAAAAATTAAGCTACAGGACAGCGATCTTCTCTGCAATAATAGCAAAGTAATTAGCAAACTGTCAACTTTCCGATGGAGTACCTAGGAACAAAAGAAAGCAATAAAATATAAATCCAGATATATGTACTAAATACAGAAATAATTATTCGAGATTTCAGTCAGTTGAGGGGACTGCAACAGATGTAGGTTCTCGACTAGAAACAATATATTCCCTTGCGTTAAATGGATAAAAAAATTTCGAAAAGATACTATCATACTTTGTTTTATAGGTTTCGATTTTTTTCGTGTGATCTCTATCCTAGGAACCACAAAGAAACGGCGTTACACACAGTACGACTCCCGATTGGGAATCACTGTGAGCTAGCTTTTCCTGAAACTCCTAGACGTCGAAATTAATTTCGCGATAAAATATCTTATATATTGTGTAATTTACATTCCCAAGTGACAATGGGATTTACTATCGGTATCAATGCTTTACTGGACTATTTTATGATAAATCTGAGCATTTCTCAATAATTACTATACTCATCTTCGCTCCAGAATCTGAGTTGTTTGCTGAAATTTTTAGCAGTAGAATTTAGGATTTCTTATATATATCAGCTCAACAGGCCTAGTGGCCCTTGGCAATGAGATTTTTCACTCTTCTTTTCCACTTATTTTTCCAGTTCCTGATTCCCACTTCCTCCAAATCCCTTACCACTTCCTCTAGCCATGTTTTTCCTAGGTCTTCCTCTTCTTCTTTTTACTCCCTCACTTCCAAATAGTACTCTTTTTGGCATTCTTGCAATGTGTCCTAACCATCTAGCTCTTTGTATTCTCAAATCCAGAACAATACTTGTATACTTTGTATAACTCCTAAATTTCCTTATTTTATCTTCTTCTATATTCGTCTTGGCACTTAATTCCTCCAAAGATTTTTCTTAGTATTTTACGTTCCCAAATTTCTAGATTACTTTCCGTTTTCCTGGTCATTGTCCAAGTCTTGCACGCATAGGTGACTGTGGGTCTTATTATTGTTTGATACACCCTTAGCTTCGTTTCTCGTGATATATTTGTAGCTTAAAACCTGCGGCCTTGCTTCCTCTAGCCAGGATTTCTTATTACTTGAAAAAACATCTCAACTTAAAAAGGAAATACTACCTAGAACCTGTGACATGCTAGTATATTTAAGGATACTGCCCATACGGATTCCCCTTTAATTCTTTGTAAGAGCAATTATAATAACTCAGAACTGAATGTTTTTTTAACGATAAATAACTAACATCTGTAAAAAATAAAAGAAACTTATATAAAGGATTAAATCATTCCATTGTTTTTCGTTACGCCACTGCATATTCCATCTTGTCAAATGCAGTCGAATAAAATAAAACCTGCCTCTGAACTTGTACGGTAAAAGCATTTTATCCGGAGATATCGAATGGGTCCGCTTCATTTTACACACCATGCTTAAATTATTGAATGCAAAAATACCAATTTAAATGCTCTGCTCGAACGTAACATTTATATTTATTTTGCCATTGCACCAAGACATGATTATCACTCCGTCAAGGTGGGTGTCAGAGCCGTTGGAGAAAAGAGAAATCATAACGACAGAACTACATTTCTCTTAAGGAAATAATACACGTAGGTACAGTTAAATTGAGATATATATATATATATATATATATATATATATATATATATATATATATATTTATATATATAAAGCTATTTAAGTAACAGCTCTTCAAAATGTTTTATTCAAGTAGGTATACTATAAATGAAGGTTTATGATCAAATTGATTTAGAGGCATTGAGTGTATATTATGAGAAATGCTGCCAACGCTTTGATGTTCAAAAAACATACAGGTTAGCGATTATTTGCAGCAAACTTCTCTTTGCTCTTTCTCAAACTTTTATCAATCCTTCATAATTTAGGCCTATTTAATGAGGAATTATTCTTAGTCGTGTCTCGTGTCCCGATTTTTCCTTACTCAACTAATTGACGTCGATCGTATGTATTTCTGAAAATATGGCCCATGTACAAGGTTTTACCGATTTATTGTATGCACTAACTATATATTTTCTGGGTTTATAATAATACTAAATTTGTTACACAATCCTCCAGGAAAATGAGGATTCTCAGATTGGTCGAATTTCAAATGGTTCCAATCGCAATTCATAGCAGAGGTCGTGAACGTTCATGATACTACTCCATTACTTTTACAACAGCACCTTAAGGTGGAGATCGCACAAAAGTCCTCTCAGCCGTATATGCCTGTTCTGGGTCCTGCTTGTGATTAATTCAGCAGCCGAGATATTAGTTTCTAATAAGCTGCACTCGCATTAATTCACTGGATGTAATGGGCAAAGAAACGTGTTAGAATTATATTTTTTCTCGTTCTAGTGGTTTTACTCTCATGTCGAACTCAGTGTGTGTTCAATTTGTCTATAACATGTTGGAGACTTAAATCAAAATCTGATATGAAGATTATGTTATCCGTGTATCTTATACTATATATTATATAATAATGTCACGATAAAATTTTCAGGTTACTTCACCTGTCAGAGATATTGAATACTCTCTTCGAGGTGTCATTCCTTTGCACGAAAGACAATATACATTATATATTATGTATACCATATATTGTTTCTGGTCAGGGAACCATCATCAGTGGCGCTTCCCACAATTGAATGTCCTCTCGAACACTTCTTTATGTATTTGATACATTTCGTTAAATTTGAAGACGCGAGATGTAAAACCGACATCTATGATTTTCGAGAGAATTAGCACACAGAAGTTCCGAATCTGGAGCCGTTCCGTGTAATTGCTGTTCTCCCTTAACTCCTAGGACAGAATGTCACGATTAAATTTTCAGGTTACTTCACCTGTCAGAGATATTGAATACTCTCTTCGAGGTGTCATTCCTTTGAACGGCTCCAGATTCGGAACCTCTGTGTGCTAATTCTCTTGAAAATCTTAGATGTCGGTCTTACATCTAGCGTCTTCAAATTTAACGAAATGTATCAAATACATAAAGAAGTGTTGGAGAGGACATTCAATTGTGGGAAGCGCAACTGATGAAGAAACAATATATGTTATATATAATATATAATGTATATTGTCTTGCTTACAACGGAATGACACCTCAAAGAGAGTATATTTTATAAGTTTAGATGCGTGTTCTACCTCGCTTCTCAGGATTTCTGACCAGTCTATGAATGATTCTGAAAGAAAACAGTGGTTCTTTGTGACAACGTGTTTAATATGTCACCTAAAATTGTTATTTTTGTTCAGTGTTTGCCATAAATTTTACTCTCTGAATTACCCATTGAGTGTGACGTGGTACGGTTTTTATTAAATGTAAAATCATGCTTTTTAATCAATTATTCCATTTCGAAGGATTTAATACTCACCCATTTTTGCATCACCCCTTATTCCTAGTTTTCTGCTTAATCTCAGCTTTAACTAGTTGACCCACCTGATTCAAAATGTATTCAACGTTTACTCCTTTTGTTGGTCTTGATGTTTCAGGGATTCTGTCTGATAAATATAAAATATCATTCCATGAGCCTCCTACGTAATTTATGTGTAGTCTGTTTAGTCCTCATAACAGGGTATAAAGCTCTTTGATTGTCGCTTCTTTTGTTACTAGGTCTTGTGACGTCGTACAAGGGATTGCGCCAAAAGAAATTCCTAGGCAAATTTGTTGAACCCCACATAAGAAAATTGTTGACCTTTGAAATTGTACAAATAAATGTCGACTAAGCTTCTTAATTTGCTTTTAATGTAGTTGTGAAGAGTCTTATGTACAATGGGAAAAATATAACTAGTTATGTGTGATCTGTTGGGCAGTTACAAGAGCATGCGCTGTAGAATATCATTTAAAATTTGAATTTATGACCCTACCACAAATTCTTACAAAAATTTCAACAATCTTGGGCGTAGTATTTTGATAGGAAGAACAACGGAACGAAAATCAAAAGAAAAGCATTGTAGGCGCATTTTTGGTATACAAAAGAAGACAAAACTTGAGAATATGCTGTGAACTAATTTAGACCTTCTATTGTTATGAGGATTACTTATACGTACAAAATATTATTGAGTTCTAAAATTCTAAAATTCTCGTTTGTGTCAATTCTGTCAAAATTCGTCGGTATCATTTTTGATTCTGAAATGTATTTAAAAAATATTGCATGATAGAAAAATGATTGATTTTATACCAGTGAATTTAGAATCTAAAAAAGCTTACGTTTGTTATATGTGTGTGATTTAGTATATTAGTAGATATTAAGTAAAAAAAAAGATTCACAAATAGTAAATTGACATTCAGCCAAACCAACGCATTTTTTGGGTTAGGTGATTCAAAATAAATCTCACACGAGTCAATTAACTACTGAAGTAATTGGTATTATAGCATATCCACTGCTGTTGAAAGACACACAAATATATAAGGAAAAACAGTTATTAATATGTCAAAACTGTTATATATTAATATCTGAAACACGCCGAATGTAAACTAAATTACGTAAATATTTAAGTGCAACAAGAACAACTTTGTCTGTACCTAACAACTGATAAATGAAACATTGTAACTTGGGTAGCAAGTACTAACTGAATTCCGCAGCACAATAAAACAGTTTGTTAATAGAACATTAAACTAAATCCTGATGGTGGGTTGATAACCTGTGACACAGTAGAAGGAGTAAATAAGTGGAGAATACAAGCAGTCCCAAAGTAAATAGTAAACGTAAAATGACTACTAAGCAACAGTAACATCACCTTAACAACAGCATGTTGGGCTCAACTAATAAATTGTGATTTTTAAATAAGAAAAATATTGAGACTGTCAGTATGAAAAGATTTTTTATCTATACTGGTCACCACTAAATAAAAGCATCTCTCAGATTTTTTTATACATGGCAAATAGTAACCAGTTTTCAGCGAGCCTTTTTAGTGGGCGATCTTCCTGTTGTTTCATAAATGTTGCTATTGACCTTCATTGTGTTTCTCGTTTTATCCACACCTGATCAGCTTAATTCCATTTCTAAAGGCAGCTAGTTCCAAGTTCGTACCGTATTCTTCTAGTCCATGGTAGTAGTACTCCCAACATTCGTCTTCCCAACTTACTTATTTTATTCTCATCTTCATACCGGCTCATAGATAGTGAATGTATTGTTTATTGAACACATTGGTTAAATATCTTTATTTTGAAGAACACTAAAAGAATGGATTCAAACACTGATTATAGTATTCCAAAAGCTGCACAGGAAAATCTTATTTTATGATTATTTCATGTATTTATTACCCCATTCACTAAAGTTCACTTGTATTAAATATGTGGACCGATTTACTTGTTCTATGTGTTTATCTCTTAACATTAGACTTGTTATATACCTACTAGAAGTAATTATTCCACATTGAACGTAATTGTAAACGCAACCCTGTAGAATTTTTTTATAATATTCTGCAAACTATAAATTTCTGTAGCAAACACTTTCTACTGTGGTATCGCTTTTTGTAAAGCGAGCAATTCGTTGCAAGCACAACATTTTCAAACACAATTTAAATAATTTATTCTTAATTCGGTGTTCAATTACTACACCACATGGCATGAAACCTCAACGATTATTTGTATCTCGTACAGCGAATGTGTTGTTACAAATAGTTAACAATCTGATTTACATCGATTGTTATATTCTCCTGTGAGTTTATTTCGCTTAACAAAATGACATTAATAGCTTTTAGATCATCAGCAAGTTGATGGTTTATTCTCGAGGTAACTCGCCCATCAATCATTCACTGACGTTTTCGTTATACCTGGATGGCCTTTCTAATTAGATATGTTAAAAATTTGCCACGTTATCCATCTTTTGTACAACAGTTTCTCATTACATAATCATACGTTAAGAGATATTTAAATTCGTATTTAAATAGCTTTTTTATTTATTTTTTATCAAACCCATGTGGTTGAAATATTCACCATAATTAAAGATTTTTCAGGTCGTGCATATAACTGGAAGAACCACTTCTGTAACTAAATAATCCAAAAGTTAATCAGCCGATAAAATATGTTACTTAAATATTATGTTACATCTTGTGTTTTGTACTAAATTAATAATAGGCTTCCAACTAAACCGGTGTTAAATTATTCACAAAACAAACACACACTGCAGGTTTTCTTTATGCATCGGCCATGTGCAGAGATTTTTGATTACCATCAGTTCGAAGAAGGTCTAAAAACGCAATATTTCATCGAGTCGGAAGGTTGTAAAAGTCGTACAGTTTTAAAAACGGTCTTCTTAGGTAAATTTTCCTTAATTGGAGATTAATGTCCTAGCTCAAGATGTTGATTAAATCATTATGAATTTTGGGAGGAATGTAACTGAAGCAAAATAATTGTTTAGAGTGTTATTGTGAAACTGATGTCAATTCAAAGTAAAATATTCTAAATTTAAGTTGATGTTCATTGCAGCTAATCCTGGTAAATGATCTCTATCCATTTGGGATTATTTTAAATCCTTCATAATTAGGTCATAGATCGGTACTCTACAGTCATGTAATGGCTCACACATGAGCGTGTGGTTTTTGCACCCTATCTTCAACCAATAGGGTTCATAGTGCAGTCTTTGAGCATATCGCAGAAACATAGTATTAGGGCTTTGTGTGTAATAAACTAATTCATTCTGCTGTTTATAAATGTAATTGGTTATCATTTTCTGAAGAATAACCCTCAGACTTATTATTATTAACATAATGATTTTTAGAAAGATTAGCAACGAGGGATTTCACCTTTAATACTGCTTCCAGTTATTGCTATTGAAATTATGTCTAATAACTGGACACTTTCTTTTTTGACTGCCATACTGTTATGTCTCTGCACGCACTGAGTTCCACATAATACCAGCATATTTTTGAAAATCATATAAAATATGAAAAAGCTTCTTTCATTAGACAATGTTCAGGGGATATAAATACCATTAGTAGTTCTATTAAAAAAAATAGTATGAAAAATTTGGTCGTCCAAGGCTATGGGAAGTGACAGTCAATTTAAATGAACTTATTTATAAAACGATTTGAGAGTTCATTAAATTTGTCAATTTTCATGATTGCTACATTAAACTGTTCATTATTGTGATGCATTCTTAAAGATGATTAGTAACAAAAGAATACGTTTATGCTAGGTAGGTTTAAAAAACCTAGCTTAACCTAATCTTAACGTTATCACTTCATAAGATAAACTTAATACATGTGCACTTAAGAACTTAATTATTAAATTCTATGTAATTTGTTTATTCAAATATCTATTTTAGAGTATTTAATTTATTTAACCCTCGAAATTGACAGACCCTTTAACTACCATAGCGACAGTTAAAAGGAAATTAAAGCAGGCCCTGCAAGTAAAGCGGTCCACCTTCTTAATTTTCTTACTACTACCGCCATCTCTGAATGAGTTACATTAATGATAGTTTCTCATAGGCCTACTGCCAGTCAGTACCGTACTCTACGTACTATATTGTGGTGAATTGTGATAATCCAGTGAAACTGACTATTTGGAAGTTTCAGCTGCCGACATTAAGCAATCAGCTCCCAATGCTAATCTGTTCAAGTTATTTATGAATAGGTTCAAGACGTAATTTCAAATATTCCAAAATCCGTTGTCATCAACATAAAAAAACATTTTTAAAAAATATATAACGGACTTCCACCTTTAACTAAAAAGCTAAAAATAATTATAACAAAATACAACTCTAGCAAATAAATAACACATTCAATGTTGTTAGGTACATATCCAGGAAGTAAAAAATGTAAACATTAAAAGGTGCTCATTCTGTACAAATAAATTACCTATCAATCTAGTATATTTTTGAAGTCGGTGCCAAGGAAATCTAAAATCCTTTATTGCGTACTTATATACTACTTCATCAAACTTGATTGTTGCTTGGCACCGAGTTTAAAAATATACTAGATTGGTAGGTAATTAATTTGTACAGAATGAGCACCTTTAATGTTTACATTTTTCACCTCCTGGATAGGTCCTAACAACATTGAATGTGTTATTTATTTGCTAGAGTTGTATTTTTTTATAATTATTTTTAGCTTTTCAGTTAAAGGTGGAAGTCGGTTATATATTTTTTTAAAATGTTTTATTTTCAACTTTTTAGTTTTTTCGAACTCAGGTAGTTTTCATTCTTTACTTTTTATTTTGTATGTATAACCTTAATAGACAGGACCAGGTAACATCAAAAGCCTCAACATTACACAATGATACATTTTCATTTAAATTGACAGGTAAATGTTCACGAACAAAATGTACTAGTACGCGTTGACTTAATAAGACCAAAATATATTTGTGCCTTACGGACCACGACATGTAACCTTTTTCAACTTTTTTTTACAACTGTGTATAACAATAGATAATTCCACTCCACCCTATGTACCAACCATCCTGTATATATGACTGCCCACGGACAAGCATAAATTTGTTTGCTGCCTTCTGTAAACTATAGGACGGAGTAGAATCCATCCCATATTTACGGACTCAAATCAATCCTATATTTCAACCATAGTATATAACTCTTTGTGGGCTACCTCATAAATTATTTCATTTTTAACATTTCATATTATCGTCCTGTTAACATTAATTCCTCTCCACACTTTCTGCAACTTCTTATGGGCTATAAAATAAATAATGTTTTAATAACACTCTATAAATATAATTCAACTTTAGCATATATTTCAATCATCCTGTATATGATTTGTTTACGTCCATATAATATAACAGTTTTGAAATCACCCTATATAATTTTAATTTCACATATTTTCCAACATTTTTATACCACCAAACGTCCACTCCACCCTATATTCCAATCATCATGTATATACGGCTAAACGGCCTTACCTTTATTTCAATCATCATATAAATGCAACTCCTTCTATCACTTTACTTTGTGATTTTGTTTGCTATAACTAAACCTCCTGTGTTTAAACGTACCAAAGAGCAGCTTAGAATTTGACATGTGTTGTCACTGAATTTTCTATTAGGCCGGGAGAATGTGACAACCAAAAGCACCTTCTTCGCAAAATGGAAAATTTTTATTCAAATAGGTATTTGCCTAGTATACAAACAAAACGAGCTTGGTACTCATTGATTTAGGAAGCCGAAAATACTATGCCTTACTACCTATATGCTTGAGATGTACATAGAAAGTTTTCAAATTCGCAATTAAAACTTCCAGTGCCTAAAATTCCCGCACTATTATGTTGGAATTAAAATATTTATGAGGAAATGTCCCCTATGTCATTTCGATGAAATTTTTGAGACATCAAAAATCGACCAATATATTAGGGATATTGGTTGATTTCCATGCACACATATGTTCATTCACAAATTTCATCACTTTACCAATAGAATTCTTTTCCAAGATTTGAAGTTTCATCAATCCGGATATATACTCTATTAAACAAGACCATATTCATACAAAACGGTTCACCACAGGAGAAAAATCAGGTAACATACATATAAAAAAAATACGCGACGAATTGATAACCTCCTCCTTTTTGGAAGGCGGTTAAAAATTAGACCAATCAAACAATAGTGAAACCCAATGTTTGACATTTTAGACAATAGGCAGTCAAACATCTAACCTTATAACTTTAATTTTCTACATTACAAATGTTCAGTGTTACACATGACAACAACAAAAAAGTCTGATGAACTCGGCATACAATTACACCGTGTGATAAAAAATTACTGCAAAGCAAAAAATGTTGATTTGTAAGAATTTAAAATTTTCAAAATAGAACGTTTAGCTAATTTTCATTAAGTGGTCCGTTCGGTCTTCACCCCTGTTATTGTAACCTTTCCTCGTAAGTTTGTTCTCCGCTAATTCTGCCACGTATTTGTAACGCATAAATACTTAGTATTAACTCCAATCGCTTGTGTTTGTGATAATTTTTTTATAAATTAAAATGCTACATAGTTGCCGCTTCCTGTGCACATTCAGCTTAAATTGTTGCCCTGATCTAAATACTTCTATAGCATGATATACTTATATGGTGAATTTTTTGACGTTCACACCTTATTTTTTGTTCACAATGTACAATTTAAACTGCTGCCAGTAAATTTGGCTTGCAAAATAAGGCACAACTAGTTTTTGATAGCGTTTTCTTGTGAGTTTTATTTCTATTGTTTTATATGATAACAAGTAAGTGCAATTGGAGTTTATTCTAAATAAGCACGATCATAAATTTCGTTTACGTCAGTCATATAATTTGAAGAGCTTATTAATATTGGCAATTTCTTTTTAACTGGGGGAACCATACTGCCGTTTGTCATTAGCGTCAAACAACATTATTTTCTTCAGCACGAAGCTGCGAACTGAAAGCTCAAATTTATTGCTCTTTTAAATCCGAAGGTTTAAAGTCGAAGTAAGTAATGAAAACGAGAAACGACTGCCTGCGAAGTTATTTAGTTTGTTTTTGGCGGCAACACTTTTTAAGAAGATAACGAAGTCAGAGTATAAAAGATTCTGGATTTATTTCGAGTGATTAATTGCGTAGATAACTCAGGAGATGAAAATGAATTGAGAGCTTTAAAGACAAGAATAACTGTTTGCAGGTTATAATTCCACATCCTTTTTGACTTCACTAAGGGTTCTTTCATCTCTCCATATATCACTTATATAGAAAATTTGTAAATTTGTCTTATTTTGTTTTAATTTAAGAAAAAACGAAATATATTTGTAGGCGTTCAGTTAACTGAAGAAAGAAAAAGAACAGGGTTGTTACACTATTGTAAATTTTCAAAAACCATTAAGCAAATTTATAATATTTTATCCCCTAAAGTACTAAGGACTTTATGTGTGACAAATAACGCTAAATAGAACCCTTTAAGGGTGTGGGACTGACAGGGTGAATTATGTGTTTAGTGGATTACATAACAGAAAATTAAGGATATAATGTTGTAAAAATACCTCGTATTCAAAATAATATTAATTGATTAGATGAAAACTGCTTCACAGTCAACAAACACAACACTATAGACACTACTTCTATTACTCTATCAATAATATGATCGACAGTTTCAACGAAGATAATACAAAACACAGAAAACGATTGACATTAGTAGTAGAAACATAATTTTACCGGGAGATCTGGACATACATAAGCTATCTGAAAAATGAGTCCTACTGCATGGTCAGAAATCACATGTAAACAATGGAGAATGAACACCTCATTTGCTCCAAATGGATTTTTTCTGATTGTTTCCTTTTTCCAAATTTAAAACAGTACTTGTCAGAAAGGTTTTATAGGGATGATTATTAACATGAAAATGTTGGATTAGAAATGTTAAAAGAGTTAGAAGTTATAGCTAGAGCTTGCTTTTCTCCATAAAGCGCAATATCATATCTTCAGGTAGTTCAAACATGGGCATATCAAAACATAGTTTGCTCTCTATATGTCGATTAAATAATATCAAATAATAACTAGAAGTATACTACAAAGTGCATCCCATTTATTAAAATGCAAAACACAAGGAACCAAAAACTAAACCAATTTAAGAGAAACCGTTTACAGTTTGATTACTCCTGAAAAATTCCTTACTTATGACCTTAACAGAACTGGACAAAATAACATGCGAAATCAACCTATAAATGAATTTAACAAGAACTATATATATACTCATCATTAGCATATCCAAAAAACAGAAAAAATAAATAAATTCTCTGAACTGGAAAATCTGACAAAACTTGGAAGACATAATTAGTAACAATTTTACAAACAAAAAGGTTTAGTAAGCTAAGGAGGGCATTATTAGTAAATATACATCCACGATGATGGGTTCTATAATACTAGATCAATGCGTAATACCAGTTCTGACATGCGAAGCTAGAACATGGACCCTTACAGAATAATCAATGAACATACTAAGAATGATAAAAGGGCAAATCACTTAAGGTACATAGAAGAAACACTTGGATAAAACATAAATAAAAGAAGTAGCCCAAGCCATAGCGCACTTGGAATGGAAATATGCGTGACATGAGGATTAAACCTACAGAGATCCGGGTCTGGTGTGTATTCGAAAACTGCAGATAAACACAAAGAGAAAAGAATAACGAAAGAAGAATATCCAGAAATGGGACAAAGACGTAGGCTGATGTGATGAGTTGAGATTAAGATAGTCTTGAATCATTCAATTAATGGAAGTTATTTCCTATAATGGTGTAATTTATGTACTAGTTGTTGATATCATATGTAGTAGTTTCTACTACTGGGGTCATTTCCGAAATAATTAAGTTATAGTATGAGACTAAAACTCAGGTGGTAGATCTAAATGTAACTGAGCTATCAGTTTTTTTTTACATGGATGTCTTTACATGAGTACTTTTCCATTATTAATCCTGATCCCCACATTTTAAATGACGCTACTTAATTATTTTATCACTACTATAGAAGTCTATAAAACAATACTTAATTTGTTTAATAAAGCAGCCTAGCTAAATTCAGATAAATACTAAATTATCTAGAATGGTAGTCAAAAATGGCAGTCTATTTGTTCCTATAGGTACCTACCTATAACTAAAACCAATATTTGATGAAGTTGTTTAAGGATTGTTTGCTTAATACAAGACAGTAACAGTATTAACTGAAGTAATGAACAAGTATCCACATTTTACTAAAACGATTTACTAAAACGTGGAATAGACGTTGAACGTTAACCGAGGATACCTACTTGAAATGGCTGAAAACCTATAATTTAAGTATTACTCTTCGGCAAAATTAAAAGTTGAATCACTCTTTTTGAATTATGATTGTACCTAGGTACACCTTCATATAGACATAGACGTAACGATAGTTTTTGTTGCACTTAAGCCAAATATTTGTCGATATTTTACTTACTGTTAATAACAAATCTTGGTACAAATTTTTCAGAGTAAATTTTGTTGTTAAAACAACAGCCAAAAGTAGCTTTCAGAAATCTCCCAACCACCAATCATTGGTTACTTAAAGTTATTGACCCTTGAAAACACACGATACCACGACATTCTTTACAAAATAATTCGAGTGCCTAAACAGTCCCAATTTATATGTCTTCATAAAGGTCCTGTGGTACAATTAAAAAGTACACTTAATAATAACATTTAAATGCGGACTGTGACTGCAGCAATTATTAACCCTGCCACAGTGGCAAAAAGCGAGATACGCAGACGGTCACGTTAATTGCTCTGACTTGAACCAATTATCTGACCGAGGCGAGTGGCGTAGAAGAAAGGGTTTTTCTGTCCCAGATAAAATTAGCTTATATAATGGTGATTGCCTTGTTGATATAGCTCGGGTGACTTTGACAAAATGCATTTTGATTAAGATTATCACATTCATGGTTCACAGGTATGAGAGGCTTTTCACAATTACCTTCTATACACCGTAGAGAGACGGAGAAAGATAATGAAAGACAACTTGTATTGTTAAGCTTTGACACCTCAATTATTTACATGCATGCAAGGTGTGACACTTAAATTCCCGGACTAGTCGGATAATGACGCCTGTAACGTAATTTTATAGTAATCTCATTTGTTCGTTGTATACTCTTGAACTAATATTAATTTTGTTATTATTACGTACTATATTATTCTTGATGATGTTTGTAATACAGTATGTCTGCCAGTTTAACTCGTTATTGGTGATACTTTTATAACAATTTAGAGGTTCAAGTTAAAAATTCGAATACACATTGTTTCTATAGCCATTAAACAAGTCAATTTCATTAAGACATTCTGAAGTAAGTTTACTAGCTTTGAAACTTTTAGAACTTAACATTGTCCACTCTTAAAATTCCCCATATTTACACCTCAATGACAAGAAATGAAATTTTTAACAACAAAATTTGACTGTAGCTACTAAACAAGTAGATTAAATTCTCATATGCCTTTAATTTTTGTTTTTATTTTGACTATTATTACTTAAATTTACTTTTTAGGTACCGTAAATTTACAAAAAAAGGGCTGCAGTCATTTGAGACTGAACGATGGAAGGAAAAGGCTTCTTAAGACACATTCTTCCTTGTCTCATTATCTCACTGTCTCTATTTTTCTTTCTTTGTGTCATTCTTAGTAATGGATATAAATATTAGATGAATTAAAATAATTGTCACTATTTTGTTACGACTCACGTATTAATCCTAATTTAATTCTTAACTTAACTAAATCTGCAAAGAAATATAAGATTAGATTTGAGTGAGTGTTTGTAAATATTTTTGATCATGTGAATAAATATTAGAAGACAAGATGACAAAGAAAATTTCGTTTTGTTCAAGCTAACATCCTTAACACATAACATTTAACAATTTAAAAATTTTAAGTTCTTATTCTATGTAATATTAAATGAGTTTATTCATTTTATGTGAATTGAAAATAGTACATAAAATTAATTAATAATAACATAATATTACAAAAAAATGTAAAAAAAAGTATAATTGTTCTCGGTTTCGAACCCGCGAACTTTGTATTGCAACCGTGCGCTTTAGATTCTTAACCACCTGTCTTTAACTTAATTATGTTATTTAGAGGATATAAAGGTTCCGGCTATGTTTAATCAGTGTCTCTAGTCTCTAGTGAATGGTAAACGTACTTTGTTTATTACAAAACGATGTACACAAAGGACATGTTTTGCTTAATGAGTATCCTTCTATGAGTCTATATTCGTTGATAATATGAAAATTTGGGCTTTTTGTGTGGTATTCTCTTTAATTTCTGACGTATGTCAAGCCTCCAATTTGAGATATCACAAAGAAAGAACTGGAATGTATTAGAACAAAAAGCAAATTTTGTGCAGATATTGTATATTACTTGGATGTTATATTGGTTAATTTCCTATTTATTATTGGTTTTCTATAAAAGAAGAGACTCTTAATACATTACATGGTACCTGTCTTTTACACAGAGGACTGAATTGGATGGATACTTCAAGATCGAGGCATTGTGTGGTGTCGGTCGGTCGCTCGTGTCGTGTCGAAACAAATGAAATTTAAAGTTATGCAATTCAGTCCCTTGCTCATCTAATTACATATGTGTAAGGGTGGATCTCCGTTAAGAAACTTTTGTTTCAATAAAAAATAAAGGAGCAGAAGTACCAGCAAAGTAGTAGAACTAGAGAAGGAAAATCCGTCAGAAGTTAGAAGATAGTTTAGAAGGTAGAAATCATATTGTCATGATCATCATATTCCATTAAATATTTCGCGGTTCAGTAATCTTTTTAATATACAAATTTCTTTATTTTTGCTGGATAATCATCTTTTATATATTTGGGCACGCCTTGAGCAGTTCTCTTAAAATTACGTTTTCTGAAATAATTGCTTACTGTTAGGTTTACAGTTTTTTTTTAATTTTACACTAACCTTTACTTCTCATTCAAAAAAAATGAGCAGTGAAAAGAAATTAAAAAAGCTTTTGCAGATTAAGTTTATTAATATTGATTAATTATAAAGTGGTTTAGTAATTTTTATAAAACAAATCAAACAAAAATTGGAATATTTATTATTCAGACGGTCCTGGGTTCGAATCTTAACCAGTTCAATTTTTTTCATTAATTTATTTGTTTTCTTTAAATTAATAATTAAAAACGCACATCGTAAATTACTTGTTCATTTTAATGATTATTATATACTTAAAATAATTCTCCCTTAGTTTTTACTATAACATTGTTAGCTACTTTGTTGATTTTTAACATTAAATTACAAAATTTAGTACAGAGACATTTTAAAGAATTGAAATATAACTAATATTTTGAACTAACAAATCCTACCTTACTCTTAAACAAGTTCAAGACCGTTTCTTTCCTACGTTACGTCTATATTAAAAGGAATAGGACATTGACATATCACTTGATGGTCTTATTGATCAATGTTGGTAACCTTCCGTCTGGGTTCTCTCTGTACTAGGAGAGAGACCCAGGCTGTTATTTTTATATATAAAATTTTAAATAGACTAAAATATCCCAATTAGCTTAAGATTACGTTCATCCAATCCCTTGTAAATTAACAACGGAAACCCATCACCACTACTACTCAGGCGCATACTATTGGTGCATCAGAATTCAGACTTTTATGATATAAATAATTTCTGAGATTGTCACATAAATCTGTTGGTTTTTGTAACTTCGTTACGAGTCGTATTAATCCTAATGCGTTATTTAATTATTAATTTAAATATAACTCCAAAGAAAAATATGACGTGTAAATTAAGTTTTTATTAAAATATAAAATTTGTTGAATTATAATATTTCAAACATGCTTCATATATTTAATATTTTGGTAATATGTAACGAGCTCACTTTAATTATAACTCATTAAATAAAGAGGGCCTTATTTAAGAATATATTTTTTAAATACCACAGCATCTCCATGCTATTCTTCAAAATAGCTGTTGTAATATAGTTCAATCCTATACATATTAAAAAAATCAGTGTGCGCCAAAATGTATTAATAATAGTAGGAGGGTGGATTTTAAACAGAACGCCATAACTTTTTAGAATAGCTCATGCATATTTATTGAAAAAATATATTTTACATACCCTGGTTGAAAAAAAAACAAAGCCGGTGGCTTCACTTTAATGTGATTTTATATTTATCAATTCACATCATATCCTCTTTCTACAACAGCGCCATTCTGGACACTTCTTGAACTTGTTATTTAATGCTTTCAGCCGGACACGTTTTCAGTTTACTCGTTGTCTCCACCATCTATAAACATGCCATTTTTTGCTTTTCTGAGGTATGTCTAGTCTTTAATTTAAAAAATCACCAACAGATAATTGAAATGGTTATTAGAACGCAAAATGTGTGCAGGTATTGTATATTAATCGGATGTTATATTTGTGTTTTACCAGAAGTTATTAATTTTCTACAAACAAATATACTCTTATTATATTACCTGGTTCCTGTTTCTTTCACAAAAAAAACTGAATCGTATGGATATTCAAAAATTGAGGTAGTGTGGTGTCGGTCGGAAGTGTGGTATCGGTCGGAACGAAATATCAAAACAAATGCACATTAAAATATTGCATTTCATTACCATACTCATATATTTTCATAAATGTAAGTGTGGGAGCCCCGTTAAGCAGCTTTGGCTTTAATAAATTACTTAGTCCACCAAACAAATCAGCTGTGCTTAAAAGTAGGTAATTTGTTTTGAAGTAAATTTTAATTGTTACATGGCAGACCGTTTGCAGTGTGGCGTCAGCAAAACAATAAATCCCATAAATGAAACAGGAAATGAGACCCTCAATGACAGAAGAGAGAATAAAACATGAAACACATCGAAATGAAGCAATAACTCGTGTGAAGATGGTTTTTAAAAGTCGCTAGCTAGTACTTGAGCCAAATGCTGAATGATATATAGACATGTCGGTAAGAATGCAGCCCAGGACTGACAATACAAAGACGGGACATCGTGACAAAAACCAGCCCAATCACGGCCGTTTCGACTCGACGGGGAGGCTAAATGCTGATCAGGTCGTATTGACAGCACAATCCGATTCTTATAAATAGACATACAGAGTTTGTATGACTGGCGACAACCTTTACAATCACGGCAAACCATATACAGTGTGTTAATAAAGTTTTTGTGTCTGGTGTTTTTTTTTCAACACTTTACTCAGACAATTAGTAATTTTACAACATACTTGAAAAAGTATAGCAGTACTTGCTGTACCATAAGCGCTATAAACACAAAATCCAGATACAATTTTTGAAATATGTATGTAGTTATTTTTATATGAAAAAAATAGAGGTCAAAATACATTGTTTGAGCTTTTCACTTACATACTAGAATGGCTTCTCCATAATCTTTCAAGTTAGAGTTCTTCCAAATTTTTGTACAGGATTAGTTCTTACAAATACCGGTGTTCTAAAATGAATATCAATGAAATGCAGTTAAGGTCTTCCCAGACATGTCATAATGATTATACTAAAACACTGATTAAATTTGCTTCCTAAATGAGATAATATTATATAGTACTTAGTCCTGCATCAATACTGAGTGTGTGCTGCAACATAAAAGTAGATGCAGACACGGAAGTAGTCTAATACATTATAGACGCATCATACTGAAATGTAGGACCAAAGCAGCATGGGACATTGCCAAAAGATTTGATAAGGATTGCAAAAATCAACAATATAATTCAATGTTCAATTTTAATTGCACTAAACTAGCTAGTTCAGGCCCATTTCTGGTTTATAGTTTTCTATCTTATCCTTATCAACATGCAATACATAACTAATGAGCAGGCCAAAAATACAACTTACTATAACACTTATTATTAATTCATGTCCAAAGCGTATTTATTTGAAGCCTAAAATGTCAAGAAGCACTCTTGTTCTTAACAATGACTAAATGCATAAAGTACCTAAATTCTAATTCAAATTTGAACTTGTGCATTTGTGGATTAATTTACTGTGAAATATCCTTCAGAACATTGTTATTACTTAAGCTTATCATTCTATCATAGAACGATGCCTGTTTGTGGTATACGTAAAGTATACGTATATTATTGAGACAGTGACACCTGTTTTTAATCTGAAGAATCCATTTATAGTGAATTTTCTCACAGATATTCAAATTGGTCAACAATTAAATGCGAATCTGGAATACCCTCTTTTCTCTACCTTTTTACGTTACATTAAAATTAATATTTAGACAAGTTGTACAAGGTAGGAGAAATTTATCCTTAGGGTAGTAGTTATGGAGCAAATTCTGTAATTTTTTTCAATAATATGACGTTGACTGTAGCCCTCCTGACACTCGCACTAAATTGTAATACAAACCCACTATCGGGCTATTTGTTAGCATTGACAATTAGCTCTTTGTTCACTTGTTAGAAAGCATTTTCGTATATAGGTGAAATAGTCTTAAGAAAAACATTTAGATCTGTAATTTTCACCATGCAAACCTACCTACATATTAAGGCAAATCATTTATAATATTTAATATAGAAGAAAGCATATAAATGGTATAAATTTATGTTATAGATTAATAGAGATGTCATCGTTCCAGGGCTCGGAACATGGTATAATTATTACAAGGCTTGCCCTCAGGTATTCCACTTCAGATAGTAATATCTTTGTTTCTACTATACCCAGTACGTGAGAGAAAACTGTAATATGGAGTGCAATTGTTCTGAAGCAACGAGTTTACATGTTCGCATTCGTTCCTCAAACAACAGGCACTTAATTACTTTTGATATAAATTAATCGTTTGTTTCCATATTATTGGATTTTTTACACCGCAAGAAGGTGTGTAGGCGACAAACAATCTAAAATGCGTGTTCATTTGCTAGTGACGGTGTAGTGTAATCTTTGGTACATAAACATTAAACAATTTTATGGCTTTAGAAAATAACAATAAAGCTTTACGAAACGGCGAATGTAAATTAATAGTGTTATATGTCTAGACATTCTTATTATTTTAGAAGATAATTAATTGAACAAAACAACAGTTTTGTGACAATTGGTGATTTTGTTGACAACTAAAATGTATACTAATGAGGTATTTATGTAGATTTCCCTTGTTTAAAGATATTTTAAAGTCTACTTTACGAGTAATATAACACGTTTAACACAGGTTTTGAAAATTGCACAATGAAAAGTACATCAGATGGATATAGGACAAACATAATTTTGTATAATTCAGGTCAAATGACCAAGTTACAACTATAACTGACACAATGTTATTTAAATATTTGTTTGGTAATCGAAAAGCACGAACTTTCGGGTCAAATGTAACACTTTTTCTAAAAACCTGGACAGAAATAGTGACATTTAGGTGAAACAAATTTCTGGTTAGTCTAACTAATGAGTTCAAAAAGGTGTTATTTGTTCTACTGCTAGTAAGAAATGGAATTAGATATATGGAAACGTTTTAACCACGAACATAATCAATTACAAATATTATTTACAAACTTAGAGTAAAACAAGGATTGTAGTAAAACATTTAAAAATCTCTAAACTCAATATTATATCAAATATTTTAAAACAAATTATTAAAGTATCTATAATTTTCTAAAAACAGTCACAACTTTATATTCCTAATTTATTTTAATAATTGTAAGTAGAGTTGGGCAAGTTGAGCTGTAAGCCTTTACGGTACTCCTAAGCCACCGTCACAAGCAAACCCATTTTTGATACAATTAAATACTAACTTAAAAATAATAAAGAAATATTATGTTTTCTAGACACTTAAAGACAAATCACTGAATTTTAATAAAAGTACATATAGTTAATTAACACCATTTTATTTATTTTCCTTAATTTTTCATTTCGCTAAAATTTTCAGTTATTTATTGTCCATCGAAGTTAAAATTAAAACATTAAAAAGAGAGTTTGAATTATTTTTATTAGCACTAATAATTATTATTGGCTAATAAGCAAATTTTTATTTGTTAGAAAAAATGATTTAAAAATTTAAACAATATATTCTATTAAATGCATATTGTATTAAATATATATAATAAAGAAATAGCGCATTTACAAATTTAATACTAAAAAAATGGAAGTAGTACGCTGCTTTATAATAATAGGACATGAATGAGAACTAAGAAGCAAATACCCAAAAGGAACAGACAAAAAATTGTTTTCTTTCATTCAATTAATTTGCTGAAGTACCTCTATAAAGAAGACCAACAATTCGAATTTTTAATAAAATAAAAACCTTTATAGTATTAAAAAATAAAAAACAAAAAGGGTCAAACAAAAAGGGTCAAACAAAAATTCCAGAAATAATATGTTTTAAAAAAGTATGACTTTGCAGTCCCCCTCGACGGCTTTAAACACAAACGCTTCGTTTAGTGAATATAATATTTTCTTAGACAATATTTTTCTTTCATTCAATTAATTTGTTGAATTGCTTCTATAAAGAAGACCAACAAATCGAATTTTTAATAAAATAAAAACTTTTATAGTATTAAAAAATAAAAAACAAAAATGGTCAAACAAAAATTCCAGAAATAATATGTTTTAAAAAAGTATGACTTTGCAGTCCCCCTCGACGGCTTTAAACACAAACGCTTCGTTTAGTGAATACAATATTTTCTTAGACAATATTTTTCTTTCATTCAATTAATTTGTTGAATTGCCTCTATAAAGAAGACCAACAAATCGAATTTGTAAACTCGAAAAGGGTTCCACAACAAAAAATGTCCATGGATGTTATTGTGTCTCTGGCTCTTTTAAAAGACTCAATATGAAAATCATCGTCATTCATTCGTAATCGATACGAAGATACCCAAGTGGTCGTTTCTTTCATCACCATCGGTCTTTTTGTGAACGCAATATTCTATCGAGATAAATACCTCCGAGGAAGTTGACCGTGAATATCTAAACCGCAAATGCCCATCAATTCCCTGAAACGTGAAGTTCCTTTATTAAGTCGTTAAAAATCTACCCGCACCCAACCACGTTGTCAAAAAATTGGTATGCTAGCTTTTTTTCGTGATCTTTATAATAACAACAGCCTTAACTACTTACACAGACCTAGTCAAGCATGGCAAATTAAATTACCATATTTTAAAATGCAATTAATGACAACATTGCGTTGAAACTAGACCATACAAACCCACCCTACCCTGTAACTGAGCTCTCAATTTCTTCGACAGTTTTGTGGCATTTCTGATCTTGATTCTTATGCTTTACCCGTTTTTTGATAATTTTAAGACGACATATGTAATTCCACAAATTTACAGAAAGAAATATATGAATATGTTGAATAAGTACTGAGAAATTATACACATAGGTGGAGCCATAGAAGTAGTTAAACCTTCTTACCAGTATGTTGGCGCTAGAATATTGCTATCGGGATTTAAATCCAGTGCAACTGGTTTAGTTAGGTATGTGGGTAGTTTAATTTTTTTAGACACACCAAAGCAACAGGCACTTCCTCTTTATACATGTCACTATATAAGCACAGTATTCTGATCCAACACACTTGTAAAGATTCCAGTCAACACTTGAGTTTAATTTTAGCAGAAAACATTAACTGAAGAAAGCCAAAGAGCAGTCAGTTTTCAACGATTACTGGTGTATGAAAACCCTAAGATACCTATTTCGCCTAGATAATCCATTCAGGGTGTAGCGTACTGCACACTTTCGGGAGAGTCAAATGGCAATTAAATGACATCATGATTCTAACTAACACAGAACAATAAATTAGATTACGCCCCATATTTTGGGTTATATCGCACAATTGAATTTTGCTCTTAACGGAGTATTTTTCGATTAAATATTCTATATTGTACTTCTCGAAAAACAAATTATACCGCCCTTAAAAACAAAGATGCCGGAAATTTGGGAAAATTGTGATTTTGCGACAAATTTCTCTGGCGCAAAATCAATTCAATGTCAATTTAACAAGAATTCGCTTTTTGGTTACCATGTTCACATTCTGTGGTTACTGATATAATAAGAAAGGAGTCAACTCCCTTCTCCAATCCCGTTAGGTGGAAATAGATTACCTGGTACGGTATTAATTACATAATATTATTCACAACCTAAATAAAATTTAAAATCATACAAGAATAAATAAATAATTACTCAAAATTGGGGATTAAATGTTCCAATGATGACTCGGTCATAATTTCCTTAAGGGCAACTATTTTCAAAACTATATCTAAATCAAACAGCAATATAAAGTCGTTTATGAATAAAATGTTATCAAATTGCAAATTAACACATGCTGTATAAAGCCCATGTGCCAGTCAAAATATAAGGCCGGGCACAGACATACTGTTTCTGTTAATAGACCAGAAGAGAATCCGGGTTCATCGCCACACACTTGCCGGTCGCCGGGCTTTCTTGTTTTGCCCTCAGTCTCAGTCGGTATCTAGCGTTTGTGATATACACATCTAATATATGATAATTCGTAATGGACGATAACCAGCTGATCAAACGCACAGTTGTAGGAGAGCTGGGGTAAAATCGCCGCCGCCGGGTTGTAACCTGGCTGTGTGTGCCGATATATGAAGCTAGTATGTAATCCATGCCTCTTTCTTACCGGTGAGAACGTTCTGACAGGCGACGCGCGACGCTGCCCGGTTGCTTGCTGACCGGGGATGCTTGCCGTTTCTGATCGGTGGGTATGTGACCAGTAATATACGTTGCATTGCGTTCTAGCCTTCCCTTACAATTCTTTTCTGCTGTGTTCTTATAAGAACACAACAGAAACGGTAGGGGTGTGCCCGGCCTAAGGGTAGTGCTCTAATTTATTTTTTTATGGATAGTTAGTTGGAAGTAGACCATCTCATTCTTGGTTATTTGACTCTACAGAAGGTCACGGTGGGCTTGTAGTTTACTAAAATGTTGACATCATCGACATCATTCGCTGATCATTATAATATGAGATACACTAAATCGCAAAAATAATTAAACACAACAGAAAAAAAGTAATGTAAAACTATAAACCACAAATAATCTAAATCTTATCTATTTTCAGTCAAATTAATACATAATATACCAAAGAGATTTGAAATGTAATTAAGTTGAAAAATTACATTATTTAATTCCCCTCCCCCCTAAATACCAATGTAATATCAATACTTCAATCATTTTTAGTCTTGACTGGTGAAATAATGAAGCGCGAAGGTGCCATCGAAACATTTTAATAAAATAATCCAAATTCTCTTTTTGTAGATGGTATCCAGAATCTGCTGATGGAGCCGAATGGTAGCCAAAGCAACTCCATAAAAACGAATTTTTAATAGAGCTTCTATTTTACATATTACAATACTAAAAATATGAACTAAATGTCAAAGCAACAATTTAAAGTCGAGCTTTTATTTATAAGTTATGGAACTAATATAAAAATAATACTTGTGTAAGAACAATTCATATTTCATAAAACTTACTTAAACGTAGCAGCATGAAATTTTAAATATTTTCTTAAAAGCTTCAAGTAAAGATACACATTAAAAAATGTTTTTCAATAATTCTTTATTTTTTTCTTATTTATTTGTGTGTCTACTGACCATATTTCTGCATTACTTTAATTTAATATACAAGGAGCGGTTTGTCTTTAGACTTCCCTAATTTTGCGGTCTTCAATTAAAAGTTACTTTATTCAAGTAATATATAACACATATTACTGAAGGATAATGTAGCTTATTAAAAAGTTATGAGTAGTTCTTGAGATTATCCCTTACTGTCAAACACATAAATTATCTAATGCGATATTAGTATAGAAACATTTTTTAAATTAATATAGAAAATATTCAATATGTTCTATGATTTTCATCTAGTTTATAACAAATGTTCCTTCCTCAGTAAGGCCGTGTACACATAAACGCGATTTGGGCGGGGCGGGCGGTGCGTTGTGTCAAAGTGACAGCAGCAAGTATCAAACCCATAAAAAGAATTCATTTTGTCCTTATTTGGAAATAAGTGCCATTGAAGCGATTTTGTATTTGCCGCATCGTTCAATTGGTCTGTTTTAGTCTTTAGTTTAGTTATAATTGTCACATTGACGTATGGCATTGCCCGCACCGCTCATATCGCGTTTACGTGGGACAAGGCCGTAGTTCTTAAAATGGTGTTTCGGCAAAGTAACATTATCCTCTTCATGTCGCTTAAGATTTTCCTCGCACTAAATACTCAAAAATCATAATATACTTATCATCAGGCGTGTTATCAAATGCGATATTCGGAGAAGCTACAATTTTACAATTTTAAGTCATTGTGATTAACATATTTTTTAAATTTTGGTAATTCTACTTAAAGCAATTTTCAGCTGAACTAACCTGCTCTTTCATCACAAAGAGTTATTGAGTAAAACTGCCTTTATAGAAGATAATCTCACTGACAACCTTACGAAATCTCAGCTACAATAAAATTTCGTTTAACGTTATTTTACAGTCGTCGATTTCAACAACTTTCTCTTCGATATCAAATGCACTTTTATCATTAACATCAACCTTACGTTTGTTTATGATAATTTCAACCATTCCATTTAATTTGATTAACGTAAGTTATTGCGTGTACGTTTTAACGTATTAATTTAACCACTAACTAAATAACTAAATAAAAATATCGTTTTTATGGTTTTCAGTTACTTCGAACTGAAAATATCAAGAAAGAAATTTTGTCAATAGCCTATAGGTCATAAAAACGAATAAACATTTGACTTGTTATTGAGTTGTAAATTGACTGGACTCTCAGAGTGTTAATACGTGTGTTTGTGGAACTTGATTCCATAATAGAGCCGCATTCCAAGCGACGTTAAAGTTAAGAAGGCGCACTAAAATAATTCTATTGATATTGTGAAGTAAGTTGGAACGAATTCTCCCGGATGCTTATTGAATAGGCCGGAGAATATTTTAAACGACTTACGTTAGTGGGTAATTCGAGATAAATTAAGGCTTTATTCTAGAAATGCTACCTAATGGCTCACGTAAAAGAATTTGATGGAAATAATAACGAGAGCCATCGACAATGCTTGAAAGCTTTCTAATGATATTAATGACGGTTATAATTAATGAAATATTTCGTTTCAAGAAGGCGTCGTTTGTTGAACTTCACATTGCGTTAATTAGTCGGTGAAGTTGACTTTCATAATTAATTGAAATTATGATCAAATAAGATTGACGTAAAATTCGAAGTAAATAATTGCAAATCTAAAATCCTTCATTGCGTACTTATCTACTACTTCATCAAACTTGATTGTTGCTTGACACCGACTTCAAAAATATACCAGATTGGTAGGTATTTAATTTGTACAGTATGAGCATGTTTTAATGTTTACATTTTTTACTTCCTGGATAGGTACCTAACAACATTGAATGGGTTATTTATTTGCTAGAGTCGTATTTTGTTATAATTATTTTTAGCTTTTCAGTTATAGGTGGAAGTCGGTTATATATATTTTTTAAATGTTTTATTATCAACCTTTTAGTTTTTTTGAACACAGGTAGTTTTCATTCTTTATTCTTCTATTTTGTGTGTATAACGTTAATAGACAGCATAACATCGAATGCCTCAACATTACATAATGATACTTTCTCATTTAAATTTACAGGTAAATGTTTACGAGCAAAATGTACTAGTACGCGTTGACTTAATAAGCCCAAAATATATTTATGCCTTATGGACCGCGCGATGTAACCGTTTTTAAACTTTTTTTGACAACTCTGTATAACTACAGATAATTCCACTACACCCTATGTACCGACCATCCTGTACATACGACTGCCCACAGACAAGCATAAATTTGTTAGCTGCCTTCTGTAAATTATAGGACACAGAGTAGAATCCATCCCATATTTACGGTCTCAAATCCCTCCCTTCAACCATAGTATATGACTTGTGGGCTACCCCATAAATTAGTTCATTTTTAACATTTTATATTATCGCCCTGTGTAACATTAATTCCTCTCCACATTTTATGCAACTTCTTATGGGCTATAAAATAAATAATTTTTTAATCACACTGTAAATATAATTCAACTCTAGCATATATTTCAACCATCCTGTATGATTTCTTTACGTCCACATCATTAACAGTTTTTTAATCACCCTATATAATTTTAAATTTCACATTTTTTCTAACATTTTTATACCACCAAACGTACAGTCCACCCTATATTCCAACCGTCCTGTATATACTGCTACCTACGAACCACTAAATGCATTTCCTTCTATCACTTTATTTTGTGATTTTGTTTGTTATAACTAAACACCCTATGTATAATCGCACCAAATAGCAGTTTAGAATTTGACATGTGTATTCACTGAATTTTCTATTACGCCGGAAGAATGTGAGAACCAAAAGCACCGTCTTCGCAAAATGGAAAAATTGGCATTTAAATAGGTATTTGCCTGGTATACAAACAAAACGAGCTTGGTACTCATTGATTTAAGGAACCGAAAATACTATGCTTGAGATGTTAGAAAATTTTCAAATTCGCCTCCAGAGCCTATTACCGAACTATTACGTTGGAATTAAAATATTTATGAGGAAATGTCCGTTATGTCATTTCGATGAAATTTTTCATAAGAATTTTGGAATTTTCAGCGATTTTCTGCAAAACTGCAAGTTGCACGTCGCAGAAAAGTACATGAGATAACCAGGGATCTTCTTTAATAGATTAAACGTTAAAAAATTATACACATCCATAAGGAGTTTTCGAACAATCGACCAATATGTTAGTGATATTTCATCACTTTACCAATAGAATTCTTTTCCAAATTTGAAGTTTCACCAATCCGGATATATACTCTATTAAGCAAGACCATATTCATTCAAAACGGTTCACCACAGGAGAAGAAATCAAGTAACATACATACAAAAAAGTCGGTTAAAAATAACAGATAACAGATATACGTTTACTGCTGCTTAGCGCTTATCGAACAATAAAGGCTAAAAAAAGCACCTAACCTCAACTGCTTTTTCTCGCAGCAATAACAGCTAATCCCAAGACTAAAGAACTGAAAAAGCAGTTGGTCTGTATGTCCATAACAACACTGTGCCACGTATTACAAATAAAAATAAAATCACAGAAGATTGTTTACAATATTTGAATTATTGGTTCTGAACGTTCAGTTTAATATTAAGGTTAAAGATACAATATTGCAGGAATAAGAAGTCTTACAAATATATTCTAATATATTCTATATCTAACTAAATGGGAGCATATCTATCTTATTAGCCAACAAATATGAATTTTGCATGTTTTAGATTCTTTACTAGAGATGGCGACAGCAATTTTGATCGTAAAAAATATAACGTTTCTGTCATTTTCAATTGTTATATGCAAATAATAATATGTATTAACAATAGCAATTGTTATTTAAAAATATCAGTTTTGCCCTTCTCTAGTTGTTATTAATATTTGTTTTACTTAGTATATATAACCTTAATAGACATGAAACAAGTAACATAGAAAGCTCCGACATAAAAAAATGATATTTTTTTGTTTAAATTGTCAGGTAACAGTTATAAAAACAAAATGAATTACATGCGCGTTGACTTAAAGGCAAAAATATCTTATTATTACTATAGCTTATCACTTTACTTTATAATTGTGTTTGCTATACTAAATACCCTGTGTATAATCGCACCGAAACTGCTATCTGTTATCACTGACTTTTCTGTTAGGCCGCGACTCGGTCGCACTAAAAGCTCCGCCATAGCAAAATTGAAAAAATCAGATAAATCCATAGTTAATAATAAAATTAATTATACTATCCTTACTACCTGTCATTATTTTTAAAACAGAGTATAAAATAACAGTCCCCAAGCGTTTGTTAATCAATATTGTCAAAAAGAAGTTCCGAACTGAAAAAAATTTTCTGAAATGTGGTACTAATATCTCCAGTAACTGTTATGGTTTTTTATAATTCAACGTTTTTGATGTTTTGATTAAAGAGCATTTTACTTATAATTAAATATTACATATTTGTGGAAAAAGTATTGAAATAATATCAGGGATAAAGTTCATTTGTTTCTTTGGACAAAGTTAAAAAGCACACACATTTGTTTATTGCATTTCCTACATTTAGGTATATATGTATATGTAAAATAATATTTTCAATACGACTTAAATTTGTAGAAGATAAACATAATTAATAGATTTCCCGACAAAGAATTACAACTGATACCAAATTTGGCATAACCCCCTCCGGCCAATTATTACATTAAAAAAGTTAAAGGTATAATCTTATATATTAAATATAAGTGGTAATTACGAAAAAAAATTAACCTATATTTATGATTACATAAAATTTTAAGTTGGCTAATTGTGCTTTAGTGGCAACTTGTATTGTTTCGATTTCTTCGCCTTATAAGTACCAAAAGATGTTTAATATTCATTGCGAGAAGCATGTCGAAATTGATGGAACATTGTTTTCCTTTTATGTCATGCCTATCAACGCATTGTTAACAATAATCTGTAGCAAGGGGAATAAAAAGTTGTTCATGAAAATTGAAATTCGTTCTTAATTGCCTGTTTATAATCTTACAAAACACTAAAAATTTGAATCTGTGGACAAACTAGCAATATTAAGATGATGAGCAACATTCTGGTATCTTCTGTGATTTTACTGCACTGCAGATATCATTAAATACTATAGGCTCATTTGAAAAGTTTATGGAAAAAAAATTCCCGAAAATTAATTATAAATCGCTGTTCTGTTATGTCTAGTGGTGCAGAATGTGGCGATTCCGAATACAAAATATGTCGTTCCTTTATTTGTACCAGAGAAACACATTTTATTTTATAGCTAGAAAAAAAGTATTTTACTAACTATTAAAAAATATATAATGGAGTAGGCTCATAACAACTGGAATAGTTGGAATAATGGTACGACTTTCTCTTAAACTATAAGTGTATTTTTGAAGACACAGGTTTACATATCTATTAAAATAAAAACATTCGACCCTGAAGGTTATCGTCAATGTAAATACAAGATTATCCCCCGAACTTCCGTTTTACCATATAGGACTTTTGTTTCTGATGTATTATTAACCATATACCAGAATTTCCTAGAATTTCATAATTCCATAATTTCTTTTGTCCGTATATATAGGTATCTATATTCTATATTTATATCCTACGTACATGTACAAAATTTAAAAATATTTAGATGTGGTATTTTATAAATATAAACTTGTTCCTTTAGACCTGTAGCAGCCACAAATAACAATATATATTTAAATATAAATATATTTTCAAACATAACATTTACAAAATTTTAAAAGTTGGAAATAGAAGTGAAATAAAATATGTAGGTTTATTTATGAAGAGGTAAGTTTTATTGCAGAATAAGTAAAAGTTTACCAAAGTACTCAGTCGTGAACGTGATTTGTTATAGTTGAAAAGTTAAAGGTCATTATTTTATTATCATTATACATAATAATCATTTTACAAATTGAAAATTAAATTGATATGTTTGTCTTGTGTTTCAAACTCATGATTGGACATAAAAATTGGTATATATTTTATCTCGCTACAATAAAAGGAACCAATATAAGATCAGTTCTGACTTTAAGTACCGTATACACTATTTATTTTTCATGCTGGAATTTAAAGATTATCCCACGGTAACGTCCTAGAGCAGTGGTATTTATAGTGGAACCTAATTTATAGAAAAATCGCTGTTGTTCATGAGGTTTATAAACTAGGTCTATTCTGTAAAATCTTGATGTCACGCTGAAGACTAAATTTTTCCTATGGTATGCTAAAAGTACACGAAAACTAAAATTGTTTCATGAATAGTACAAAAATGACACGTAATGATTGGTAATTGCGTTAACTGGAAAAATGAAACGTGACATTCTTGTCTTATTGCGTCTGTACTAAAATGATTTTAAATAATATTTTTAAAAGCAGAAATTATAGTAATTTTCAATAATCAGTTTTAAACGTGGTTGGTCATTTTAACTGAATTAAATGTCTGCCAATATATTTTTTAAATTTTAATTGCATACTGAAACACAGGTGGCTAATGTGATTTATGAGGTTTTCTCTGCTCTAACTTTTACCATTTAATTATTGAAACATTGCAATAATTGTTCAATATGATTATGTATATTACTTTTGACATTAATTTCAATCGAGTAGTTTAGTGACTTGCCATTATTAAATATTCTAGTCATTTCTTAAAAGTAATTAGATTAGTAGTAATCATGAAATTTAGCAATAAATTTCTGAAAGCATTTATTAACTTTTAAATTACTGTTGCGAACGATTCCAAAAACAACAGTATATACATATTAAATTATCTACAGATAATTAACCAGCAATTCTAAATGAAAATGAAATCTATATGATAAAAGAATTATAAAACTACTCTTGGCTTATAATTAAATTTTGATGCTAATAACATTGAAACGATTTTTGAACGAAGGCGTGAAAATTCGGATTTAACTTGTTTTAAATTTTTAATGCATCATACACTAGAAAAAGTGTTTGCCTCAGGCCTCCAAAGGTTCTTTCTTGTGAGCTTATCTTTTCAGATATATCCTTTAAATTTTGATCATTTAACAAATCATTAAAAGTCAATCAAATTCAATAAATACATGGAACATAAGCAGGCAGTAAATTGCAATTTTTTTTTATCCTTTGCTCACCGATTGTATCATTAAATCAACTACGGAACCCCCTTCACTCGGTCTGTAGATAAAAATTCACATTTTGGATAATTGAAAATGAAATGAAAAATATTTTTTTGATTTTCACATAGACCCCTCTTTAATTTGGGGTATCGTAGGTCCGATTCTTTGTAAAATCTGTCTTATTTTCGTTTAAGTATTATTTCTTGTATGTAAATAAAAGATTTCTTAATTGTTTGTTCTATAAATATGTTTGTAAGTTTTAGATTAGCTTTACAGCAATATTTATCAGTTCTGTTAGTTGTTTTAACTAAATAACTAAAATAACCTATTTATAGATCTGGTGTTGTGTCAAAGTAATTTGTATCCTAGCTTTGAATGTCCTGTTAATGGGTCTTATATATTTTAGCAACGTTCCAGATGTCCAAGCAAAGCAATATTTTATAAATTATGACATTGGAGCTGTGCAACGAAAGTAATGAATAAGAAAAAAACTGGGAGTAATGTATAAGCACAGGTGAAGTAAAACTTTTTTCACGTCCTGATAAGTTCACAGGATTAAACTAAGTCAGAATTTAGGAGAATTTATGGAGAACAAAATTTATAAAGAGTCACACTAGTCAGACTTACATCATCCAACATTAGCATACGTTAATTTAATTATTATTATAATTTAATATGAAATATATACAGCTAGACTACCAGCTATACTGAGTAAAGCAGTAAAAATTCTCAATACCAATTTTGTATATTGTTTTGGTGTAATTATTTTTGGAGTCAACTTCTTAATAATAAAAGGCTAAGATAAGGGTCTACTTACATAACTTTCATTAATACCTGACACTATTATTATGTATTATTCTTCAGAAAGACTATTATAATATATACCCTAAAAGGGGATATTAACAATCAATTTGTGGTGATTTAGAATTAAAGTAACATTTTTATTTATATCTATGACTCAATACATAGAATGAAATAAAGAATGTCGCTTTCCGCCATCTATCCCTCAGACCGCTTAGATATTATAAACTAGCAACGGATTTTAATGAAATTTAAACAATATATAAACTGATTTACAAGGAAGGTTTGTACGTATAGTTTAATATTGATTTGTTTCAATTTGTTTAACTAACGTTACTTATCGATTTGTCAAACACCTTCCAGCTAGTAGGTAACTGTATAAATATTTTTTTAAGATATGGATGAAAACAGTCCAACTATTGAAAAAACTATTACCTTTTGTATATTCAAAGACTGTTGCACTTATTTTGTTATTATTTATTTTTATTTCGTTTTATTGTTTTTACTTCCTTTTGTCGATATATTTTTTAAGTTTTACTTTAAAAAATTTAAACAGCCCCAACATAGAAGCATTAATATTAAAGAAAAGTAGTGAAATGATTATCACTGCTTAAAATTAAAAATTTTATTTTTAAGAGCCATTACTTTGTTTTCAATTTTATAGAGGCAATAACTAAATAAGTTCTATAGTATAACTGGGAGCAATTTTATGTTCTAGAAGTGCTAAAACTAACATATTTTTTGACCAATTTGAGGTACACCCAATTTTATAAAGGTACAGGAATAACTTGTCACAAATAAAACGACTGTTTACAATTACGGTAAATCAGAAAGTCAAGCATTTCTTAGTATTATGGTCAAGGCTGTAACCAAAAACATTTTTCGTGGGAAGACATTGATTGGTCTGGCAATTTTTTTGAAGGTCTGCTCATTGATTAGGACTCCAATATTTATATTTATTCTCATTTATTTCCACTATATAAAAACCGTTTAAGATCATCTATTGAAATTAACTTAAATTGAATCTACAAACCTAAATTTTAATTTCTTCGGATGCTAGAGCCTTGATAACAATCTCCAACGTAATGTTATATAGTTTTTAATATGGGCTAAAATTTGTTTTCTGTAATTTTTAAACGAACTACTAATCTAAAAACTTTCTTACAAAACGAACTTTAAATTGCAAATTACTACAATATATAAAAAACTTTGAGTTTACAGTATTTCATTTAATCTGTCAAGAATATTCCACGTAATTCTAGAGAAATGTTATTGCGTTTGAATTGTATCAGTAGTGGATATTTTCTATTAACGTTATTTTATCTCTACCAAAGACTATTGACATCAACAATTCAAGATAAACAAATAATCAATCAACTCATTGATGCGTAAAGAACAATTCTGCAATCGGATTTCATCAGACCGATTAATATTAATTACGAAGAGCTAGTTATATTTTCCATTCGATTTTCATACTTTGAATATATTAATAATTATGCTGTAAATAAAGACGATTATGGTAACTGTCGTTGTTTAGGCGTCACCAGATTTAATAGTGTGTTGCTTTTGAAGTTTTCCGATGATTAATGTTCTTTGAACCTAATGAAATATTTATTTTTAACTTTTAATTAGCCAAATGTTTGTTTACTTTCGGCGAAATAAGATGCAAATTGGACATCAAAATTATTGAGATAATTTCTCCCTGGGCTTGCCACTGATTAATGACGTGATCGAAATTAAACTGGCAGCAGGTGTTTTTTGTTACCCCGTTCCTATGTATTAATACAGGGGTGAACTATATCACACAGTAAGTTTATTTGATAAATCATATATGTTATTATTACAATTAAAGAAAACTTAAGTGTCCGAGTCTTATTTCGAAATAACTTCTTTTATCCAAGTTAATTTTGTTATTTGCATTAAAGAAGTTCAATAATTTTTTGTTTGTTTAATTGTCGAAATATTCTTGGACACTGATTTTGAGACGGGCCCCAAGTAATAGACAATGTCTTAATACTTTTTTGGCGTAAAGTAATAATGCAGTCAAAATACAAATCGGCATAATGAAATAATAGGAAAGACTCACTACACCACAGCGCCACGCCCCATATTGCCACGGCTAGCTATTCGACAATACTCAGGATCGCTATAATTAATCAATATAAAAATTGCTTGAGGGATTACTAAATAAAATTGTAGTTTTGGTAATTACCTCATATGGTTTACAATATTCACAGGAGAATTATTAAAATTATTAATCGCAGGCGTTATTAGTCAAACTTTACCTGTTATTACGAAAGTTGTGCCATTAGATGAATATAACGCTAGTTTAAAACGTTCAGTAGTTTAGAGATTGTATTTGAAATGTTAAATAACAACCAAAGAAAATATTCAAAAATTAATTACAAAGAACTAATAATTTTCCTGGATTTGTTTTCTTTAGATTATTTAAGTATGGTGTTTCCTGGATATGTACAATATGTAGGTACATAACACTATTTAAAAAAAAAAGAAAACAAAATTATTAAAACTGCAACGAAGACTTTATGCAACGAAACATTTTTTCAACGTATTACTTTACCTAATTTTAATTAAAAGTAAATTATCTGCATAGTGCAAAATAAACATTTAATTCTATATTAGTTGATTTCAAAGACTTTAACAATTTTAACGTAAGAAATGCTAACACTACTTGAGTGTATTAAGTTGGACTACTTTAGTGGCGTTCAAAATACATAAATTTATTTCTACCAAATTAGATAGGAAAACCCATTAAATTTGAGGATATAACAAATAACTAATAAAGTTAAAACGACTTTATATACTAAAACTACATAATGCAATAATCTTATAATACAAATAATTTATTTGCGAGAACAACAAGAACCTGAATAGGAGAGGAAAGACACAACACTTGATTAGAGAAAACTACAGCGCTACAATTTGAAATGGTACAGTCAGTAGAAGAAGGACTGAATTAACCGACACCCAAAGAAAAAAGAGAATGGGCCCTAGAAGATTATAAATAGAAACCCTTATTTTCGGATTCCACCTGAGAAAAGAAAAAACTAGCTACAACTAGAGTTTAATTGAACTTTCTGAATACCTTAGATTTTTTTAGTGTTAATTTGTGATTTCATGGAAATTCAAACATATTTCCAAATGGAAATATTCTATTTTGTAACGACAGACCACCAAATTTCATGGAAAAATATTTTTCTTTCTCATACTTTATAGAGGTTACTAGAAAGATTATGTGTATAAATGGAACAAAATATTACATAATTTTTACAGAACTAAATAAAGCTAATTACTGGCTAGGCAATGTTTTGCAAATACATCCTAATTTGATATCACTAATGTTCTTTTTAATTTGCATATAGCTTATACCTCTGAAGATGTATTTAAATTGTATATCCAAAATTGTAAAATTATGCTTGGTGTTCAGTTAAAAAGTGAAAAACATAGACGTTCAATGCCAAATTGCTATAATAATTTCTAGATTTCTAGTTAATTTTTTTTTCAAACCTTACAGTAAATAATACATAATTAAAAAAGAACCGACTTCAGCTGACTTAAAACAAACCGTTTAGAAACCGTGTGCACTTAATCACTATTGTCAGACATATCTTCTTTTTTAGCTGATTTAAGGTACAATTCAGTTGAAAATTTTAGCGTATTCTTCTCTCTCTTTTTTTTCTCCCTCTCTAACTTTTATTCTTTGTCTAAATTTTCCAAATATATTATAATTTTTCTATTTGTTTTATTATTAATGTAACTAATTCACTCTATATTGCTTCCACACTGTATATGCTTCTGTGTACTGGCCATCCCTATATAACTTATTGGTCTATCATTTTCTGAATCACCCTGTACAACTATAATTCAACTCAACACAATATTAACAACGAATCTTATATCTTTAAAACCACCCTGTATAAATAAGTATAAATCCTCTACACACTATTGCTCTTTCTATTTTTCTATTTAAATTATTCCCGTATACAAATTATTTTACTTCGCCCCTTATGTCTAGTATTCTATTTATGCAACTACTCAACAAAATTCACCTTTTTAACCACATGTTATGACTATAATTTTACCCTACCATTTATTTCAACCAGCCGGTAAATGCAACTGCTAAAAAATTTGTAACTTATGTCTACAATTATACCCCGTCCTACGTCCTATAATTCAAATATCCTAACTGCTTATGCTTATATAACAAATTTTTGATACACCCTGAATAACAATAATTTTACCCCACCCTTACTTCAAACACTTTGACGAAACAACTACTTATGTTCCAAACTATATATATTTTTTAAACCGCCCTGTATAACTGTAATTAAACTCCATCTTATATTTCAACCATCATGTATTTTCAACTGCTTCTGACAATTTTAAAGCCTTTTGTATAACTGTAATTATTCTCCGGCCTATAACGCAAATATCCACTCTGTATAACTATAGTTTTGCTCCACTCTTATTTCAACCACCTTGTATACGCAACCACTTATATGACACCCAATACAATATTTTTAGAACCACCCTGTATAACTGATTCAATTCCAACTTATATTTCAACCTTCCTATGTATACAACTGCTTATGTACTACCTAATATTATATGCACGCACGCACTTTTCTGCCAATACACGCGACTATAAGCCCCCTAAGATAACTTTGTATCTAAATGAAACTTACTTCAAACGAATTAAAATGAAAACCATTACAAACACGCTGTACGATATACTTTCACGGCATATCTTGACATTTAAACTAGATATTTATGATGAAAATTTTACATTTACCATGATGTTTACAGTTTTTTGCATATATTTTTCCGATTTTCACAAAAATGGTAAGTTTTTTAGTTATAAAAATATATGGATTCAAGCTGGAACATATCTTTGTAGAATACAATTTATAATATTCAAATTTCTTGAGCGGTTTTAGAGAAAACAGTGAAGATTCATTGAAATTCACTGAAATCTAGTTTTTTCTTTCTTTCTGTAACGTTCCATAATATAATGGAGTTTAAATCATCAAAATTGCCCAAGCAGTTTTCTGAATAATCGCTCGTCACACATAAAACAAAGTTGCAGATGAATTGATAACCTCCTCCTTTTTGGAAGTCGGGTAAAAACCTATTGTATATACATAAAATTAATCCAAAATGAGTGCAACAGAAGTTCTCACACATCTGATGAAGCAGAACTTATTATATATACACGTACATATACTGAACGTAAATCACCATTATGTAATAGGCAATAACCGTATTCTCAAAAAAACCTAATCTTGCAATTAAGTTCAATCTCTATTCAAAGCACATGGCCTTGCTGGAAACATGCGCCCGAAACTCAAAGAATTGCATTTAAGTATTTCATGTCGAAACCCAGAATAAAAGAAACTTCTAACAATCTCTCTATTTCCGAGAACTGTCAACATGTAAAATAAGGCACATTTCTAAAATCTTTCTAGTTTCACGAAACTCATGATCCTCTTTGTTGTTGCTTAGGACAGGTCTTAAATTTTTTAGAACCTACACCCTCCTGTGGTCAACAACGGATTTTAGCCTGGCTGAATCTTTTCTTGTCAGGGGTAAATATGCCTAAATCATCCGCTGACAATAGATCCCGTATCTTCAAGTAGGATTTCTAATGGGTTTATTTCATATTGTTTCTTTCTTGGATATTTCTTATATCAACAAACATAATCGTAGGAAGCTTGGATAAGAGGGATTATCGTTAAGTAACAATAATATACACTTTTAAACTACAAATATAAACCTTTCGTTATTAAACCAATAGCTCATTCAAATAGTAACATGAAGGGTGTAAGGAAACAAGTATTCACAAAATTAATGCTGCAAATAAAATCGTGATTTCTGTGCTCTTCATACACGTAAAAATTCAAATACAAAGGGTACGTATGAACTTTGTTAATAATATTTATCTGTGATCGGTTTGCTGTAACACAAATCCAGGGTTTCGACATTTTTGTGCGAATAATAAATTGATATAAAAATAAATAAATAATCCATATTCAACAGTTGTTATTTCGATTCTATATTATGATAATCGAATAAAAACTTCACAAGAAAAAAGCTCTCCAATTTTTAATTAAGCAACCTGATTATACATATATATTTTACAAAATGAAGATAGATTAGGGTATATTTGTTCATATGCCTTCCTAAAAAATATATTATTTTCAAAAAATACAATTATTTCTACTAATCTAATGTATAATGTTTAGTAACGAATTGAGTTTATTTTTGATATTTCTATTTTTGTTCCTGTCATATAATTGGTCTTTGTACTGTTGGATAGAGTAATAATAAATAAATAATTAACTAATAAATCCTACACGATTTCATTTATTATTTAGCGTTTAAGAGAGTAATTAATTATTTATTTTCAAAAATATTGAAAATTTATTGCTCTGGGATTCCCTAAATTTGCCAGCCTAAAAACCGAACAGTTAGTGTTTAATATTGTAGACCTGGTAGTATGTACGAGATAGTCTTTGGATTGGACTCAGTCCTTAAAATTTCAAACAACTTTTAAACATTGATCAGGAGTGATCAAGCAAGTCACTAGACACTAGCTTTCTGTTGAACTATTGGCCCTTTCCAAACCTCAAAGATAAAAATTGTTGAAGCTTGGTGAAATTAATGAAAAATTTGGATGGTCGTTTGAATCTTGTGATGTTGTATAGCAGACAATGTAAATTCTATTTAATACAAAAATCGGCAATTTAGCTCGAGGTTTTTTAACCAATTTAAACTAATGCAGTGTCTTTAACGTTGACCTATCGCCGTTAAATATAACAAAAATTCACCAGGCAAAAAACAACAAATTTCAATTAAAACTGTCGAAAGTTTCATAAAATATACAGACCATGATAGATCTCGATATAACATGACATGTAACCCAACAATAACAATTTAATAAGAACCCATGCAACGGTAACTAATAACTTATTGTTTGATTGCTAAGGATTTTCAGACGTTTTCGTAGCTGACTATACTAGTAATTAAATATTTGTTAAGAAATATTAGCAAACCTTGCCTTACTCACAATACATTGTAATTTATAGTTTAGCAACTTATATACGAATTATTTTGGATGTTTGAACGTCAAATCTTGTAAAATGTAACTTTTTTTCAAAATAAATAGCTCCGTTAGAGTTTACCATTATTCGCAGGAATATTGAAATTTTATCTTATGACTGCCAAAAGTACTTATTAAATGTGTCCTAAAGTATAAATTTAAGTTTATTTTTATATTTTTTGTATGTACATTTACATTGCACAAATTATCAAACATTCAAATTTAAATTTATATTAATTATAATTAACATAATATTTCCATTGACAACGAGGTTATATTTAGATCTTGAAACGCTTGGATTTTTCAACGTACAGTTTTGGTTAACCCAAAAAAAATTAAAACTTTAAAATCGAACTCGTATTTTTCTTTCCAGTGCTAGCAAATTCACTGTCTTATTGGATCAAATATTAAGATTCTGAAACAACTATTTTACCTACCCATATTATGTGAAAAAAAAACAGCCCCCTTTTCCCCTTAAGAAGAATTGATGCATGTGATCCAGTGATCACAGCAAACAACTCAAAATAGTATTACTAAAATTTTGCCCACAGATGCAAAATGCTTAATTTGCAAGGGTGTATGTAACGTACATAACTAGGCGTCAATTTTCTTGTTGACGAACGGTTATATCTTACCTCAGTGACAATTGATTAGACTCTGTAAAGAGTTTTCAATTTAAACTAATCTAAATAAGCTTTATAACTTTTTCTTAGGGCAGTTATATGTCATATTGTCTACAACAGCGAAAACTTCAATTTGCATTGTTCCTAAGGAATATTTGACAAAACGTTTGTTACTATATATAAAAACAATATTTAAGCTAATTAATGAGTTTTAAATTATTTAAATGAACTGAAATCTAAAATTATAACAAATAATAAACCCGGTAAAGATCACAAATTGGCGACCTACAGTCTCCACAATAGATATGTACATGAAAAACATTTACTTTTACACATATGTCGTCTAGAAGTTATGTGATCATGTTTATGTGTGACAACTCGTCCAACCTTTTAAAACAATCAGATATTGACCTCATTACGTCAGAAAGACAGCATCCAGAATCTTAATATAATTTATTTCCAAAAATCATGTCCAATTGGGTGTTCAATTCCTCTTAATTTTCTGAATCATATGTCCTCTGGATCGACAAATCTTCTACTTTTAAACCCTACAAGACTCTCCGTGTAGGTATCTATACCAATAAACTAATACTTAATATGCGGTAAAAATTTTTGAAATTACGATAGTAGGTTATTTATATTCTTCAAATCAACTTTTAACAGAAAAAAAAGGCAACAACACATAATTGGTTTATTTCCTTTACAAGATTATGAAATTTTCTTTTACAAGGGTAGGTAGTACTTATCTATGCTTTTATACATTCTGATGTGATATGTCTCAGCAACTTATAAATCAAAGTTTAGATAGTTTAAAAATAAAACTTAGTAAATCAAAGACTGAAAATGCAACCAGTTTGCTCAAGTACCTTCGACGTTCTTGAGGGAACACGAAACCCAGAAAAGTTCAAAAAGCTCCGTATAATAGAAGTCAGAAGATGAAACGTTTAATGTTGGTTCTTTTTAAGTGGTTTTCTGTGGAGATTGGAAAACATCTATTGGTAGCAGAAATGTCCACTACTCAAAAGCTAAGTGTTTATTATTATCGATACCCCTTAAAATATTTATTAGCATGTAATGTTTCAATATGTTGTCTCTACTAACATGAAACATTTTGTTGCGTGCTTAAATTTTCAAATACTTGTTATTGTTTTGTTTTGCGTGTTTTGTTAGTTAAAGCTGTAAAGCTCACCTTGGTGGTGCTGGCGGGTGAAAAGTTGCAGTCGGAGGTTGCATCCTGTGATCCCAAACATATCGTCCTTCGTGAGTCCTTTGGTCAACCGGTAAAGGAGCATGGAATGCAGCGAAAGCCGACGGAAACTGCATGGGAAGTCCAGCGGACATGGCGGTTTGAAAATCCGCTTCCTTTTCCGGCATATCACAAATCACATAACATCATGAACCACTCACAAAGTTTTATATCTATGATCACACGAGTTAAATGTTATTGTTTTGATCCTTTTAATCACAGAGTTCACAAGTCACTTAAGAACTAAGTAATGAAGCAGTCAACTAATTGATTCTGTCTATCAATCATTATTTAGAATAAATGTCATCTTCAATTGACGAAAACAATGTATGCGTTCGAAATTAGCGCAGAATTATGTGTGCGTATTCGTGCACATGGTGATGAAAATGCAACAGCACACAACACCGAAAATACACTCAAGACTACGGACAAACTAACTAGAGGCAGGCGATTCTTGGTTGACAGGCTGGCTTACAACTCAACTAACGAGTGTGGTAGAGGGGCTAGACGGGAGGGGCCTATCCCACAGCCCAAGACTCCAAGAGAATGGACTGGCATTCTGTAGTATCTTATTAAGGCAGTGGCGTTACTTGGAACGTGACCGTATTCTTGAGCTTTTTACCCACCCCTAATTGGTAAGGTGGAGATAATAACTGTGAAACTAGATTTAGATGTTATACAACGATAGGCAAAGGACGTCGATAGTATTCCTGTCACAGATATTACAATCAAAAGATTGCATACGGACATTAAAATGAAGGAACGATCGTCAGTCAATATTTAATAGAGTATTGAAATAAACCAAACACTTAAAAGGATAATCGATATTAAATTAATACCTTCATTAACATGTCAAAATAATATGATCATTTGTTTACTCATTTTCTTCTTCTCCAGTTCAAAATGAAATTTTAATGTGTATAAAGTGTAACACTACTATAATTTGTTTCTAAATAAAAATTTGCATTTTAACTTATTAGTAAAACAATTAATGCACAAGTAATAAAAATATATGAATCTTAACAATATTATTTCAATGGTGTCTGTTGCGTTGTAAGCACTTTAATTCAACAGCGAAGTTTATTATATTACCCAGCTTTTGGTTGGTTTAGGTTGGGGACGGGCAAAATTAATACAAAAATTGTCCTAGAGGGGGGCAAATCAGTTTTAAAAAATTGTCCTAGAACTAGGGACAAATCAGAAAGTTTTTGGTTTATGGGAAGCTTTAATGGCTCATGGCAAGTTTTCCGGATCAAAGGGGCGGGTGGAGCTGCCCTTCTGCCCCCTCGGTACGCTACCGGATCTACACTATTAATACAAACTAATGGGTGGCAGGTATTGCAATGATAGATACCAGAGAATAAATCGAGTCTTTTAGCATCTCGGGTTGCAAACGACGCAATGCATCGCGACGACAAACAGTTTATGTCTCCACCTACATACCCTATTTAATACAGCACTGGAATATACTTTTTTCTCAATAATTTTTACTGAATTTTATTTCTCTTATTCGATGTAATAAAAATTTACTTTAGAATTATCTAATACCGTCATTGCTTACTTACGGTATTTCTAATGCACAATAAAACATTTAAAAATATATATATATAACCGACTTCTACTTATAACTAAAAAGCTAAAAATAATTATAACAAAATACAACTCTAGCAAATATATAACACATTCAATGTTGTTAGGTACCTACTCAGGATGTAAAAAATGTAAACATTAAAATGTGCTCATTCTGTACAAATTAATTATCTACCAATCTAGTATATTTTGAAGCCGGTGCCAAGCAAATCTAAAATCCTTCATTGCGTGCTTATCTACTAATTCATCAAACTTGATTGTTGCTTGGCACCGACTTCAAAAATATACTAGATTGGTAGGTAATTAATTTGTACAGAATGAGCACCTTTTAATGTTTACATTTTTTACTTCCTGGGTAGGTACCTAACAACATTGAATGTGTTATTTATTTGCTAGAGTTGTATTTTGTTATAATTATTTTTAGCTTTTTAGTTATAGGTAGAAGTCGGTTATATTTTTTTAAAAATGTTTTATTTTCAACTTTTTAGTAATTTTGAACTCAGGTAGTTAATAGACAGAACCAGGTAATATCGAAAGCCTCAACATCACACAATGATACTTTCTCATTTAAATTGACAGGTAAATCTTTACGAACAAAATGTACGAGTACGCGTTGACTTAATAAGCCCAAAATATATTTATGTCTTATGGACTACGCCATGTAACCTTTTTTCAACTTTTTTGACAACCCTGTATAACTATAGATAATTCCACTCCAACCTATGTACCAACCATCCTGTACATACGACTGCCCACGGACAAGCATAAATTTGTTAGCTGCCTTCTGTAAATTATAGGACGGAGTAGAATCCATCCCATATATCCGGAGTCAAATCCGTCCTATATTTCAACCATAGTAATAACTCCTTGTGGGCTAGCCCATAAATTAGTTCATTTTTTACATTTTACATTATCGTCCTGTGTAACATTAATTCCTCTCCACACTTTATGCAAATTCTTATGGGCTATAAAAGAAATATTTTTTTAATCACACTGTATAAATATAATTCAACTGCAGCATATATTTCAACCACCCTGTATATGATTTGCTTATGGCCACATCATATAACAGTTTTTTAATCACCCTATATAATTTTAATTTCACATTTTTATACCACCAAACGTCCAGTCCACCCTATATTCCAACCATCCTGTATATACGGCCGCCTACGGACCACTATCATTCTAGTCCGTCCTATATTTCAATCTTCATATAACTGCAACTCCTATCACTTTACTTTGTGATTTTGTTTGGTATAACTAAACACCCTTTCTATAAACGTACCAAATAGCTGTTTAAAGTTTGACATGTGTTGTCACTGAATTTTCTATTAGGCCGGGCGAATGTGCAAACCAAAAGCACCGTCTTCGCAAAATGGAAAAATTTGCATTTAAATAGGTATTTGCCTGGTATACAAACAAAACGAGCTTGGTACTCATTGATTTAAGGAGCCGAAAATACTATGCTTTACTAGCTATATGCTTGAGATGTACATAGAAAATTTTCAAATTCGCAATTAAAACTTCGAGTGCCTAAAATTACCGCACTATTACGTTGGAATTGAAATATTTATGAGGAAATGTCCGTTATGTCATTTCGATAAAATTTTTGATAATAATTTTGGAATTTTCGGCGATTTTCTGCAAAACTGCAAGTCGCAGAGAAGTATATGAGATCACCTAAAGATCTTCCTTAATAAATTAAACCTTAAAAAACTATACACATCCATAAGGAGTTATCGAAAAATCGACTAAAATATTCGGGATATTGGTCAATTTCCATGCACGCATGTGTTCATTCACAAATTTTGTCACTTTACCAATAGAGTTCTTTTCCAAAATTTGAAGTTTCACCAGTCCGGATATATACTCTATTAAACAAGACCATATTTATTCAAAACGGTGCACCACAGGAGAAGAAATCAGGTAACATACATACAAAAAAAAAGCGAAAAAATACGCGACGAATTGATAACCTCCTCCTTTTTGGAAGACATACAAACGTTGATATGATTTTTTCATATCAACGTTTGTATGTCATGGAAGAATAATTGTCTAATAAAGTGCAAAAACATTCGCAATTAAATTTACAAAATCCCTATCATTATACTGATTTTTTAATATGCTTACCGATATCTCCAATTAGACAAAAATTCCCCAACTTTGCTGTTCTAGTTGGTACCGACTTCAGAAAGTATTTAATTGTTGTAGCAAATAATTATTTCATTTAAGATATTTTTTTTAATTTGGTTTTTGGTTTTTTTAAATATATTTATCTTACAATTGTTAGTGATTTAGTTGGATGCAGTTTTCAAATCGAATTAACTTTTTCGATATTGCCTAAAATGAGTTATTTTACTGTCTGATAACAATTTGATTTCTTATTAAAAATAAAAGTATTTAACTTAAACAAAATATATATTCTTTATCAAAACTAGTACAACATTTGGAAAAGTGAGATGAAGATCTATTATACAATTTTTAGTGATGTTGCATAATTAGATACACTTTACAATTCTTATTACCCCTGTTTGATAAGAATTGTATATATTATGAAGAATAAAGATATTTAACTTTTAACCAAAATTCATATTTACTGACCTCGCATACAGTTGAAAAAGTGACATGTAATGATTACAGTTTACGTTTCTGACCATGCAAATATTTTTTTAAAGAATAACCTTTCCTCTAAATAATATTTATATGAACGCTTTCCGATTTTATTCAACTTATGAAGACTTCTATATACAGTGTATATAGAAACCAACTGAGAACCTCCATCTTGAAATTTATATCGATTTATTTCCAATCAACTTTCAATTTATTACAATTTTTAATAAGCAGCACAATTAGATGGAGTTTTAAATTCTAATAAACATTGTTTGATTACAATTTCAGAAATTATAAAAAAAATGAAGGTACCTCAATTTTAAACAAAATCGATATATTTTTTTTTAAACCTAGTATATAGTTGGAAAAGTTATATAAATACTTATTATACTATTTTTTAATGCAATAGCATAAGAAGATGCAGTATTTAATTCTAATTACTTCTATTTGATAACAATTTTAGATATTAACAAAAATAAAGGTACTTTAATTCGTAATCAAAATTCCTATTTGACGACTAACCCCGTCTACAGTTAAAAAAGTGACATGGAATGATTACTATTTACATTTTAGATCATGCAAATCTATTTATGAAGAATAACTTTTTCTCTTAAAATTATTAATAAAAAGAAATCCTTTGATTTATGAATACACACTGTATATACATATTAACTGACATTTATTTTGATTAATTTATTTACAATTTATCCCAAGTTCCGAACAATTAATACCAGCAACTCCACCAAAGCATAATGTATAAAAATGTCGTTAAAAAAGTTTTTCCCAATTTTCCAAATATAGGCACAAGCTAAGTTAATGAAAAATATATATGAGACCACTGCGGGATACCCCAGAACTATTCCAATTTCTTTTTAATTTATTATACACCCTGTTCTGAACAGAAAATGTTTCCATATTTTTAATATCAGCGACTCCACCAAAGTTTACAGAGTAAGAAATTCTGTAAAAAAGCTTTTCCTGATTTTCTAAAAAACGGTACAAGCTATGTTATTGAAAAAAATATGGGACCACTTCAGGATATACCTGAACTAATCGAATTTCTTTTCAATTCATCCCACGTTCCGAGCAGAAACAATCCATATTTCTATACCGGCGACTCCACCAAAGCATACTATATAAGAAAATCGGTATAAAGTTTTCCCATTTTCTAAGAAACGGTACATGCTATGTTAATGAAAACAATATGTGATCACTTCGCGATCCCCCGGAACAGTATCCAGTCTAAACAGTCGAAATCCTTTGAGCCGTTTGCAAGTAATCGCTGAACAAACAAACGCATTCAACAATTTGTATGCGTTTGAGAATGGCATAGAATTTGCCGAAACTAGTCAAACGAAGTGAAAAATAAAAAGTGATATTAAACTAAATTAATTTTTCTTCATTAACATTGAGACTATTTAAGATTGTAAACAATTGGAACAGTCTTTAGGCCACAACAATTAATAAAATAAAAAACTAATTTAAGCCAAATAAATGAGGAATACTTTTCTGATCAGGGCATAGTAAAACTCATGTATATCCACCTTATTTACAAGCATGCTTGAACTCCCGAACCAAGATTTTATGAGTTTATAACATCTGTTGTGACAGAATAATTCTGGGCATATTTAAATATCTTCACATCTGTCGATTTAAGCGGGAACCTTCATGTCACTATAAATAATACATTGTAGTTATGGTATATTCTGATTTATAATAAGCTTCGATAACATTTGAACAAATTAGGGAACACTAAATAACTGTCAATGTCGTAACCACAATTAATAACGAATTTACCAAAAATTTCTCACCCACAGCGTTAGTAGTTTGGTAGGTTCAAACTGAAACAAATTCAAATACGCTTAAAATTAACTTTAAAAAAATATTTTTGGCAGATAACAAACCTCCTGAAGCAAAACAAAAGTTCGTCAAATCTCAATAATAATAAAAATAACTACATACCTCTTACCAAAGGACAACCTATGTGCACAGGACCCAGCAAAGTACCGACCAATCACTTGCCTTCCAACCTTATACAAACTCATAACATCGTGCATTAATCATCGCATTTTCAAACATTGTGAGCTGAACAACATAATTACTCAACAACAAAAGGGATGCGCGAAAAACTCAATGGGTAGCAAAGAACAACTGATAATTGATTCCGTTGTCTGCAACCAACCCACGCCAAACGGCGAAATCTCTACATGGCATATGTGGACTACAAAAAGGCCTTTGATTCAGTTCCACATGATTGGCTCATTAAGGTGCTGAAACTCTATAAAGTGAATAATTGTATTATTAACTTTTTAGAATATGCCATGTTCACCTGGCAAACCAAAATCTCACTGAATGAAGCCAACTGTTCGATACAAACTGACCCCATTCCAATCAAAAGGGGTATATTCCAGGGAGACTCTCTTAGCCCGCTGTGGTTCTGCCTTGCCATGAACCCTATCTCAAACAAACTGAACTCGACTAATTTTGGATTCAGTCTCAAACACAACAACGTACAAGCATTAAAAATAAACCATTTGTTATACATGGACGACTTAAAGTTGATGGCAGCTACGAAACAACAGCTGCATGATATGCTTAAAATAGTAGAAGGGTTCTCTAGTGACATCCATATGAAATTTGGCTTAGACAAATGCCGAATTATTAATATAGTTAAAGGCAAAATACAGCAGGGGCACTTCGAAATGGGAGATGGCACCTCAATTGAATCTATGGGGGAAGGTCATACTTATAAAAACCTTGGAATAAAGCAGGCTCAACGTATTGATCACATGACTATGAAAAAGGACCTAACAGCAAAGTTTTATAGAAGGGTAAGACGACTGTGCGTGTTCAGTGCTCAGTTACTCTTTCGGTATAGTTAATTGGTGCAAGACTGACATTGAACAATTACAACGAAAAGTTCGAGTTTTACTAACAAAAGCTCAAATTCACCACCCAAAGAGCTCTGTCGAACGTACAACTTTGCCACGGTATGAAGGAGGAAGAGGATTGACAGATCTAAGCAAACTATTAGATCAACAAATTTCCATTTTGCGTAGTCAATTCCAGAAACTCGCAGAATTTTCTGATCTACATAGAGTCATGTGCCAGGTTGATGACTCAACACCGCTGCTACTGACACAACAACATGTCCAATTACACCACCAGACCACAGATCAGAAACTGCTGAAATGGAAAGAGAAGCCCCTTCATGGAAGACATATAAATGACGTCAACCAAGATTATGTCGACAGTGCAGCGTCGAACTACTGGTTGATCTCTGGTCATATGTTCCCTGAAACGGAAGGCTTTATACTGGCAATCCAAGATCAAGTAATTCCAACTAAGAACTACCTAAAGTACATCGTTATAGACCCTGCTATTAACAACGATACATTCAGGTACGGTTGCCAAACATCTGAATCTATCGAGCATATCACAGGAGGTTGTCAAGCGTTCGCTGCAACTGAATACAAAGAACGACACGATGCTGTGGCAAAAATACTTCACCAGGAACTAGCACTGAAACATAAATTATTACAGTCGGTAAGAATACCATACTATAAATATAAACCAGAATCTGCTTTAGAAAATATCAACTACAAGCTGTACTGGGACCGCATGATACTGACCGATCAATCTGTTGCTCACAAAAGACCAGATATAGTTTTGGTAGATAAAGTCTCTCGGAAAACAACTTTAATTGACATAGCAATTCCTAACAACAATAATATAAATATCAAGCAGGCTGAGAAAATAACCAAATATAGAGATTTGGAATTTCAAATAAAGACTCAGTGGAACATGAACAACACACGAACTGTACCAATTGTTATGTCAACGACAGGACTAGTCCCAAAACATCTATTAAACAATCTAAAGTACCTCGGTCTGGACGAACATCTTTACAAACAAATACAAAAAGCCGTCTTGTTAGGGACAGCCCGGACGGTCAGGAAATTCATGTGAAACTGCCGCCACGACTCCAACCACGGGCCTGAAAACCTAGCAAGGGCTCCCACAGAGCTAAACCCTTTTGATATCTAGGATATCTGGGGTTTGGTGAATTTTTCCCCTAAAGGCACTCATAACGTGCCTTAGAGGGAGTGTGATGCCATACATTGTGTGGTCAAGTCGGGATGGATAAAAATAATATAGCAAATGCTAAATTATTAATATAGTAAAAGACAAAATACAGCAGGGGTGATACGAGATGAGTGCTCAACTAAATCCAAGAAGGATGGTCATGCTTATAAATACATTGAAATAAAGAAGGTTCATGGAATTGATCACTCAACTATGAAAAATGACAACAACAGATTTTTACAGAAGATTAAGACGACTCCTCGAAGTTTTATCAGGTGAATGATCATTCACCTGATGACGATAGCAGATACAAAGCTATTGAAACGTTGTGAGATCAACCTTTTCAAGACGATGGAAGTCCAGGGAAACTTCGAGGAACGAGGGACATTGCCTACCAGATACAGACTAACATTAAGACGACTGTTGAAGACCAAAGTAAACAGTAAAAATATGTTTAAGGCTATTAACACTTACGAGTGTTCAGTACTCAGTTAAGGAAAGTTCGATTCTACTAACAAAAGTTTAATTTCACCATTCAAAGAACTCTGTTGAACGGACCACCTTACAACGGTGTGAAGGAGGCTGAGGATGACAGATATAGGCAAGCAACTAGATCAACAAATTTCTGAAATCATTTCCAGAAACTCGCATAATATTCTGATATACACAAAATCATATGTTGGATGACTCAACGGCACAGACAGAACAACAAGTCGAATTATAAACCAGTCAATTGATCTCAAATGTAAAGAAGACCCTCTTCATAGAAAATATATTGTTGTAAACTTCGTGGATGCAATTAATTAATTTTAAAAATTAATATTCACTGTCACTTTCTAGAAACTTTTATTTACACATAAAACATTAAATATATCCAACAACAACGAAATATGCTGCACGCACCAAGACTAACTACTGCTGAAATTAATGTCTCTTTATATAGGTTAATTTGTCGTTCTCGATGGTACTACCTTTTTCTGCCTAGCGTTGAGAATACTACTTGGCGCCATTTCGAAAACTCCAGTCGAACTTTTTATTAACCCAGCGATTTATGTCTTATCGGAATGAAGCCCCCACCCCCTTTAATTCTGATCGTCCCGGTCAGAAACATCCTCTCCATAGTACGGAGCGACTCGATCTAAATGAACCACCTTCAACTTAGCCCTGGGGTTTCGACGCACGACGGATACGGTAGGCAACATCTTTAATTCTCTTGACCACCTCGTATGAACCATCCCAAGCGGGTGCATGCTTTGGAGATTTACCATTGCTCCGTTGGGGGTTGTACAGCCATACTTTGTCCTTCTCTTGGAACCCGACTGAATTGGCCTTGAGGTCATATCACGTCTTCATCCGGTCACTGGTAGCCAACATCTGCGTTCGGGCTAATTCGTGTTGTCAGCATGTTATGTCGGAGCTGGTCGCCATAATCGTTGATGTCTTGGGAAGGTTCTTCGGGGGAGCTAAAAGCCAAATCACAGGGTAATCGCAGCTATTTTCCGAATAGGACTCTGGCTGGAGTCGGGCCTGTATTATTATGTACGGCTGAGCGATATGCCAACATGAATAGGGGAATATGGTCATCCCAATCACGCTGGTTATTGCTGACGACCTTGGATGGCTGTTGTTCCAAGGTCCTGTTGATTCCGACTGATTGAAATGATCTACCGCCCTTATTATTCCAAGAAGTTATTTTCTAGTGACGCAATAATTTCTTTCCGGTTTCGAGAATCCACGGCTGTAGTACTCAATCACCCTCTCTTCACCATCTTGCACCTGGGATAGAATGGCTCCCAAACCTGTGTTGCTGGCCTCGCTGTCTAAGGTGAACTTGCCGGACTGCCTAGGAAATGCTAGGATTGGGCTGGAACAGAGTGCCGCCTTCAATCGTCTGCATGATGTTTCGCAGTCCTAATTCCAACGGAAGGTCCTTTTCTCAGTGGTCTGCCGCTGTAGAGGCGCGGCAATGGGGGCAAATCCCTCGAATGTCTGACCCATTACCAGACTGCCGTCAAGGTATACTCTGAGCACGTTCTCCATGTCAACCCGCTCAATATATTCTCCATTAGCCTTTCAAATGTAGCGGGAGCATTACATAACCCAAAGGGCATGACCGTGAATTGAAACAGTCCTTTACTGGTGGAGAACGTTGCCTTCTCTCTGTCGTTTTCGTGTAGACTAACCTGCCAATATCCACTCTTTACGTCTAGTGTGGAGAACCAACGAGAGCCTGCTAGCGTGGTCAGAGTGTCATCGATTCGGGTGAATAGCTGTCTTTCTTCGTGACATCATTCAGCTTTCTGTAATCCACATAAAATCGGGTGGTTCCATCCTTCTTTTGAACTAGCACGACGAGAGCAGACCATGGGCTGATGGATGGCTCAATAACTCCATTTTGGAACATGGACTCGATGTTTTTCTCGACTGCCTGCTTTTGCCCCAATGGTAATCGTCTAGGTGGTATTCTGATGGGTTGAGCTTTTCCGGTATGTATTCAGTGCTGAATGATGTTGGTGCGACCGCTGATTCCATCTTGACTGTTAAAAATTTGCCAGTGCTTTGTGATAAATTGCTTGGCTTTCTTCTGTTCCTCTGGTGTAAGGTGTGTCAAATGGTCGGCAAACTGTTGTAGGAACTCTTTACTGGGCCCTGTCTTCTTCACCGACGTCTGGAACTCTTCTTCGCAATTGATGATGGTCTCTACTGGCTCGAAACAAGCTATCTCTTGACCATTGGCAATTTTGATGTCGTTGTTGGACAAATACAGGACTCTAATTAGTATATCTGGTCCGGTCTTAACTATAGCCCGTCCAACCAAGTAGTCATAAGCTGAGTGTATGAACTCCACCATTCCAACGCAGCTCCCAGGATTGCTGTCTCGCTGCCCATGAATAATCTGTTCCGTTCGACCGGGAATTCTGGCTGAGGATTTTGCCACAATTTTTATGGAGGTGGCTGAAGTGTTGGTTGGTTTAGGAATCGAAGAACATCGTATCTCGGATCGAACATAAATCCATGTTGACTGATTCTGTAGTCCCGCATCTGCATTACTATATCTGCCTCACCGTGTATTGACATGGACTCGCCGGTGACTATTCTGAGCTGGATGTTGTTGGTAACTTGCAGGATTTCCGATGCCCTCAAAACTCTGGATTTGGCAATGGACACAGCGGCGCCGGTGTCGATAGTGATGGTAATTGCACGGCCATTGATGGAGCCCCTGGTGACTAGGGTGCTGCTTTCTCGGCAAAATCCCCGGATGGATAATGTTTTGGGGGCTGGTGGAGGGTTAGTTAGTCCCTGGAGATGTGGCTGTTTTGTTAATTACCCCTGGTCGGTAGTAGTGGTTCAGGTAGCCTCACTCTGCAGTCTCGTTGAATGTGTCCTGTCCGTCCACAGCGTTAACATGCCCCTCTGATGCCAGTTCTAATTGTTTGTTTAGACCAGCCAACAGCGTTTGAAATGGTTACTCAGGCTCTTCCTGGTTAAAGGAAACTGTCCGGACCCTCGGCTTGAACATGTGCATGACTGCCTCTACTTCCAATGCCCGAAGTAAAGCTTCATTGCTTTTCTTGACACCACTTAATCTTAGATTTCTTTGTACTTCCACATCTCTGATACCGTTTATGAAACTCAACCAATTGATCTTTAGTTTCCTCCGGCAGGTCTGTATAGGACAAGTGCACTAAACGTCTAACCTCTGCTTCGAATTCTTGAAGGCTCTCTCCGGATTTTTGCTTTTTCCCAGTTAATTGCACCTGCTATACTTGGCTCAGGGATTTATTGTCGTATCTCTTGTCCAGGGTGGCGTCGATCTTGTCGAAATTGCCTTGTTCATCGACGGGAATGCTTTGAAGCAGTTCTAAGGCCGGACCTCTTAAGGAAATTACAAGAGAGGTAGATTTTTCTTGGTTATCCCATCCATTAGCTGTAGCTACTGCCATCAAATGTAAGTGGTTTGCTAACGGAACTTTTGGTACTCGTGGTGTTCTGGTATTTTCCTCGCTGTAAGTCCTGTTGCATTTTTTAAATTTCTGTTTCTACTTTCTTCTGATTAGCACTGATTTCAAATTTCACCTGGCTCTGGATGGAATCGATGTCATCTACTTTGATTTCAAGAGCCTCCACATTATTTTTTAGGATCTTTATGTCGTCGTTTATCTCTTTTATATCTGATTCTACTATTTGCATTCTTTCATTATTAACTTGTGATACTATTTGCATTAAATGTTCAAATTGCTGTTGTCGTTTTTCTTCTAATATTTGAGATTCGTTTTTTCTGGTTAATTCAACTTGTTCTTGTTTTTCTTCAAATACTTTAAAATCATTTTGTCGTTTTAATTCAATTTGATCTTGTTTTGTTCAAATTTTTTACAATCATCTTGTCGTTTTTCTTCTAGTTTCGAGAATAATGCCTCAATTAAACTTTGTTGTTTTTCATCCATAGATTTCACTAACCTTTGTTGAATATCATCTTGATGTTGTTTCTCTTTTTTGTCACGTTTTTCCAGAATCTGAGTTATTTTTTCATCTAGCCCATCCGTAACCTGTTTGAATTTTTTTTTTGGTAGTCTCGTCCATTTTTTCTATTTCCATACTTCGGGTTTCCATAAATCAAATTGCGATTATAACTTCATTTAATCCTTCTCTTCTGATCACCAAATTGTTGTAAACTCCGTGGGTTCAATTAATTAATTTTAAAAACTAATATTCACTCTCACTTTCTAGAAACTTTTATTTACACATAACACATCAAATGTTTCCAACAGCTGATTCTAATATTATTTACATCGAAATCATAACAACGAAATAAGCTGCACGCACCAAGACTAACTACTGCTGAAATTAATGTCTCTTTACATAGGTTAATTTGTCGTTCTCGATGGTACTACCTTTTTCTGCCTAGCGTCGAGAATACTGTTTGGCGCCATTTCGAAAACTCCAGTGTAACTTTTTATTAACCCAGCGATGTCTCATGGGAATGAAGCCAGGGCCGGCTTAGGTAAATTTCGTAACAATATAAATGACGTCAACCAAGATTATGTCATATGTTTCCTACAACGGGAGGATTTATACTGGCAATCCAATATCAAGTAATTGCAACTAAAAATAATCTTAATTGCATCGTTCTAGACCTTTCTATCAACAGCGTCAGATGCAGATATGGTTGCCAAATATCAGAAACAGAAATAATCCAGCATATCACAGGATGCTGCCAAGCATTTGCTGTAACTAAATACAAAGAACGACACGATGCTTTTGGCAAACATACTGTGCCAAGATTTAGCACTGAAACTTGAACTATTACCGTTGATAACAATGCACTACTACATATACAAACCCCAACATGTTCTAGCAAATAACAACTACAAGTTGTACTGGGACTGCACGATAATAATCGATCGAACTGTTTTCACAATAGACCAGACATAATTGTAGTAGATAAATTCTCTACAAAAACAATTTTACTTGACGGAGCAATCCCTAACAGCAATAATATATATATGAAGCAGGCTAAAAATAATCAAATACACGGATTTGAAATTTCAAATTAAGAGACAATGGGATTTGACCATTTTATGGCAACAAGGGGAGTAGTGCAAAAACATATATTAAATAAGTTATAATATTAGGGTTTGGAAAATCTTTACCAACTGATGCAAACAGCCATCCTGTTAGGAACAGCCCGGATGGTCAATTTGTATGATACTGCAGTCACAACGCCAACTATGGGCCTGGTAATCTGGCATGGCCTCCCACATGGCTAAATTCTTTTGATATTTGGTATATTTCGGGTTTAGCGATTTTTCCCCTATGGGCATGCTATTCGTGCCTTAGAGGGAGTGTGTGTGAACATTGTATGGTCAAGTTGTTGGGATAATATAGCAACATTAAAAACGTGAATTGCCTTGTTTGAGTAATTTAAATATTTCAAGAAAAATAACTAAATAATTCACAGTTCTGAGAGCAGGATTTTGCTGTTGTATATGAGTATTTCCCAAGCCGAAGTACATATAATTGAATTTAATAATTTACCGCCAAATTTTTCGCGTGATTTCTATCTTAGGAATCACAGCCAAATGGCGTTGCACTAAGTACGAATCCTGATTTGGAGTCTATGTGTGCTAGTTTTTCCTGAAACTTCTACATTTCGTTATTCATTTCGCGATAAAATATTACAGTAAATTGCTGGTAAATATACTTGTGGGGAAAATTGTCAAATATTTTTGTGTCGTACAAAATGCCATAGGAGAAGTTATAATCATTTCTTTATAATTCATTTACCTGAAGACATAATCATTTTAAACTGACTTGATACTCTGGAGTTGTTCTTCTTTCTTTTGTCTCGAAAGGGATTTTTTTCTATTACACCAACATCATCATGCAATCATCCTCCACCTACGAAGAGCACGTTAAACAATGGCAACACGTTCCTCATTCTTTCTCACTTGGAAATCAGTGTTATAAGTCAAGTGTATGGTGTCGACACCGTTGAACGGGTGGAATATCAACTAGGCACAGGCACCATCCATGCACCGCACCGTGCAAGGTCGCTAAACTGCGCTCAGAGGGCAAATTTACTGTCTGGAATTTTGTTACTAATATACAGGGTAATAGTTAGTGACGTTCACAAAACAATTTAAAAAAATTAGGAATGTATTCATAATAAAATTAACAAATTGCCGATATAGTATAGTATCCAATGAATAAAAAGTAAATGTAGCAAGTTAGTACTTTTTCTGTAAGGCCTTGTAAATGGTAATTTTATCATATAACGTTTACTTGGGTTGGTTTTGACTAAGCAGACATGGATGTTTGACGTGAAATTGAGGTTGTGAAAATGGTCTGTATTTTGCTATGTAATTATCTAAAAATATTTGTTTATTCAATTTTTTTACAGGCATTTTGCCAATTTTTAAGTGACATTTTATTTGGTTTTTACAATTTTTCTCATTTTTTTTTATATATTAAAATATTTTTATATTATAGGTATTTTTGATAATTTTTCATTTTAAGTATTTTACAACGGCCTCTGAAATCTTAAAAAAACATATATCATGGGAGATTTTTAATATTTGATATATATGTATATATATATATATATATAATTTTTAAATTTTGACATTTTGTGATCTGTCATTATAAATACTTTTGTGATTTTCAACCTATTTAACATTCGCAACATTTTTGTCAAATCCGGATTTTTTCATTTTGAGCATTTTTGTGAATTTTCATAATTCCAACATATCTAGATATTTCTGAGATTTCACATGCAATTAATCAGAAAGTTTCTCAAATTCTTTTGCACCTTCACTCACTACCTATCCCCCTCATGAATTCAATATTTTTAAATTCACGTTTCGATTCATTAAAGAAAGCCATCGATTTCAGGAAATTTTTTTTTTTTAATTAGACCCCTATCCCCCTATAGCCTAACTGAAATAATCGAAATCTTATTAATACTACCCAATAACTGAATTTTTGGAGAATAACTAATCACGTTTATTAATTTAAAGAGCTAATGTAATATTTCTTATTGAATACTTGGATTTTCGAAAACGTTTTGCGCTCATTTATTTTCATGTTGTACACCTTTATGAGTTTCTAATGGCGGCACTTCACTTGGTGTACCGTATTCGTATATTTGCTATATTTGTCCAAAAACGGCGATTTGTGGAGAGGGTATTCGCTATTTTTGCTTTATTTGAACAATTACGTCGAATACCGCTGAAAGCAAATACGCCTTACCGTCCACTTGTCGGTATTCAAGACACATCACAGGAATCAAATAAGCCAAATATTTGCTTTAGCCATCCACACTTGGTTCATAAAGTTGCACGAGGTGCTTCGATCGTGGTCAACTAGTGTTGTTTTTAATAGCAAAGTAGTGTTTGTGGCAAAATGGAGTGGTCGAACACTAACATCATGAAGTTTCTCGAGTTGTACCAACTGCATTTGGGACCCCAAACATGCCAGCCACAAAAATAAAAATAAAATAAATGATGCATGAATAGATATCCAAAACAATATGGGACAACCATGCACAATTGCTGATTTAAAGAAAAAGAGGGAATCTTTGATGTCTGCATTCAGGGGTTATAACACAAAAATTAAGAAATCAGAAACATCAGGAGCAGGCACGTCTGGTGTATACAAACCCACATGGTTTGCTTACAAATATATGAATAGTTTTCTGGGAGCCATCTATAAATGCAACCCATCTACGAATACTGAGGTAGGTAAAAAATAAATAAGAAACTTTTTTCATTAATTTTGGTTATTTATCTTTACGGTGAGGCATGTGTCACACTTACAATTTATGTTAAAGCAAATCAATGCTAAAGTTACTGGTATTCAAACATATTTGGCATGTTTGAGTGTTTTGTCTGAATGGCACGTTTGGAATATTTGAGAATACCTCATATATTTGAACGAATATAGCGATACAAAACAAAAATACGCTAACACCGAGTGAAGTGCCGCCATAAGATAATCAAGTTCCCTTAGAATATAGTGACTTCTATTTCCCATATAGAAGAATTCAGATTTCGCAAACTAATGTATTTATTCATTTCAAAAAAGGACTTAACTTGTGAATTGACATACCTGTATCAAAAGACAATAATATAATTGTTCAAAATGATTATGCAGGCTTTTATGTATGTAGGGAATGAAATATATACCAATTATAACGTCTGCATCAATCTCTGATTCCGACCTAATGGATTTTTATAAAATACTAGAAACCCCCCAGTGCCCCCTTCAACTCATTATATATGTACCGAAGTTATTTACAAACTTTGCACAAATTTCGGTTAAAAGCAAAATTTTAGATAAAGGGCACTAGAAAACTCAAGATGGAGCATGGAGATTGCTGCATAAATCCCTCAAAATGGTAACATATGTGTCAGAATTCTAGTTTCAAAATTATGCTTTTCTTTTTATTCAAGAAACACTTAACTATGAAAATTATTCAGACTTCTTGCACAATTATATAACACTTAGTTTAAGTGCACTTTATCTAGATCTTAAGAAAAGTACACCGGCACGCCAAATTCGATATGGTTCCAACACGATGAAGTACCTTCTCAAATACTTACAAATGCAGGAATATGACGCAGGGGTTTCAGCCAATGGTCAGCTAGGTGTACATGTTTCACCTTACTTCAATAAATTGGAAAATGTTGAATTGTCGAGTAGAATTACAGTTCGTCCTACCCAGTATCAGAAGTGAACAATTTGAACATTTAAACTGTTGTCTTTTTATTGCAAACAAGTCTTAGTTATTAGTTACTGATGCGTCGTCTTTTCCTATAGGTGCTACCACTTCCTTCCGGTTTACTATATAATGTATTACTCTTCGAGAAAGACGTGACTCTTGCATGAGAGTACCATTCTATTTGATAGTGAATTACTTTATTTACAATGAAATCTATATCTAATTTCCTTCTTTTATCAGTGTTTCTTACATCCCTTGACTCCTCTCAAACATTTCATTTCAGCTACTTCGATTTGTCACATACTCCGTATATCTAAAAACAACAAATTTTCTAATGTTAATTTAAATGTCATAAATAAAATTTTCATTTTGCAATTTAAATTAATAAATATAAAGCCATTGACAACGAAGTCAGAATAAACTTTGAAACGTTTGGTTTTCCATCAATATACGTCGTTTTATTTCGATTGTGGTGTTATTGCCCAAAAAAACATAAAAATAATCAAGAATATGCCACAAACAACGTTTAGAAGACAATTTAGAAGTTAACATACTCCGTGTCTTGATTATCCACTTTTCACTTCCTTTTAATAGAGTGGGAACTGCCATTATTTGGTACAATTTTTAGGTTGTGTTTCTCATCTGCAGTCATTTTCTAGATTTTTAGGGTTCCGTATATACAATATACGGATACCCTTATAATCACTCAGGATTTCTGCCTCTGTCACATCACAGCCATTTTCTCCTAAACTACTGGACGGAAGAGGTTGAAATTTGGTTTCAATCTATAGTTTGGTGACCCGATCAGGAGTACATATGTTAAAAGAAAGAAATTTGATTTTAGGGATACTTCTGGGGGGAAAAACTAAAAAAATCGGCCATCGGGGGCAAATTATAGATTTAAATAAAAATTTAAAAATAAAAAAATTTTCAAACGCATCACGTAATATATCAAATGAAAGGTCTCATTCTGAGGAATACAAATATAATTTTTTCATATTTAAAAACAAATTATTTAAAAAGATATTAACGAAAATATACCAGAATTTACCCATTCCACCCTCCCCCCTTATCTCCGAAACTATAAAACGTAGTTTTGAAAAAAAATAGATTTATAGGTTCTGACCTGAAGTTTACTGGAAAAATAAGGAGAAACCTCTACTTTTAATTTTGGGGGGCCAATTACAGAATTAAATGGAAAATATAAAATTAAAATTGTTTCTAACCCATCATGTTATATATCATATTAGAGGGCTCATTAAGACGAAAACAAATATATTTTTTTCAATTTTTTAAAATAAATTAATTAAAAGATATTAACAAAAATATAAAAAAAATTACCCACCCCCCCTTTTATCTCCGAAACCATAAGCTGGAAAATTTTGAAAAAAAAATGGAGGTATAGCCCCTCACCTGAACTTTACAGGAAAATTAAGGAGAAACCATTAATATTAATTTTGGGGGGCAAATTATAGAATTAAATAAAAATTTAAAAATAAAAAAATTTTCAAACGCATCATATAATATATCAAATGAAAGGTCTCATTCTGAGGAACACAAATATATTTTTTTATATTTAAAAAAAATTATTTAAAAGATATTAACGAAAATATACCAAAATTTACCCCCTCCCCATTATCTCCGAAACTATAAAACGTAAAGTTTTGAAAAAAAATGGATTTAAAGGTTCTGACCTGAAGTTTACTGGAAAAATAAGGAGAAACCTCTACTTTTAATTTTGGGGGGGGGTAATTACAGAATTAAATGGAAATATATAAAATTAAAATTGTTTCTAACACATCATGTTATATATCAAATGAAAGGGCTCAATACGACGAAAACAAATATATTTTTTTCAAATTTTTAAAATAAATTAGATATTAATATTAATAAAAATATAAAAAAATTTACCCATTTCCCCCCCCTTATCTCCGAAACCATAAGCTGGAAAATTTTGAAAAAAAATTGAGGTATAGCCCCTCACCTGAACTTTACTGGAAAATTAAGGAGAAACCCGTAATATTTATTTTTGGGGGGGAGGCAAATTATAGAATTAAATGGAAAATTAAAATTGTTTCTAACCCATCATGTTATATATTAATAAAAGGGCTCATTATGACGAAAACAAATATATTTTTTTCATATTTTTAAAATAAATTAATTTAAAGAAATTAACAAAAATATAAAAAACTTTACCCATTCCCCCGCCCTTATCTCCGAAACCATAAGCTGGAAAATTTTGAAAAAAAATGGAGGTATAACCCCTCAGCTGAACTTTACTGGAAAATTAAGGAGAAACCCCTAATATTTATTTTGGGGGGGCAAATTATAGAATTAAATGGAAAATTAAAATTAAAATTGTTTCTAACCCATCATGTTATAAATCAAATGAAAGGGCTCATTATGCCGAAAACAAATATATTTTTTTCATATTTTTACAATAAATTAATTAAAAGATATTAACAAAAATATTAAAAATTTTACACATTCCCCCCCTTATCTCCGAAACCATAAGCTGGAAAATTAAAAAAAAATGGAGGTATAGCCCCTCACCTGACCTTTACTGGTAAATTAAGGAGAAACCCCTAATATTTATTTTGGGGGGGGCAAACTATAGAATTAAATGGAAAATTAAAATGAAAATTGTTTCTAACCCAGCATGTTATATATCAAATAAAAGGGCTCATGATGAAAACAATAAATATATTTTTTCCATATTTATAAAATAAATTAATTAAAAGATATTAACAAAAATATAAAAAAAAATTACCCATTCCCCCCCTTATCTCCGAAACCATAAGCTGAAAAATTTTGAAAAACTGGAAGTACAGCCCCTCACCTGAACTTTACTGGAAAAATAAGAAGAAACCCCTAATATTCATTTTGGGGAGTAAATTATAGAATTAAATGAAAAATAATAAATTATAATTGTTTCTAACGGGTCATGTAATATATCAAATCCCAGGGCTCATTATGACGAATAGGTACAAATATATTTTTTTATTTTTTTTAAAATGAATATTTTAAAATATATTAAAAAAATATTTAAAAAAAATTACCCATTCTCCCCGTTATTCCCCAAACTCTAAGACCTCTTTTTTTTTGTTTATAGGAAAAATATGAAAAAAATCCCTAATTCTATTATTTGGCCTCCAAATAATAGAATTAAACGGAAAATAAATTACTAGAAAACCCCCATAGTAATTTTAGGGACAAATTATACAATTAAATGGAAAATAAAAATTCAATTTTCAAACGCATCAGATAACAGATAAAAGGCTCATTATGTGAATTACAAATATAACATATTTTTAAATCATTTGTATAAAAGATATTAAAAATATTACACATCGACTTAATTCCCACTTTAGAAACTACACTATTTAAAATTTGAAAACTATATTTTATTTATATTTTTAAATAATTTGAATAACAGATTTAATAATTTATAATTTAAACTTTGACCTATTTTGCCGTTTTTCTTCCAATCTACAGAGCCTCAAAACTCAGACAGTAGATTATAACAGGCATTTCTGAAAGTTTATTAGTAAAATAAAACTCTAATGTTACTTTTTGGGGGTCAAATTAGAAAATTAAATACATATGTATTCTTACAAAAATCAAGCGAATCCTGAAGCAGATAAAATAAAAAGTTTTTGTGTGGAAAATGAAAGTGTATATTTTTTATAAATTTAAAATGCTTCCTTTAAAAGATATTAGGGCAAATATAAGAAAATGCACTCATTCCTTGCTTGTCTAAAACTGGAATATTCGAATCTTGAAGGTGGTACGGAACCCTAAGTATGCGAGTCCAACTCGCACTTGACCAAATTATTTCAGATAGTACCGCACATTCTATTTAAAGTCTTTACTTTGTTTTTAATATAGTAGCTGAATTCATATGTTATGTTACATTCCAAATGTTCAAAATGAATAATTTTTTCTAAATTCTATCTATATTAATTCAAATTTTGGATCACATCACATTTGTACCTTCAAATGTCATAATTTCTATTTTTTTGAAATTTTGCAGCTGTGTTAAAATGAACAGCACATTGCAAATCACCCTCTGATGTTACGAGGATTACCTAATTGTCTGCAAGAACTAGGGTATTTTTTTTATATTTTTTTGAATGTCATTAATATTCAAACTTTAACCAGATCGTCAGTATACAAATTAAAAAGCAAAAGTTTAATAATATTTTTTTTAATAACTGTAAACATAAAAACTACAATTGATGTTCATAACCGCCCTGTATATTTGGGGGTATCATCTGAAAAAAAACGTAGGTAAAAATAATAATCAACTTTCACAGCGTAGTTCCAAACATGAATGTTAACAACTCAACAACAGAGCAAAATGTTATTTATGATTTTTTTCCCGATAATGAACTTCAATATAAAGCTCATTCTCAACTATCAAAACTTTTACCAATTTGTCAAATGTTAAATATTTCATTCCAAGGATGTTACATTTTTAGGTGATCCTGTGGAGTTAAATAATTAATTTTGAACACAAAAAGTAGAATCATACTAAATAACATAAATTTTTTAAGAAAAGTCGATTAAACGACTTTCATAAAGGAGGAAGTAAACCGATTTGAATATTTATCTTTTCGATTAGAAGAGTGTACATGGGGAATGGTAAAATGTAAAATTCGATAAAAGAGTTCTACCCATAAATATATAAAATTTCGTATTGAAGACTGCATAGTAGTATACTGATCGATTTCTCCAAAACTCATTACCCATTTTAATAGTTTTTTTAAGTGGTACGATATATCTTTCGATGATTTCTTACATTTTTTTCAAAAATTTGCCGAAAAATATACGGAGACTACCATCGAAGTGTCTAACTGAGATTTCTACAAAATAATAGTCCTTGCAAATTTGAAACATATCAAATGTATATCGCAAACTTATTTAATACCTCACAAAATAATAGCAGACTGTTATAATATGCATTTGACAGTGCCAAAAATTAAGAAACCGTCTGGAAATGAATCACGCTAAATAAAAACCAAATTTCGAATACGATAAAAACCAGCCGAATATAAAAAGAGCAACAACAACGGGAACACTTTGATTGAAGAAAAAACTGATTCCGGGATCGAATACCATATACACTCGCAGACCAGAGATGACGGGAGACGAAACCTATGGCCTTATGGGTGAGTAGGTTTAGTTGAGGGAGTCATTGAGTCTGTAAACATGGGCGGATCCAAGGGGGGGGGGAGGTGATGGGGGGCAATCGCCCCCACCGAGAGCCTCAAAATTAGTGAATTTAATATTAAAAAGAGGTAATCCTTCTTCAAGAGCCTATAAGAACGTAACTTCTATGGGTTTAAACCTCAGACAACTATTTTTCATGTAATAACCCAAGCAATCGGGGTTTAAAATTTTGTTTAGGTAAATTTAGTAGAGGATCGCCCCCTGAAGCATGAAATCGCCCCTCGGAAGCACGTGTCTGGATCCGCCCCTGGTCTGTAACAATATTATAAAACAAATTCCTTGCGTCGAATTGGTCTGATCGCGAAAAACTCAAAAACTGCTGAACGGAATTTCATACGGTTTCTACCGGTGGAGAGAGTAATTCAAGAGAAAGGTTTGTATGTATAATTCATTAATGTTTTGTGTAAACGGTTGAAATATATAACTACTTTTGAAAACGTCGGAAAAATTCAAGACAATTGGTAGCTGTCGCTGCCCAATCCTATTGAACATAAGAAAAGAATGTATCGACCTTATCATACCCATCCTTTGCAGGCAATGTTTGGACGGGAGTCCAATATGTTCTTAAACTGTTTTTATGTACACTGACTGTTAATAAATAAAGTAACACAGAGGGTGTAATTGTACAGGGTGAAAGTTTACAGGGTCAAAATTTGCAGGCTGGTAGTAAACATCGAGCAAGTACATATACATGGTGAAATATATGCAATAGTACATACGGGGTATAAGTATACAGAATTCTACTAAACAAAATACAACAATAAAGGGGGTATGTATACAGGGTATACGAATAGAGTATGTTTTTAAATATCTTCTGTAGTAATATATAAGGTGTTAATCTAAAAGATGTTAATATATAGGCTATACGTATATAGGGTAGAGCATATGTAGCACTATTTCCCCAGAAAGTATATAAAGTCTTAGTCATACGCGGTGAAACCACAGGTAACCGATAGTAAAAAAGAATAAATACCCGAGTTCAAACTTGAACTAAAAAGCTCTAAATAAAACATTTAAAAATTTTAACACATTCAAAAAAGAACCAAAAAGTGAAATATATTTTTCAAATATTAACTAAGTACTAAGTACTTTTTTAAATAATGAACAAAATATAACAGTGTACAATAAATAACACAATCAAAATTATCAGGTACCTACATACAAAGTAATATACGTAAACAATACAATGTATTTTTGAAGTACAAAGCAATTAAAAAGTTTGATGAAGTAGTAGATAGGCAAGCAATGTTGGATTTTAAGTTTGTTTGGCAGCTATTTCAAAATTATTCTAGATCTATACGTAATTAATTTGTACTAAATTAGCGCCTTTTATTGTTTAAACATATTTTGTCTATAGGAACCTATTAACTTTGAATGTGCTATTTATATTCTATAGTGTTATAATTTTGCTAATTATTTTCATTTATTCAGTAAGATAAATCCATTGGACATGTGAGTTTCAAGAAACAAAGAATAAGAAATTTTATAGTCTTGGTTCAAACCACGCCACTGGAGAAAACGCATGAGATATCTCCATTTATAATAATAAACATGCAAAAAATGTTACTAGAATTTATGGAATTTGAATTGTTTTAATCATTTAATATTTAGAAAATTGGGGCCGTTGTTATTTTAGAATTTCTTGGGAAAAACACGATACTTAGGGAAAGATCTCGTTGAAGTCATAAGGACAAATCTGGGAAAAACCTTATGAACTGTCACGATTTAGGGGTTGTCCGAAAGGAAATTACCATAGGTATCCTGGTTTATGGGTAACTAGATACGGCAAATATTCCCAGTATTATCGACGCATTCTATTCTATTTAATAAAATACAGCAGACTGTGTTACTTTTGTTTTTTGTTGTGTTCTTCTTTATTACGTAATATAGTTGAATTTTTAAATTGAATTTTATTACCGAAATTCCAGGCAAATTCACAAATTCTTGTTTCTCTATTCTACTATTTTAGGTAAAAAGGGTAGCGTAATCCTCAATACAACTTTGAAATAAAGAGTTCATAAAGAAACTACATATATAAACAAGGATTCTGAATTAGCAATATTTGAGGGGCAATGAGATCATAATAGCCAGAGTTTATCAATGAATTGTCTTCTAAATGTTATTTGTAGCATATTCTTCATTATTTTTATGTTTTCTTGGGAATAACACCACAATTGAAATAAAAACCTCTATATTGATAGAAAAAACCAAAACCTTTATATGTATTGAAAATGTAAATTGCAAAATGAAAGTTTGATTTTTGCTTACTATCTCAATATCAAGAGCTAAATGGGAATTAAGTATTGAGTGTAATGTAGCGAATTTGTGAAACAAAATAATTTTCTTTTCTTAATGTTACATAAATTATGTCTAGAATTTCCTGGTGAATCTTAAAAATAAAAAAATAGGGGCTTGCATTTAAAATAACTTGGTATTTTCCACTGTCACATGACACACCCTATATAATTCTTTTTGTTGAAAAAATGCCCATTTAAAAATACAAATCGGCATGTCCAAGCTTTTTTCCCTTCCTTAAGCTGATTCTGCATTTTCCGGTTTGGATCACGTCATTTTTCGAATTAATTTATTTATATATGTAAACCAACATATAAACAAAGTTTCCCGACGTTTCGCCCACACATATAAGAAATTTTTTCAAGCCCTCCTTTATTCGTTATTGAATTTATTTCATATGGCTGTATAGAACATCCATGCAGTATTTTGCAGTAGTTTTTTATATCTCATTTCCGAAATCTAACCTGGATTATTTATCCTCATGAGTGCATCTGAAACATAATCCGTAAACATAAAAAAAATTGATCTGATAATTAAAAGGTGGATGTGTTCACTGAAAAAGAACGCTAACTTTCTACGTATTGGCGCAGAAAAATCGGCTGAATGAAATTAGATTCTGCTTCGAAAAATGCAACCTTGACCCGTAAACCCATATCAAGCGCCGCCGTTTATCGGCATCTGAACAATTCTTTGGCATTTTGTTGGGCTGTACTGAATTTAAAATTCTGACTCTTTTAAACTGGGTGAAAACCATGCTCTAAGTGCCTTAGTGGCAGTAGGTTCATTAGTGGGGAGTCATTTGGATTTAATGGACTTTGGATCAATTAATCTTGAATAAATTTCTATGGGGCGTTGGGAATAGAACAAAAACGCACAGGTTTTCATGCTCCATATATGTTTGGTTTAAAGTTAAGCCTCCTCCAGATTAAACACCTATAGACCGCGTGTTTGCCTCCTTAGAAAGAACTTTACTCTCTATTACAGAGACAATAACAAAAAGGAAACATATGACATTTATTCAGATTGTGGCAATGCGAAACTCAGTGTTGATTGCAGACTTAATATTAATAATTTTTTAGGTAAACATGAAAGTATTAGGCATATCTAATAAAATGAAAAATATAAGACAAGAACAGAGTTGTTGGCTCTGAAAGCTCTTAATCGCATAGTAATAAAATATACTGGTTATTCGTTGACAAATCATAAAGCCGATATCCAAGAAATTAAATTACTTAATTAGGTACATTTATGGAAAAGTGCTAGCGGTGTAACTTATGTATTAATGACTAAGGGATTGGTACAAAAAATAATATTTTTCTTTAAGGTTGTGTACGGGTTTTAGTGAACTGATTTTTGGAAAAAACTCAATTACATTTCATAGATAAATCTCACTTTATCTACGAGTAAGATGATCAGTAAAAGCTAGAGAGGTCTGCCATATATTGTCTGTATTCTGGTGCTGGTAGCTGGCCTAACCCTGGCATTTAAGGTACAACTAGCGTCGGTTAGGCATCCGTAGACTGTAATGAACCTGTTGCGTCACCACACACGTATGAGAGGCTTGCAATAGTTAGAACTACTCGAACCAATAATAAATGCACATGGTCAGAGAGCTAGAAACTGGAGCAGTTCCTCTTCAGTTTACCAGCAAGTGTACTTGTCAAGTGCCAACCGCCTAGCCTCTCTGAGTTTGCGCAAGGCAAAGTCTTGCCAACTGAGTATACGAAGTGTGTTTGTTAATAAATAATATAAATACAGAATTTTCTGAACAAATTGTTACTCTGTTTTAATAATAATAAAAGCAAAACTTTAAAGAACTTTAGTTTTAATTTTTTTAATGTTTAAAGTTTTGAAAATTTTTACATTCACTGACGATATAAATCCGTTTTGTGAATGGTAATAACCCAACTAAACAAACTAATCATTCATGGACACACCATTTATTTTTTATTTGTTTTTCTGAATCATATCTTGATGGATTTTACCTTACCTATTACTAAAAACAGACTAAATTTGAAAAGCATGGTACAGAAAAATTCATGTTGGAAGAGAAAATAGTCGAGAATGAAGCTCGGATGGAAAAGCTACAGCCGACAATGGTCGAGGAGACAGTCAAAAACAAAACGCGAATAGAAGAGCTAAAACAGATGATGGACGGTGAGACATCAGCAAAATAAAAGAACAGGTTGTCACAATACAAATGGGAGAAACACAATCAAAAACTGAAAGCAGAAACAGTCCAGAAGTAGTGGAGTGGGAAATTAGCCTCGAGGGGACAAGACACAAAATGAAACCTCCCCAAGTTGATGGAAAATCGTCATGGACAAATTATCGGCGCCATTTCGAGGCTGCAGCAAAGATAAACGGATGGTGGGTAGCGCTATAGCACTAACCCTCGCCTTAAGAAGTGATGCTAAGGATATTTTGGAAATATTGAATACCTCGGAGCAAGAAGACCACGATCAACTGGTCAAACATTTAAAACGAAGGTATGGACAGAGCCATTTGGAGCACGTTTACCACTCCTATCTAAAAAATCGCCACCAGAAAGCGAATGAATTCCTACAAGAGTTTGAAGCTGAAATTGTCCATCTGGTTCGCCTTGCCTATCCAGCCACACCAGACAATGTTATAGAAGCATTAGCAGTCAAAGCATTTTTGGATGGACATCAGGACTAGGAAGCCAGCCAAGCATTGATACGAGCTCTGGAATTTGAGGCTACGTAAAATACCTGCAAGGTCAAGGCCGAGAAGGAGAATCAGAAGTTGGCGCGGAAATTACAAAACCTCTGTAGAGAAGATAGTAAAGGAACTCCTTACCGAAAAAAGCAACTGGGAATAAAGAGTCGTTGCAACTGTAGCAACGGAGTATCAACTTCCTCGTCAGAAAATCGCGTTGGAACGAGCCATAAGAACGCTGATGTCTTGTCGAAAACATCATGTCGTGCTAATTGTAAACATGGTCAGCGAACTGAAGGAAAAAAGGCTGGTCTCTGCAGAACTACCGCCTTAGATGAGTATTGGCAACCTGAGGAGATCCGAAAATACCAAAGATTAGATCCAGAGTGAAAATAGGTTATCCGGTGGAAGGAAGACCACAAACCTAGGTGGCAGGAGATTTCTCGTTCCTCACCTACTATAAAGTCATACTGGGCTCAATGGAAATTACGCATCCTTGAGAACGGTTCTGAAACGCGTGCTGGAAACTCCAGAGGGGAACAAGAACACAAAACAGATTGAAATCCCCAAAAATAGGACCGGTGGTTTTGCGAGAACTACATGACGGAACACTCGGAGTGATGAAAACTATGGGAAAATTAAAAACACTTCTATTGGCTAAACTGCCAAGCAGATGTCTAAGTATGGTGCTGGAAATGTACTGTTTGTGCAGCAAGTAATGGGCTTCAGATCTAGCAAAAGCTCCCATAAAGCAATATAACGTGGGCAGTCCATTCGAAAGAATATCCATTGATGTTGCCGATCCACTTCCTCCATCTGACTCCGGAAATAAGTATATTGTGTATATTGTGGTGGTGATGAACTATTTCAGTGAATGGAAGAAGCTTATACCTTGCCGAACAAAGAAGCCTTGACCGTTGCTGCTGGCCTTGTCAAGGAATGGACCAGTTGTATTGATGTTCCCTTTGACCAAGGGAGACATTTTGGGTCTATTCTTTTAGAAGATGTCTGCAAACTATTGAAGATCTATAAAACACGGACAACAATATTACTCCCTCAATCCGATGGGATGGTAGAACAGTTGAATAAGACTATTACCTCGAGGAAAACCAAAGGTTAGCCCCTCGTGCTGGAAATCACAACAGCGAAGTTTACCAAGCCCAAGACCGCAGCATTCAACCACCCGATGACGAGATGACATTCGAACAGTTTATGGCACTGTACTCTAATGGGCAGAAAGTGCAGCATAATGATACCAAAGAGGAACCCCGAGACCTGTTTGAGGTGCCCATAGAATGTTCCTTGGCTCATTGTGTGGCTCGAGTTCTTCGGATGTCCATAGGAATAGCCAAGGTTTTTGCAAGGAAGTACGGTCAGTTCCAGAAGCTGAAGGGGCAAGATCCAGTGGTAAGGAAGGTCCTTCATCTCGAAGATAAACAACCGATGGGTACCAGAGATCTTCTATTTGGTACCTAAAACATTCTCGCGGGGCAAGCCAACATGTAGCGCTCTTTGGAAGACTCTAGTAGAATGGAGGACTGTGATGATAAAGAAGAAACTGATGACATTGGCTGTCCCAAAGATAGACTGTGGGTTAGATGAACTGAATTGGATGGTGGTAAGAAGTATGAAGGAAAATATATCATTGTATGCTGTCTCAATATTCACAATATATGATTAGAAGACCGTTGACTGTGACTTCGACCAAACTTTCCGTTCTCGAAATGGAGAGTCCTGCAGATATCGCCACAACAGGAAGGATTCTGGGACATTCCGTGGCGAAATGGTCCAGTGGAGGGGGCAATGGACTGGAATTCATCCGATACATTTTGGAATCGTCATTCATCCGATATTTCGCTAATCCGAATTGTTGTTCGTCTGGCGCATCGAGGTCGGCGGTTAGCTTTGATAAATTCTCGAAGAATTCGAGTCATTGAAGGAAATATCTCCGCGGCTCTTTGACCTTTTGGAGAATTTCGAAAAGAAATACATAAATTCGGAGATCTGACGGAAAGATTTATTCTGTATTCGATTGCCGCTTAGTAAAGATCAGGTGTTCGAGATAAATTGTAAATAGTTCTGTAAAAATAAATTATAGTGATATTGACTGTGTTAAAAATAAATCCAAGAACTGAACCCGAAGAGTAAATAAAAAAATGGCAATATGGAAGAACGTACTCCTAAGTACACCAGGAAACAGCAATCCATTGCAGATGACCAGGTAGTGCTTGCACAAGAAGCGTATGACTAAGGATTTATGATGAAGGAGTGTATGGACCATACAAGAACAGGCAATTGATTAAAATAGAATACCTAGTGACACACGGTAAAGCAAATTTTGAAGGACTTACTAATAAAGATACCGTCTTACAATTAGCAGATAAATTTAAATATCTGGATGCAAATACGAGTTGTCATCATTATCATATTACAGCTTTTCCCGTTCATTGTTTGTATTTCACAAGCTACATCCAGTTGTGTTCTATCCTCCGTATATCTTCCACCCATCATTTCTGCCCTGCTTTCACTTATCTTCATGAGACATATCCCATGAAGATAAGTGAAACCAGGGCAGACCTGATGGGTGGAAGATATAACTCATAAGTTATAACTGCAAATGAAGAAATCCACCAAAGAAGGCATGTTAAAGATAGAGAAATAAACAGCACATGTTAAATTGGTTACGATGGTGTGTACTTCGTATCCGAATGGACCACAATCAATTGCTAAAAAATTGTTTAAATGGAAGAATGATCTTGAAGTACGAAGAAGATTTTAGCATAAAGCAATGAGAAGAACTAAGAAAGCCCTTAAGTGTAAATAAAAATATTACAATATGTTATAAACCGACTTTTCAAAGGAATTTGACTATATAAACCATAAATTGTTGTTTTAAATATCACAGGCCTTTGCAAATATGTAGTTAGTATTTTATTCCACACTATTCTGGCTATTCATCTACGAGCTGCATTACAAGCTCTAAAATACTTAGGCATCCAACTTGGGTCACCATTATTTTTTCTCTATATATATAGAACTTACTAGCAGAATTAGATTTTGTGAAAAGTTAGCATGCACGGTTGAATTAAAGATTTTCTTTATTGATAAAACAGTTGAGAACTATATTAGGTTGCAAACTGACATAGTGAAGTTAACCGACTGGTGCAAAATAAATAAATTAGCTATGTATATAAATTGAGGGCGTGTCTATCACCTGTGGGGAGGGCAGTTTACAAGAGGGTTTTACTATTATACCGTTAGATAATCGCATGTTTAAAAATCGACGTAGCCGAGCGACGTATCTCTTCACTCTTTAAAGTAAACACGAGGTTGGAGAGGATAAAAACTTAATCCGCTCACGATATATTTCTATGAAGAAATAAAAATACTTACACCAGGGTTGTAAAGTAAATTATATTTAATTTCCCTCACACTACTAGGAGTATCTGTTTTAAATTTTGTTAAGGTACAGTGTTACATTAATTATACCACATTGATTTGTGGAGTAGCTATCGTCGATGGGTTTCAACAAATATTTTGTTGTCAAATAGTTGGCAAGAAACACTTAATAATCTAATATTCTATAAGACAGCCTAGGATGTGTTACACTAAACAAAAACCTGCAGAAAACCTTTAGTTGACTGAAAAGTTACATCTGGGGTTGCAAAAGTCAGAGTATCTAGGTATATTTTTTGGATTTCAAAAGAGGGTTAGGGTAAAGTTAAATCCAAGTTAGTTAGAGTCTTACGGTAGCCGCCATCTTGTAAAAAGTGGGGATGTTGGTTTTTACACTATAAGGCAAACTATTCGTAGTACAGGAAATTTCTAAAAACTTGTTTTGTGAATAATTAAAATCACTATAAATGTTAATGGTAGAAACAAAAATAACACACTTATAAACGAGAATGGATTAAACAAACAAGATCCTTTGGTAGTTATAATGTTTTTTCTGGTTATTTAAAAAAATGACATCAGAGCATTTTGATAGAGAATAATTTCCATAACAAACTTTTCAAATTTTGTTTATTTATTAAGGTTTTACAGCAAAGCAAAACTTACACTGTTCTCTAGTACTATTAAGTATACATTAATATGAATGACTAGGTACAGTTTTCTACCATCTTTTAGTTATTTTTATATGAATATGGTTAACATTGCATGGTTATTGACCAATACTTATAAAATTTACTTTCCACAGCAGAACTTTTTGACTTGTCTTTTGTGCGATGCATTTTTGACTTTTGTCTTTACTCAAAATGTTCTATAGATTCACTTCTCTCCAACTTGCCTCAGGCTATTTTCCCTGAATGAAAGGGACGAACAGAAGTCCAAACAAGATCCAAAGTTAACAGGTTTTCGAGCCAAAGAATAACTTTACTTCTTCGGACTTTTGCTTTAAAACAAAAAGTTCAAACGAGCCACAAAATTCGTGGAAATTTGCAATATTCCACAAGTTACTTTGCTTTGGTTAAAGGAATCCGAAGGAGTAAACTAGGATTCGGCTTTCACCTTAACCCAATGATATGTCGGATAGACTATAGATGGTTTCGACCTTTCCAGGTGTGACCAGTTAGGGGAGAACGTCTAAGAGCTAATTTGAGTAAAACGAAAAAATATCTTTTGTTACCACGTGCAACTGCTGATTAAGAAAGAGTAAGTTTAGCTAAAACGAAGACACAAAATAAAGTAACAAGTCGGTCAATTGATTCCTTCATATTTTCATGTGATATTCTTAAGGAGAACAAATAAAAAAATTGCATAGAATTTATATTCTCTACCAACACCCTACCTCGTTTTAGCAAAGACTGAGGACCTGCTAACGACGATGCAGTTCCCATCGAGGAATTGACTGACAAACAGGTTATCATACCTTAAATTAGCTAATAATTAGCTAATTCTTGATGAATATTTAAATAACATCCAACTACAAATGACTTTTATTTGAATTTAAAACATAGATGTTTAAAATTATCTGGTCCTGAGAAATGGGAATCAGAAATATCACAGGGGTAAGCTAGCATCTGTAAATATTAAAATTCATAAACTTGATTGCTCGTATGGTTACCAATTTTTTGCACTTTTAAATGCATACAAGTGTAATCAAATTATTAACGAACCTACTAGGCGTGGAACCTATACTGCTTCTGTTAGAGATTTTATTATATGCTCAAACAGCAAATATTTAATAACTAGTGGTGTCGACACTTCTATAAAATTAGCAGATCTCACTTATTAAATGTACGTTAAAGTTTGAAATAGTCAAGCCCATTTTTTCTCACATATAGGGACTATGAGCGCTTTGACCGCATTGCTCTCTATGCCGATCTTTAAAATATATCACTTGAGAATGTGATGTGAATGTAAATGACAAACTTAACATTTTTAACAGTTATATTTTAAGCTTATATGACAGCCATGCTCCGATAAAAAATGCCCGTATCACTAAGAAAAAGGCACCATGGATAAATCCTTACATAAAAGAAAATGCGTATTAGAGTTAGAGCTTTAAGCAAATATAAAAGACAAATACCACAGATAACTGGGAATACTATAGCAACTCAGAAACTCGTAGCAATAACCATTGCAAACAGTAAAAAAAACGTACCTGGAAAAAAAATATATTCGACAGAATAATTAGAAGAAAAATTGGAAGCTTCTAGGAGATTTAAACATGAACGAGTAAACTTCCAGTTAAGCCCCGAAAACCCTCGGTAACGCTGATAAAATTAACCCGTATTTTACTAATACAATAAATGCTGACACTAATACCCTCAACCTCTACTTGGAAAATAAAATGCCAGGTGTAGACAGATTTGAATTCAGACTTGCCATAGATAAGGTGGTTAAAGCTGCCATGTTTAGTATTAAGTCTGAACCAATTGACATCGACAGCATAGGCATTCCCATGCTCTTAAATTGTTGTCCGCATATAATCACATATATTACTCAACTTGTTAACTGTTGTATTGAAACATCATCATTTCCAGAGCTCTGGGAACGTAGCTTTATGATTCCAATTCCAAAAGTACCCTGTCCAGAGTAGGTTAAAGATTTTGCGTCCTACTAGCATCCTGCCAACCATGTCAAAGATCATTGAAAAAGTTATGGAGAGTGAAATACGTAAACATGTTGACACATTGGCGGTCTGGTTTGACAGACTGAATCACCAAGTTCTTCTTGCCATTTTAGAGTATACTTGTTTTTTAAAACTCGTACAAACTTGCACCTCACTGGCAGAATTCATTCTGTAAAAGTGAATTGTAACCAGTCACAGACTCTAACTGTTCTGTGTGGTGTACCTCATGGGTCCATTCTTGGCCCTCTTTTTTTACTATATATACTTCCCAGTTGGCAACTGTGCAAAAATACTCTTCTGTTTATATGTATGCAGATTACAGGCAAATGTATATGTCGTTTTCACCAGAAGCTATAGTTTAATAATGATATAAAGACCATTTTTAAAAGCTTCCATGAATTACTGCTTCGAGCTGAATCCAAGTAAATGCCAGGCTCTATTATTTGGACGTACCCAATGTAAAGGACAGCTGGAAGGATCTCTAAATCTAATTTTAAACAATGTGACACGTCAATGCGTCAATAGTGCGAGAAATTTGAGACTGCTTCTAGATGTTAATCTGCGGATTTCAGCTCACATAAATATGTGCATAAGCTGAGCTTTAGCTAATCTCAAACTAATTTATAGTCATAGAGGAATTATAAGTGAAAGTATTAGAAAGTCTGTGTGACTCTTTAGTACTTTCACACTTTAATTTTTGTGATACCTTATATCATCCGTGTCTTCTAGATACTGATATAAGGCGTATTCGATTAATTCAAAATTGTTGTATGCGTCACTTTGGACGAATACGACAGTATGAAAGAGGTGTGAGTCAGAAGGTAATAGGAATTGGGTGGCAAAGTATGCAAGAAAGGAGGATATTTCATTCTATCGTATTATTTAACAAAATAATATGTAGTAAAAATCCTAACTATCTCTACCAAAAAAATCAATTCAGACATGATGCTCATGCATTAGACTTACGGCATAAGTATACAACAACGCCACCTATCCACAAAACTACCCTCTATAAGCGATATTTTACTTAACAAGTTTCTCTACTCTATAACAAAGTTTTGAAACACTTAAAACATCTCCATCCAAAAAAGTTCACCTGCCCTATTCGTCCACTAATATCATCTATTTTTAGAGCATGTACTATATGTACCGCTTGTATTTTTGCAATTTGCGAATTTTCAGATTATTTCTTTACTGTATGTAACGATTAATATTTTACTTCTAAGAAATCTAAACTATACAAGATAATTGAAATGTTGAATTAATTCGGCCGATACTTGTTATTAAGTGATACTACAATTGCAATTTTCACAATTTACGTTTTTTTTTAAACTGCCCGACGCGTTTCGACTAATGTCTTTGTCAAGGAACTAGACTAACTAGACAATTAGTCTGTAGTGTTTTTAAAACACGTAAATTGTGGAAATTTCAATTGTAGTATGAGTTAATTATTATAATTGAAATGTTCCTTAAATGTGATCGTAGTATGTACAACAATTTATTACTATTTACTCTGTGTTATGTGTTTTTATTATTTAGTCTAGTGATATATAAAAGTTTGACTATTCTTTTATATGGATTAAGATAGAAAGTTTATGCTCTAACTTATAACCTTTTATTATATCACATTAAATTTTTTTCAGAAAATTTCAATAGGGTTCTGCAGTAATTCTTTAGCGCGAAGTTGCCCCACCCTGTATATAAATGCAAGTCTATCAACTAATAATATTTATACTAATACGCCATTACTTCCTGCAATACATTTATTTAGAAAAGAAAAAAATATAATTCCAAAAAAACGTTTACATAAATATCTCATTTATTATAAAGAACCGGACAGATCTATTTCCGATAGATTAAATATTGATAAATAGTCTTTACAAAACGGCTGTTATCTCAGATGCAAATTGACGAGACCACGTAATACAACTCAAACATATCGCATTTCAAAATTATATAGTATGGAAAAACGAACAGCTTAAATACTAATTGATATGCCGCGCGTATAAAAAGAAAGATCGAACTCGAGTTGATGGCCTGATCAAAAAAGACCATCGCATCTCTGCTCTTCTCCTTCCTACGTGAAGAAGAAGAAGATTGGTTTGACCTTGAATATCTAAATGAAGTTATTAAGACATTAGGCGGCTGTGGCCACACTCGTTCGACTTGCTTGGCTTGCTTGAAGTTATATTATTATATCTCTCAGTAAAATCACAGGAGCTACATCTAATTTACTAGATATATTAATTATAGTAAACTTCGCCCTGTCACATTTTAGTTACGGACTGTTCTTCAAAATTCTCGTTCTTGTTCGAAATCATTAAAGCTAGAAAGCCATTCAAGTACCTGTGAATACATCCTCGGGCTACTAATTGTTGAGAATAATCGTGATTTGGAAGAATTATATTTTTTTGTGCTGCCGTGAATGCAGGTCTGTTTTGTACCTGACTTCATAGATAGGACTTTACTAACAGGCTCGATGCTTTTTGTCGCTATTGGGGGTGAGCTGTTAAATTCCGAACCTGATGGTGCTCAATTATAGACCCAAACAACATATTTAATATATTTGCTGAAATTTATTCGTTCACCGAAACACTGAATCATCGTTAATCAGGTAAAACGTGTGGTCATTAAAAAAGTTGCAACTTCATTAAAACCGAAATTAACTATTAGCATCTAAGTAGACCAGTTATAAATTGAATTTTATATGTCAAATTATCCAAGTTTGCTGGAAATATTTATAATGAACAATGAAAATTAAATTCAAATTTATACCAGCAGTTCCAAATGAAGCGAAAAATCTTTATATCATTGTAGTATATATGCCTTAATAACCAAGAAAATCAAAAATATAGTTTAAGTAAATTGATCTCGGTTACGAAAAAATGAACATCAGTAATTTTTATGCAGTAATTGAAATTGTTTTTTGGAAAATTAGATTTGTTTCGGTAAATAAAACAAATAAAATAGCAATAGATTTCGTCTTAGTTAATCCTTTTTGTAATAAAATCCTGGAAATTGTTTTAAAAGACAGTAGGACTAAAAGCTGTTTACATATTATTTATAAATAACTCTATATAATGTAATGTAAAATGATCTTTTTTAATTATTCACTAAGACATTGGTTAACTTACCTAATAAAGAAATGCCAAAGTTATTATTTTCAACACAAAAACTGCACCAAACTGCCCGATTTAATCCACTTATTGTATAAATCTAGCATTTTTCTATATAAAAAAATGTTTCGCGAAAATTGCAAACTTACAACCTACTATTTAGAATGTATACAAAGCAAACCCAACTATAACTGTCAGAGGTTATATCCGTTGGAGGGAAGAGCTGATTTATCACGATGTTAAAATCATTCATTCATGAAGTTTTAGAAATGCGTAATTGTCTGTTTGACTGTAAAAATGGGTGCGAAATTGTAAAATTTTATTTTTTTATACAACTGTAGTTCTTTACAAAAAAAGGTATTAAGGATTTTTATTTATTTTTACTTGAACCATTATTCTTCAGAAAAATTGCATTCATCGCGTTTACACACTGTCTATTGTGTATTATATTTCAATAGAGAACTATTGTCAAAATATATAGGTTTTCCTGGGCGGTGTAAATGTAGTTTTTGGTGGAGTTTTGCCGTGGTCTACCAGAATTTCTTCCGAACGTTTCATCTACAACTGTGGCAAACATTTTCAACGGCGCAGGCGTAGTGGATACTTCGTGGTATCCTCCCCTAGAACTAGTGACTTGAGGCTATATAAATATTTGCATCCATTAAAACAAATAATATTATTTTACAATACTTATTAAATTTTTGCTTACTTGATTATAATTCCTGTTCAACTGTTTACAAATTAGTGGACAAACTTCGTCAAGAAATGAACATTTGTAAGAATAGGTCAAATGTGAAACTAGAACTCCCGCCCTCATAAAGCTTATGCTAACATATTCCGCTCGCTTGAACAAATCGCGGGTGCTATACAGTAAACTGAAGATAGATAATGGAGTTATAATATCTGGCAGCCCAGTCAGTGCATGTGGTTGCAATGATATCCTTAGGTTCAACGACGCCACCATGAGGGTCTGTTTTCGTATACGTTCCTTAAAATGTTTTAAACTATGCAATTTAAAATTTAAAAAACTAAATTTGTATACATAATGGGCAGTATTGCCCCCAAAATTTAACATTAGTGTTCGAAAACAAAGTTTTCTTTTGAAAAGTTAAATAACCTCGAGTGCCTAAAAAGAGATGCGTAGTGACACACTCTAACGGTTGCTTTAATCAACAGCGTAACCTAGCAATAGCATCAGAACTATTCTTCTATTAACCAACAGAACGCTCAGTTGGCAGCAATGGTTTTAATCTCGAACCCAGGGAAAATAGTCTCGAAACCTCTGTGCGCAGGAGTAGTAGCGTAGTAGTAATGGAGAAGAGAGTGTAAATGATGTCGTCATGAAGCATAGTTTGTAGATTGCCTATCTAAAACGTTAGTAAAACGTTGCTTCTTTAATTTGGATAAAAGCTTGTTTAGTTCACACAGCATTGTTCATGAAATGTCGTCAAAAAAGGACAATTACTGGAAGAAATTAGATGAAAATTCATAAAGCTTTTGTAAGTAGAATTTTCTTGGATTACAAAATTGCGACTGGCGTCAGTCGGCCATTGTAGTTTTTGAACATTAGTGAAACGAGTACTGTTGCAAAACTTCGTAAGACCCAAAAACAGTGTTGTATGGAGAAATTTGTGATTGTTAAAATTTAATAAACTTTGTTATTGTTGAAACTTATTGTTGAATGTACTCGCAAATACGAAGGGAGTAAAACAGTAATTCCCCTGTCTTCATGGTCACATTCGAATCTTATCCGGAATAACTATCTCTTAGCATTCATGGTCCTCAAGAGCAGGAAAAACTACCTCTTCGTATCCAATTAGGATATTTGGGATTTTCTTGCTCAGTAGTTAACGATATACGGAACGCTTAATTTTTTAAATTGCCCTCAAAAATCCGTATTTTTTTCAAACTTATACTTTAGAACTTTTGGGGATAAAGGAAGGAATAGGTCGAATACGTATATTTTCCTAATAATTTAAACCGAACTTTTCAAATTCAAAAAACGCATATACTTGTATTTCTCGTGACAGTTCGTCCCATTTAGTACAATACAAAATGGCCTTATATTGTAGCTTCACTAGTTTCGGAGATTAGGTGTGGGAAAAGGTCGATATTGCCTATTTTCATCTCAGAAGTATTCCCCAATATCAGAATTGGTATATTTAAACTATCTGCGCTCTTGTTTGGGTCGCCCATCTTGCCTTTATACCAAATTTCATGCTAAAACCCCTTCTTGCAAAGAATTAATAAAATCATTTAGAGAATTTCTTATTTAATAACAATATTTTTGATTAAATTAAAAGTCGTTTATCGTTATAAGATTTATATTTAATACTAGCTGTTTTCCAAATCTGTCCAAAATTAATGTACAAGTAAATTATTATTATTTATTTACAAATAACGATTCACAGAATTATTGCATGTTTTAACATAGTAATTAAGCTGCAATTCCTTGCAAAGGTAAACATATTTACCTGTTTATAGAACATACGTAAGCTCATTTGTTATAATAGTGTTCATTGAAACTAGTCTATTCAATACTAACTAAATGATTTTATAGTTTATTACATTATTAACTTTTTTGATAACCTAGGTTTGATGTTAGTTTTCCTGCAATATTCATTATTTAAGACTTTTACTTTGTTTGACAAGATGTTAGATAGAGAGATAGTTTACTTATAGCTATGAGATTTTGGGGTGAGAAATCTTTTGTAGGTATTATATACGGTCAAGACAAGACTTATCCTTATATTCCAGATGGTTAATTTTTTTTTTTTTTTTTGGGAATAACACCACACTTGCTGTATAGTCTATATGCTTCAAATAGTCCATACGCTTCAGGGCCTAAATCAGACCCTCATTTCAATGGAAATGAAAATGAACACAAACTGAACAAGAAACTTAAAAATTTATATATCTACTAGCCGTTACCCGCGGTATCACCCGTGTACGGAATGTTCAAGCTTTCGCAAAAAGAAATAACTTATGAAACATATGGATTATCCTAAATAAAAAATTTCCCAACTTGTTTAAGCCACCCCTACTTAATTATAAATCCACCAATTCCGAATATATTTCACGCAAACTGCAAGTACTGATGGGCGACGCTATATAATAATTTTATTCCACATTTTTTTAATCACCTTGAATAACTGTAACCCTACTTCATCCTATATTGCAACCATCCTGTATATGCTGCTGTTTATTTGTCACCCAATATAACTTTTTGAACACCCTATATTTCAGCTAGGCAACTGCTTATGGTACGCTGTATAACAATTATTTGTGATATTTTTTAACCACCTGTTTATAGTACAATTTCTTTTTACCATATATTTTAATCACCCTTTATATGCAGCTTTTTGTAACATTGTGTTAAACACACTCTAATATCATAATCTTGACTCTCCCCATATTTCAGATATTTAATATAGCAGAATACAACTGTTCAGGGTCTACCTATATAACAATTATTTTTTAACTTTTTTAGTTCCACTCTGATGGAGATACCGGTGGAACCCTTGGTGTGTCACAAATTTAAAAACACAGTTTTGCTCCCTAACACCGAACTTTTATTTAAACACTCACCCAAACTGCAACTGTTTATTGGCCACTCTATATAACATTTTTATTCAACTTTTTTTTAACCGCTTTGTATAACTAAGTCTACTTCCATCTACATTAAAACAATCTTGTATACACTGCTGCCAATTTGTCAAACATTACAACTTATTTTTGAACCACCCTGTATAACCATAATTTTACTCTACAAAATAGTTCAACCACCGTGTTGTGTATCTGCTCAGGGGCCACCAAATATAGCATTTTTTAAACACTTAACTACAACTCTGGTCCACTCACTATCTTATAGATGCAACTGCTTACGGACTACGTTATATAACTATTTTTGAACCACCCTTGTGTATAATTTGTCTCCACCCTGCATTTAAACCACGCCTTATATGCAGCTTTTTCTAACATACTGATCCATATTTCAGATAATACATATATGCAACTATAAGCTCATTTTAAAAAATCCTACAAAAAAATATTTTCAGATGTTTAACTATAATTCAACTCCACCCGCTATTTTGACCACCTTGTATATGCAACTACTTATAACATTTTTTACCACCCTGTATAACTAATAAATAATAATAAATCCATCAATGGGCAATAAATTTCACCAAAACCACAACTGCTTATTGCACCTTGTATGTATTACAACTACCCTGTATACTCTACTGTTTATTGGTTAACCAATATAACATTTTTTAAATAATTAACCAGAAAAATTCACCACACTATATTTCAACTATTCTATCTTCGCAACTTATTATAAACTAGGCTATTTTACAATTTTTCCTTATATTTTTTCAACGACATTATAAAGCATATTTTCTCATTTACAAGTTTTTCTAATCTGGTTTGAATCACACTGTATAACTATAACTGCTCCCCATGTTTCAGGTACTCCATATATGCAACTGTTATATAACAAAATTTTCTAGCTTTTTTTACCCACCCTGTATAATTATAACTCTACACCATCCTATATTTCAAGAACCTTTTATATGCAACTACTTATTTGGCACCCTGTCTCCTTAAAATCGTACCTCACCCTATATTTCAACCATCTGCTAAATGGTAGATCATAAGATTACTTATTTTTTAAACCCACCTGTATTGCTGTAATTATACTACTCCGCGACATATTTCACCCATCCTATATAAGCAACTGCTTGTGGATATAAAACAAGTTTTTAACCACAACATAAACTATAATTCCACTCCATCTTATAGTTCAAACACCCTGTATAAACAGCTGCTTCTAACATTTATTATGAGCATTATTCAATGATCCGAACTGCTTACATATCACATTTTTTAATTTTATCCAAACTCTATAAATATTCTACTCTTTTTCAACCACTTGGTATATGGAACTGTTTATAGCCCACTCAACATAACTTTTTTAGACCACCCATATAACTAATTCCACTCTCCCTTATTTCAACCACATTGTATATATGCGGCTGCTTATAGGACACCAAATATAACTTTTTTTAGATTTTTTAAATCCATTTAACTCTACTCCGCTCTAAATTTCCTATATACAGAACACCCTGTAAAATTACGCTCGTTATATCAGTTGATTTTTGTTAAATCGAAACATGTTGCATTGGCACATTCAGAATTTTGAATAAAAGCTAAGCTGTTGCCATATCTAATATTTTGTGCGTGCGGTGAAACCAATTCAGTAATTGAATTAGCCAACATGGTAGAGGTTTTTCGCTATATCTACCGTTTCTGTCAATTTAGGGAGATAAAATGTCTACCAGATTTTAATAAAATGTCTAGCAAAACCAGAGTTCTTTTTAAGTCAAACTATAGGAAATCAATTATATTTGCAACAAAAAAAGACTCTAGACCTATAATTGTTCGAATAAATGAACATAAAATGCATATAAAGAAACAACAATTCGATCGGTCAAAATTTTGTGAACATGCCTGGAACCTTGGACGTAACACAATTTTAAAATTCAACTACATTATACAAAACGAAAGCTGAAAGAGTCTCTTTGCTTCAATTTCATTTAATGTAAACAATGGTATTGCTAGTACTTCCGTCGAATCAGCCGTTCCTGGTTACCAAATTAATAATGTGAATATATTTTTTTGAATAACCCTATATCGGAATAGTCTACAAGGTTTTTCTTAGGTTTTCCCTTGTGACTTTAATGGGAACGCTGCAACAGCAAAATTTCTTTTATCACATTTTTGGCGAATGAACTATAATGAACTGCCTCATAACAAAGTCGCACCTAAGAACGCCACATGAAATTCTGAAGATGACTCTCTAAAATTCTTCTAGTTTGATAGAAGATTTGTTATTTCACATGATCTTTAGAATTCATTAGTGCAACCCTATATATCTCAAATTAGCAGTAAATTATCTTAGTTACATCAGTTTTCTTAACATTAATGTCACATTGTCAGGTGCGTACCCAGCTTTTGGTTTAGAGAGGGGCAAATTGGAAATCGGATATCGGGGGGCAAATCGGAAAAAAATTGGGAGGAACCATTCAGAATTTTTTTTGTCTAGGTGGGGGGTAAGTCAGCAATTTATGAGAAGGTGGAAATTTTCACAGCAAGTTTTTCAGGTCTAGAGGGAGGGCAACTGTCTCTCTCTCTGCCCACCTCACAGCGAAAGATGGGTGTTAAATGTGATGGCATAAGTAAATGTACAAAGACTGGATTGGCCACCAAATTCACCGGTTATGACCTAATTCCCCGCGACCTACGACGGTCATTCATTACTCCAGGATAGAGGGTGTTAAAGTTTTCACTATTTTCTTTGAAGTGAACTAATTTGACTATTTCCAATTTTTACTACATTTAATTTTTGTACTAATTTTCTTGACATTTTTTTATCCCGCTTAAATATACCAAAAAAATATACGCAAAGCATTCCAATAGAATAACGAAGTTCGTTAAATTATTTATAACATTTCACTTTTCACTTCCTTTAACTCTTAAAAATGAGGGAGGTGCAATGTTCTGTCAATGTCTGTACATTGCTTAAGTGAAGTGTGTATATTGCTTGGTTGTTGATCTCTCGGTGACAGAAACAGGAATTACTTCACAAATATGCATTCTACAGGTCTGTCCTTATTGGCTTTTGAACTTTTATTACAAATATAATTTTTATAACCAAATACAATTAAAATAATTACGATAACTATTTTGTCTTTTTTACTAATGAGCTAGATGTAAATGTCATACATGTAAACATTATGATGGAAATCACACATATAAAATATTAAGTTTCTTCTTTATATCTTAATTTCATAGTTTATGGCTAACAATAAAGAATACTTCATTAGAATTATTTTTTAGTGGTTTTAGTTCTACTCTGTTCGCCTGAACTTTACGCCTCTGTTTAATAACACAGATGCTTAATCACCACAGACTGCAGTGAAAAAAGACAGAGAACCAGATGAATAGAAACAAGAGAGACGACCGCTAAGGGAAGATAACTAGCAACACTTCAGGCTATGCTCATAATTTTAGTAAATTAACATTTTTTGTGTGTTTCAAATAATAACAAGCTGGTCGCTGGACACTGCAGAGTAGAGGTTCAACAACAATAAAGTAGTTAGACGGCCCGACACACACACACTGCACACACACCTGAAGATAATCTCGTTTTAAGCCTTCGGTTAAGAAGTTCTTTCGGTGACTAGAGGACAGCCAAGTGTTCCACGAAATAAGTTATTTGTGGTTATTGGTTATTTTATTTATGTAATTTTATACGATTATCATAATCTCGTCTTCTTTTGAGGATTGGTATATTTTCTATTTGGAATTTTTTGACAAGTATACAAGGATGAGTTAAAAAGTTCTTATCAGACATTCAGCCTAACGATGTATCTCTCTTATATAACATGGAATTATAACATGCGTTTATAGCATACACCATAACATATCTAGTATAAATCTGTAGGACGTTATCGTACTAAATTGAATTGTGTTATTGGGTGTTTTATAAAAGTTTCGTTAATGTTATATTTGGTGTTTATTCACTTATACCACAATATTGTATATTTCCAAATCATTTCGGAGTGTAGGTCAAGAGCCCATTGTCATGCTAATAAGGAAACTGAAAAAAGCTCAATTTGTAAAATTTCAAATAAAAAAAACTAAGAAAATTTAATTTGATAACATATACGGTAGCACTGAAAATTTAAAGGTCATATAACAATAAAGTTCCTTTACAAATTGGAACAATTTGAAAGTGTTATTTTAAGAATTTTATGTGGTGCTCCTAGGTGCGACTTTAAAATTATAAGGAAAAACCTAGAAAAATCCTTATGAACTCTCCTGATATTGGGTTGTTCACAATATTTTCTGTTCATTATTCCAACATTTAGAATTATACAGGTTTCTCCAATATAGAATATAATAAATTCACAAGGATTTTTATAAATGCAATTTTTTATACTTTGAGTGTGTTTTTTGGTTTGGTTTTTGATATAATTGACTTTAGTGAATTTCTGGTTTTAAATTGAGGTTTTAATATTAAATTTGTTGTAATGGTTTAACTGTTTTGAGAAAATTGTCTGTTCCTTTATTGAAAATTGTAAGAAATTGTAGACGAAGTATTCAACAGAGATAAAGTTATTGATATTGACAGACGACAAGTGAATTTGTCAATTTTATTGACTCAAAAAACAAAAACAACATTCTACATAGCAAGAATTGAAGAATTATACTGAAAGGTCCATCAGTATTTTTTCTTTGAAAAGAGGTTTAGGGTAAATAGTGCGGAATTTATGGTTAAATTTGCAAAACTGGATACCAAATCTAGATTGCCAAAACGAAACAATCCCGATACGAGTGATTGTTGAATGTTATTGTACATATTGACAGATGACAAGTGCACTAAAATAGCTGTAAACAAACTTAATTAATTACGCAAGAATAAGGCCATGCTAACATAAAAGAAAAGTTGACAGAAGCTTAGCCGCCATTGAGTATTGCAAATTACTTGCTATGGTACCAGATTAATTAGATAAAACTACCCCCTACACCCCCGTAGTTAACTTCTTTTATAAAAAAAGAACGTATTCCAATATTTTCCGTCGTAGACATCAGTGGTATATTTATTGCTAGTTAATTGCTGAAGTTCTAAGTGAAAATTGTTTTACAGCTTTAGAAAGAATAAGTAACTATATTTATGAAACGATGACCGCAATCGGGTAATTTTTGAAACAATAATAGGGTCATCTAACACCACTGAAAGATTAATAGAGAACAGAAAGAGGCAATCAGATCACAGATTGCACTTACCATCAACGTCGTATCAAAAAAGATTTTATAAAATCATATCAAGAAATTGACTTCTATCGTCAAATCTAATTAAAAACTCGTAAAGGCTGAATTAAGTTTCTAAATTCTTCATCTTCTAATATTTTGCCCATGAATCCAACAATATGTCTATTATTACCTAACCCTAAAATTCATAAACCTAACTTCCCAATTATGCTTGTCGAATCCTACATTAATTCTCCTACATCGAAACTTGTTACTTAACTAAATCACCGTATTAAACTACTCTACTACTATTCAAAAACTGATATGATTTCAAGAATTCTACGGAATAGGTTGACCAAATTTCCAAGATTGATATCCCCAATAATTCCTTCTTAGTTCTCCGTTTGATGTCACAAACCCCAACATTCCACCACAACCATATCGACTGTTACCATATACGGAATTTGTGTACTTTAATTGAGACTGTATTGAAACACAAACTTCATTTAATTGAATATTCACCGTTTTCACCACGTCTAGCTGAGATTTCCATGGCTAGCTTAGAAAAGGACATTTCTAACGATACTTACACGCGTCATTTAAAGTTCTGGTACATGGGTATGTAGACGATTGCATTTGTTTATTTAAAAGCAATGACAATTAACTAGATATTCTTCTTTCTTTTCTCAACTCTAAGATTACATTTAAAGCAGCCCATTTACACCATTATAACAATTAAATGCTCCACTGATCTTTATTATTATAACTGAAAAAGACAGAAAAAGTGTTATACTTAATTAAAGAGGGTGAGAACAAAAGTTCGGGATGAGTATAGCAGTTTTGGAAATTTACCATAGTCCATTAATTAACAGTAAAATACACCAAGATCACCCCAATAGTTTTACTCCTTCCAGTGATATAGTTATAGCTATGCCCAAATTTATCTAAAGTCTTTGTTTTTGGACCCAAGGTGGGATCATAAGATCATTAGGCCTTTTTGCTGCGGAAATATATCAGTAATAGTCCACTGATCTTCCCAGTAAAATTTTGCTATTCTAACTATTAGGACAGCCATTGAGTCTCGGAAGGAGTTGGAGCACTAAAATCGTAACGAACGTTACCAATCAAAAGTCTATTGATTTTAACAACAAAAACCATTTAAATAAATAGTTTTCTTGATTTTCAGAGGGTGGGAAATTCACTAGGGAAGAAGGAATAAATTTTAAGAATTTACTATGGTGCCATTTGATAGCAATTATTAGGACTAAAATACGCCCCAAGATCACTCCGATAACGCAGTTCGTTTGGGATATAGATATTGCTATGGTAATTTTAGTCCAAAATTGGCAAAGCCATTGTTTCTCGGAAGGTGGTGTAGTAATAAAATCATAATAAACGTAGAGCATTCGCAATTAATTAACGTTTGAAAGTCTAACGAATTTAACAATGAAAAACATTGAAATAAATATTTTTCATAATTTTGAGGGGGTGAGAAATTCACTAGGGGATGAAGCCCTAGTGTTTGCGAATTTACTACACTACCATTTTATAGCAATAATTAGCAATAAAATATGCATTAAGATCACCAAGATAGCGCTGTTCGTTCCGGAGAAATAGATAAGGCTATGCTAATATTAGTGCAGAGTTGGCTTTTCTCGAAAGGGGTTGGAGAAAAACAAATAATATTTGCGTAATAAATTAGCAATAAATTAGGAATGAATTCTGGAGTCGGTTCCAGTTGGGTATCCTCAAATAGCTATGGTAGACTTAACCCTTATGTTAGTAACCGGGTACCCGGGTACCCATCGCGGTGTATCTCTGTGAATAACTTAAAGAAAATTCAATATTTCATTTTAAGCTCTCAAATCGTCGTTTTTTAACTTAAAAGAAAGCTAGTTGTGAATTCATTTGATTGATTTATTTTTAATTTTTTCTGCCATCGCCCCATTAGCAACCGGGTACCCGGGTACCCATAGTGGAAAGCATAGGAAATAAAGTAAATATAATTTCTATAAAGGCATGCAATTAAATTTTATTAAAAAAAATAAAGAAATATTACATTTTTCTTTATAATTAATCACATTGAACACATTGCACACGATTAACAGAGTGTTCGTCACATACAGGTTGGTGACAATTGGCACAAGCCTTACGTGTCTTTCGCTGTCTTCTTATTGGCAAAGCATTGCAGACATGGCAAGATCCTGTTACTTTTTTCCTCCCGGTTTTATCTTTTGGAGTCACTGGACCAGGATTTACCACGACTGTTTCTGTCAGTGCATGGCCTAAAATACTTTCAATGGCAATCTTTGTTGAGAAGTGGCGCACTATTTGTGAATTCGACGTGCGATGTTCAATCACCGGCAATGCTAGTTTTTCACTTATTTTACGCATAAATTGACGAAGTTCTGTGGTTTTTTTGGCAATCATTTTATTATTTTCATAATAAATTATATATGCCGCAAGTGAAGAAAGTGTCTAGCATGTTGAAGGACATTGCCATTGGCCATCTTGAAGATCGTCTTTGACTGGTATATCTCCGCACCATTTCTGGTTTTTTTAGCGTCATCACCAACTGATGCATCTGAATGCATTGTAGATATTATAATGATAGCTTTATTTTTTTTAGGAACGTAGGAACAGATGGTAACCTTTTCGTGAAATCCAAAAACTGTCGAATACTGCTCCCGTGTCTTATTTGCTCCCATAACACTAAGCATGTAAGGCTTTTTTTTGCCGTGCCAACAATGGTAATATTCCACGATAACAAATGTTTAGCAAAGGGTAGAGTAGTAAAGAAGATATCCGTGCAGATGTTTCTACCACTACCTCGGTACGGAGCCGCCAATTCTTTCACTACTCTTTCACCCTGATTTTTTTCTCGAGTGTTATCTGTTTTACCAGTGTACATAATCCCTTGCAAGGGATATGCGTTTTCTGCATCACAAATCCACCAGATCTTGATACCATACTTAGCTGGTTTCGATGGTATATATTGAGTAAATCCAGTACGGCCACGGTATGGATAAAGCTGTTCATCAATCAAGTATGCGGTTGGTTTGTACATCTGAGCTAAATTGGAGTTCAACATTCTCCACAAATCACGAATTGGAGCTGTCTTGTCGTCTTTTTTACGTTGAGTTCGAGTATTATTATCGTCGAATCTCAAAAAACGCAGAATATTATGGAATCTGGTCAATCCCATCGTCGCGCGATACAGTGGATAAGAATTGGAGTCCAATGGGATCTGCTCGGCTCCCAACAATAAAAACCGGCCGACTACCTGGAGTGCCCCAAATAGTTTTCAGTCACAAGTCTACGTTATTACTATTTTTTCTTTGAATTATAACTAACAATAAATAAACAAAATGTGTAATATTCAGATCTGTGTGGGTACCCGAGTACCCGGTTGTTAAAAGACGTCGGTAAAGTTGGTTACTAACATAAGGGTTAAACATCGTGCATTAACATCCATTAATAGCTAATTATTGATTTGGATGTTGTCGGAAACATAGCTGATATTTTGAAAGGTATTTGCAATATGTAATTTCGAAAAGATTGTTGAGGAGGTCTTGAGTTATTTTGTCTATTCATTGGGTTTTCTCTCCTCCAAATTTTTTCCTGTAACAGATAAGTATTAAAAAATGTGTAGAACAAAGTGTATAAGGCAATTCGTAAAATTGCCCGGATCTGTGTCTGTACAGGATTCTTCCTACAGTTTTTCTGAGAGAAAGAGATGTCTATAAAATGATCAACCAGTACTGTATATAAGTAATGTATTGTATATTGTGTAATACTTATCTGTGTATGGAGGTTTCAAGAAAACTTAAAGAAGCCAGCTTAAAAGATAAACAACACTGAAATCGGACCTTCATTTGGACTGGAAGAATTTACTGCTAACAGAACAAAAAAACGGTAACCTCAGAGTCAAGTTCGCCAAACGACTAATTGTCATAAGGGTCAAATTTTTGACAAAAACAAATCCAAATCAAAGCGAAAATTTTTTAGAAAAAAATCGAAAACAACACTAAACATGACAACGATCCAGACCGGAGTTGAAACGTCTCCATACACAATAGTATTACACAATATACAATACATTACTAATACAGGAATACTGGTTGATCATTTTTGACATCTCTTTCTCTCAGAAAAACTGTGAGGAAGAATCTTGTCGACAGCCAGTAATCCGGGCAATTTTACGAAATTGCCTTACTACACTTTGTTCTACATATACAATTTTAAATATATTTGGAGGAGAGAAAACCCAATGAATAGACAAAATAAGTATTTGCAATATATTTAAATCTACTTCATATTTTTCCATTCTTTCCGCAAGTACAAAAATTTGTTTCATTTCTTTTTTGGAGGTAAGGTAAACTTAATAAAATAATTACTGTTCTTCGGGAAGCCTTATAAAATCGTTACGCAGAACTTCAGCAATCAATCAGAAGTCAAGTGATCTTTACAGCGGAAAATATCAGAATAAGTTTATTTTAACTTCAGGGGTTTGAAGTGAACTACGAAATGAGGAAAGTAGTTTCTGGTACCTACTTTTTTTTACTTTGTGGCAGTTTCATATCAATTGATTTCCTTCCAATACAAAATATGACTCATAGATCATCCCAATAGCGCTATTTGTTCGGAAGATATAGTTTATGTTAATCCGGCAAAGGTTGGAGCAATAAACTCGTTTTCCATCTTCAGCAATAATTAATCCACCGTTCTATAAATTGGAAAATACCGAAAACAGTCTTTTCTTAATTTTATTTATCCTGATACTATCTAATGAAAATTAATAATATTAATATGATATTACCTGGATGGCGCTGTTCAGTCCTGGAAAAATAGCTATGGCCTATGCTAACTTCTATATAAAGCTGACATAGCCAATTGTTTCTCGAAAGGGCCTGAGGTGGGAATCACATTCACTTATTGAGTTGTTGAGTATGTCTTCGAATAAAATTAATTTTCAAATTTGTATATATTACTACTTTTGTTGCACTATTGACTTATATAACTGTATATAAAAACATGAAATTGTTAAAAGTGACCTATATTAATATGTAGTAGACAACAACGTATTCGGTAACTTCCACAAAAGGAAACTGCAGAAGAAACAAATAAGATAGACTGATGCTCCGATTACAAAATTCGAGATTGACCAAGACGATACATATAAATGGGATGCGTTCTGGTAGATTTATCAAAACATGAGATGATGTCGGTTCACGACTTTGTTGAATAACGTTGTTAACAGCTTCTGTATTTTTTGTTTTCGTCTTCTATCGCAATGTTAGCCAATCCATTTAAAATGTAAAATTCTTCACTTGTACTAAAAACTAATAATCATCTTATCATAAGAACTGATAAGGTATATATTTATATATATTTTATAATAAAATATATTTCTAAAATTTTGTCAGTTCATTGCAAAAAATTATGTATCCATTAATATTAAGTTAAAAAGAGTTAGAACAATCTTCGGGACTAAGCGGCTAAGTTTTAGGTTAACTTTCAATGTGCTCTGCATTCTTTAAATAAATAATTAAATGTTGAAAATTTCTTAATCATTTAAATATCAAATAAAATAATTCCCCCTAACTTTTCACCATTACTAGAAACATCCTTAAAATTTTCCTTAATCATGTTGGCAAATCATTTTTAGCTATTGTGACATTATTTAACATTTTGTTTCAAAATTTGGTACATTTTAATTAACTGAGTATATAATTACTTTGTCAGGTTTTAAATTTCAAATCTCGAGCCTAATTTTTAAAATAAGGTTAGAAAAGCTCATCTAGTTGATCATTCCTTTCTGACTCAATTCTTTGATCAAAGTAGACATATATATGTTTTATAATTTAAAAAAGTGACATCAAAATTGGTCATGCCAATAAAGATGTTAAAAAAAAATTTGTACAAACCACGCCATTGCCTTTGTTCGTGAACGGTGCTATAGACTATTTGTTCCACAGGAATTAATAATTAATTAGTATAGATCAGTTAGCAACTTATACCCTAATATCTCTGTTACCTAAGTATCATAATAATACAGGGTGAACCAAAATTATGGAAACCTTTGAGTAACTCTTCAGGAATATATTTTTTTGAAAAATGATAAATACGAAAGTTTTAGCATTTTCCCTCGCTATCTAACGATGACCATGACCTTGACTTTGACCATGACCTTGAGGTCAAATGCATTTTTTCAAATAAGAACCCTCAGTTTTAATTCTGGTCTCGGGAAGAGCGGAAAATTTACGTCCAGAATTACCTTGACCATGACCTCGTGCGTAACTCGACTGCAAACAAGGTCAAATGCCTTTGTATAAAACGAGAACGCCTATTTTCACCTAAGTCGGTATAGGGGGGTTTTGAGGTCGCTGATTTGGAAGATAAGGAGTTAAAAAAAAACATTGTTGGCTCTGGTTTAACCTGAACGTAAATTTTTCCGCTTATTCCGAAACCGGAATGAAAAAATGGGAATGTCATTTGAAAAAATGCATTTAACCTCGATATGGCCGTCAAGGTCATGGTCAAGGTCAGGGTAAAGTCAATAACAAGGTCAAGGACATGTTCGGATGTTCAATAGCACACCTCCTACTAATTCATAATGAAAAATAGGAGTTCTCGTTTGATAAAAAGGCGTTTGACCTTGGTAGCGGTCTAGGTCATGATCGAGGTCATGGTCAAGGTCATTCTGTACATAAAATTTTCCGCTCTTTCCGAAACCGGAATCAAAAATAGGGGTTCTAATTTGAAAAACTGCTAAAATTGTTGTATCTATTATCTTTCAAAAAAATATCTTCCTGAAGATTTATTCAAAGGTTTCCATACTTTTGGCTCACCTTGTATATATAGTTTCTTATGGAAGTTGGCTGCACCCATGTGACAGCTATATTACCAAAACAAGATCAAAGGAAGCCTGGAAAACACTTGTGTATACAATACAAGCAAATGAGTGGAAGACATACTTGGCTTGCAAAAAGACCTAGATTATAAAATAAAAATTTTGTGTTGGGGTACAAAATCTAGTATAATGTAAAAATTTAAATATATGGGGCAATTAGAGTATTCGAGTTCATGGAGCAAAAACGAATGGCAGAAAATAAGAAGCCTGTATATGAGAGAGCATTATCGGCACTATCGAAGGGCGATATCTACATTGGTAAGGACATTTAAGAATTAAAAAAGGGAGATGGCAATGGTATACATAACACAAAGTAAACAAGAAAAACGACGTGACAACGAAGAAAACGAAGACGACGACACTCAAAGAATGATGCTGTGAAATAATACAAAGAAGCGAGACTAGAATACAAAACCGAGATTGGGAAGACAAAAGGAGGAGGACGCTTAAATGTGGAAGATATTATGCCGTAGCTTAACTAATATTATTATCATGGAACCAAATAAAAGGTTTTTAATTAGCATTCACTGTCACTTCTTAATTGCACACAATAATGAGGAGCTAATCAACCCCCTTGAAAAAAAAATTAATTATTTCCCATTTTTGCGATCTGGGAACGCTTAAATTAATTCAGAGAGGACGGACGTCCACTGAAGATGTAAATATCGCTCACCTGTTAACTTGACATAGAAAAGTAAAGCCCTATCAATCTATTGTTTACTGTGCCCGTCCAAAAATAGATTTTTCGTGGATTCTGGGTGTGTATCGTTTGTAGTCGGTGAGGATTTTCCTGATATCAGTATCGACAATTATTGTGAGGATTGACTGCAACAAATAGTAGACTCATAAAAAACAAGTCGTGATTTAAAAATTGTGATCCTCGTCACCTTGCCATATAAAATCTTCACAAAACAGCTCAAAAATGAGGTGCGCATTATAAGGTTTACATTTTCTTGTAGAAAAATTTCCCTTGAGCATGAGTGTTTTTTCGGTACCATAAATAAAGCGTTTAATTGAGTATCAACGTTAATTTTATTTTTTTAAGATTTTACCAAATAAGGCACACGCTTCTTCAAGGCTTTGTAACTTATCAATGTTGCCCATCATTTTGATATGATAGATTAGTTATTTTCAAACGTTTAAAACTCAAAGCTACCAATCTAAAATAATAGACACAAATAATTCGTAAGTATTAATCAAGAAGTTATCACTAGTAAATGATGAACAAGTACTTCACAACACTTACTTCGTATTAAACAAAGAAATTAATAAATAAGTTATTTAAACATAAAACAGGCTATTTAGATGGTGTGTACAGGAAAGTTTGTTTTCTCTTTAAAGTTATTTACCTCAAAAAACTATTATGAATTCTCTTGATTGAAGTATGTTAAGATTTGCAGAAAATTGTCCTAATTTTAAAACGCAACTGGAATTATAACTTACTATTTGAAAAGAAATTCGATGAGCTCATCACTTTGACAAATACACTTAATCCTTGTCAGAATCCCAAAAAATAATGGCGGGTTTCGGGGATTTTCGAAAAAAGAAAATCGTCGGATTTATGAATTTTGTGCAGAAGTTTATCATAAACTGTATATACTACATGCAATATACACGCAAATATAACAAAACATTCATAAATATTCAAGATTCTCATTTGTAGCCTACAAAATTTATGTTGTAGCTGTATATCACTCTTTCTTTCACACTGATCCCATGTTAATTATTGGACTTTATCTGGACTGTATCACCAAAGCTTAATTCCAAACAACTAAGACATCCAATAAATGAATGATACGCATCTACCACCGGAAATTTGGATAGTCAAAAGTACCATAAAATCTTTTACGATTTCAAGTAGTCATCTTATCTATTTTTTTGTCATACTATAATTTAATTAATGATATCCCATTTATAACATTAATTTATTAAGCCATGATCTTGACAGATTAAACAGAAGTTAGTGGAAAATTTATATTTCATTAAATTTTTAATTTGGAAGCTATGGGAAAAAGCTTTAGAATTAAAACTCACTCACAAGAAAGACCAGATATTACATTTATAACAAAATGTATTAACGTAACTAAATAATTTATTAAAATTAAAGTCGAATAAACAGCATAAAGGCTTATGTCTACGCATCCCCCCAACAACTCAGAGAAGAAAATTTATTTTTTATAGTTTGTCACAGTGATAAATAGGGTAATGTGTATGAAATACCTAAGAAAATTATTGTCACAAAATTGTATGAATACTCAGAACATAAGGGAATTTACACAAAACTTCCAGACAGACAACCATATACAATGACAATTTGATAATTTATCATGACTATAACTATGAATCAAAAAAATATGAATAAATCCTCAAATCACATTCTATAATATCAAATAGGAACTATTATGATGTATTAACTAATCTATCGTGACTTACCCCTCACAAATCTGGAATATTAAAAACAACCCCTTAATTGTGATTGTCATCTTAAAGCTCTGACATTTTTTATTAAAAGGTATTATCTTATTATCAATTAATATAATTTATTAATATAATAAATGCTGCAAATGTTTTCCATTATTTTGGAGACAATAATACAGCGTTGAACGTAAGGGAAATAAGAACAAAATGTTCGATTGTTGACAGAACATTGGAAACCGTTGCGACATTAGCGCTTATGTTCATTAGGCACTAATGCAAAAAACGGGGAATTCAAGTGTGACCTATTCCTATTTTCAGTATTTTAATTAATTCCAAGTTTTAGGTAACGAAATTATTTGAATCAACTCATTCGAATGATATATTTTCAAATCGTGTGAGTTGATATAGGTGAAAAATGAGGAACTAAAAGTACATACTCCTCAAAAATTGATACATAAATATGTATAATAAATTATGCAAATTGTCATCATACCACTAAAACTAAAGAATATTTTATTCTCAGAAAACAGATTATAAATCCTGAGAAACAATACAATCTAAATAAATATCATACAAACATCTAAATAAATGTCAACAGATATTTGTGGCATATTTTTCAATGTCTAATCTTCTGGGAAATAACACCACATTAATTACATCAGAAACAAATAATACAATCTAACATAGAATTGTGCCTTTTTTAATATATCAATAGACCCCGAAACGTTTGGAATAAACAATTTCTTTAATGTGGTGTTATTTCCCAAAATATACATGTCAATATATCTAACAAAATAATGTATTAGTATTGAAATATAAATCGAAATATCAAATAAAAAGATAGTATATGTTGTATTCATTATGAACGGCGTGACCTATTTGAGACTTTGCTCCTCATTATTTCATTTAGAACCAGACTGAACTGTCTTCAAATCGTAAAGTGTTTTCAGCCGATCGCTGGTTGCTAACATCAGCCTGCTTTGCCTGATTTGATGTCAGACATTATCGTTAACTTCATTGGGCGCCTTCTTTTCGTGAACTAAAGACCAAATTACACTATCGTCTGAGCTCCCTTCTGAAATTCAGTCCTATTTTCATTGTGAAGGGCTGAACGATAGGAGCAGGTGTAAAGGCTTATCTCAATAACGTTGTTTATTGATGACGTATTGTTAGTTGTTCCATGGTCTTGTAAGAATCTTTCCATCATTCGGTCCTATTGTTAATGAAAGGGCTGTGCCTTTCGTTTTCTTAATGCCCAACATTGTACAGACCTGGAAAACGTTGGATTCAATATTTCGCCCTTGGTCCGAATGCAATGGTACACCAAACCTGCTGAAAAGCTGTTCCAGCAATACTTACTGGCTGCGCAGAGGTCATATTTCCGGCAACAGCCTCTGACGTCCTCATAGTAGTTTACTCAATACAATCTTTAACAAATCCTATCTAAAATCTTATTCATACCCAGATGACCTTCAGCTATTCCGTTAGGTACTCAGGACAGTTACCTTGTTCTTTTCTATTACCAGTTAGAACTTAGTTTCCTGTCTTCATTGCTTTCCTACCTTTGGAGAGTCCTATTGGGTCAACAGTGAAGTTAAGGAGCCCTAGCTTCGTCCCATCGTGGCCCTCTCTTCTTCAGTGAGAGGATTGGTTCAATATCTGGGTCAGTCATTTATTCCTACTAGTGGTCGCCCAGTGGTCGAAATTCGACCCTATTACATGAAATTGTTAAAAGTATAATTTTATAAGAAACAGAGTTGTGGAGAAATCGGAGAAGTAGCCGTAATGACCAAAATTGTTCACTCGTATTGACAAATCTATCGCAATAAAAAAAATAAAAATATAATCAAATATCGGTTATTTTTAAGTTTTATTGGGAATAACACCACAATTGAATTAAAAAAGCTCTATATTGAAAGAAAATACCAAACGTTTTAAACTCGATTCTGACTTCGTTGTCAATGGCTTTAATATATGTAATAAAAACTTAAAAATTTAATCAAGAACATGCCACAAATAACATCTAGAAGACAAATATCGGTATTCGAAATATTTTTGACAAATGAATGACCCCTTAAATTTTTGGCTGGAACCGCTCCTGGCAAAATATTCGATATAATAATTGGAAGATTGTTCTTTGCAACCTAGAAGTGTTCGTCATTTGCGGTTTCAATCAAGTTCAGGAATATTAAAGAAAAAAAAGAGGACCAACAACCCTAGGAGAACTTAAATATTTAATACATTCTCTATTGTCCGCTGTCTGACAATTTTTCACACAACATCTTCGGGAATGTTGTGATAATAATATATTAATTAAATAATTAAATTCACATTAAAAACAGAATATTTAATATGAAAGTTACTGCAACGCGTCCGAAAAATCAATACTGATCTACAACATTGACTATTTTACAACTAAACACTAACAACGCTTGTATGCCACTTCCAGAACTACATGCTCTAAGAACAGCATCTAACGATCGCTCCCTCCAAATATAATTACTCAATGCTTTGAGTTTTGACCGTCTGGCGGCGGCGGCACTGTCAGTTGTTTGGAGTTGACAGTATGGACATAAATAAATAATTTGTATTATATTTTATTTAATAAATGAACCAATATTATAAATTAATATTAGCATTCTGCACTGAAGGTCGTCAGTAGCTACTTAACAAAACTAAAATGAAGAAAATCGGTTGAGAGACAGAGGAGAAAATGGTACCTAATCGTTTTGTCTTTGCCTATTTATATATAGATATAACATTGGTGGAGAGTTAATCAACATTCCCTTCTTTTTACTGATTGACTGACTGTTCATGATCGTGGTATAATGGTACGATGGACAACACTGGCTTGTGATCTCTCTGGTAGTGTCAATCTGCAGTCACAATGGAAATGCCTTGTATGTTTACAAGGATAACATACGACCCTGGTTACATAGCCCAGATTGAACTACAATCATGCATGACTTTATCAAGCTACCTTTGATACATACAGTATCTACTGTGCAAGTCTTGTTGGATGTTTTTAATCACCGTTTTCCATTGATTCTGAATAATGCAAATTTCGCATGGTACTGATTTTCAACACTATTGAAGATTTTAGAATTTCAAGATCATCATTTATTGCTTTTGTATCTGATTCCATACTCAGTATTTTCTGGTTAACTAATTCATGATTATAATTCTAATTGCATTCGTTGTTTACATTGTTCTTTTTGAATTTTTAAGTGTCTTGCCTTTTTAATTCAGCTTTTTCAATTTCTTTTTCCATTTTCTGATATTTTGAGCTTATCTTGTAATCCTTCAATTAAATTATGTTGTTGACTTTAAAATTTTGTTATTTTTTATGAGTTTCTGTTACAAATTTTCTAATTCAAAGTTCCCTTCCTCATTAAAAGTTTGCACTAACCATAGTTAAATAATTTCTCGAAATATAGTTTTTGTTACAGATGATTGATTTCGAGAAAGATTCTTTTTTTTAGCATTATAAAATTAAATATTATGCAATATTTTTAGCCCATCAATACCCACAATATTAGAATGACACCTCGAAGAGAGTATCCACAATATTAGTTATTTCATATATAACTTATTCTGAACCATAAGAAATTTTGTTATAATCCTGTAAAAACTCTTTAAAAATTTGTTATATTTACAGTTAAGAACCAATTTAAAAATACACATCTAAAAATAAACATAATGACAAAAAACAGTGTCTAACTCATTTCTAAAATTAAACAATTTCTATACTTCAAAAACTTATTATCTAGCATAACGAGTTGTTTGTAAACGATAAATAAAGTCTGATTAAACGGAATTTAACTTTTTGACTCAGCTAATAATAACACTCTAACATAAATTATGCTTAACAATGATTAACATATTCACATTAATATGTTTACAAGCTAAAAGTTTGCCCGTTATAGATTTAATCTACGATACTTGGTCAAAATGACACATAAAGAAACCGAAAACGAGTTTTGTACCGAAATTGGGGAATAAATTTAAAACAATTCCATTGTAGTATAGTTTATACAGAAAGCAAACAAGAAGAATTCGCAGTATCAGGTGAGCAGATTGAATGAAGTCCTTCAAAGCGATGAGACGAAGACGATGAAGAAATGGCATTCTTTGAAGATTTTATCGACTTGCGGTTTCCTTTGTCACGCATTTCAGAAATTCAGCTAATTCGTTTCAGTAAACATACCGCCCCTCGATACTGAAATTTCTTAAAAGTTCTTTTATTGCTTTGGCCACAACTGAATTGAAAATATTAAGTTTTATGGTAACATTAACACACTGTAAAATGCTAATTAGTGTCTCAACAACCAACACAAATTTCATTGAAATTAGCTCTTGTGGAACAGCCTTTCATTTGAGTCGTGACTGACACAAAGGTTTTAACATTCTTGTAAGGTACTATTCATCTGCAAACTGACTGTTTGCAACTTTTTAAAACCCTTATCATTTGACAACATCAGTTACTTAATTGCTGATAAGATGTCCAATGATCCTATTACATTTCATTGTCTTTCAAGGTAAGTGTAAAATTAGTTTGTAATCCAGATTATTACTTGATTTTCTTTTCAATCACCAAACTCAGGGTACTAGCTTTACACGGGGCACTAGCATACAAGTATGTGAGATGTTTTAAGGTCTGCTCCCTTCAGAAAATCAAAAAAGTTCGAAATGCGCGTTTGATTATAACATCATCATCAGATAGTTTTCTATTGCCACCAACTAAAAACATTTTGAAGTGCTAGATATTCTGTATACTTATCTGTTGCAGAGACTTTTCAATTCCAAGGCTGGAGTCATTACTAATCATGTCAAAATTATTTAAATCTGAGTTCTGATAATATTTAAAAATCAGTAATTATGAAAGTATTGCAATGAACTTTGTGGGCTCAAATTAAAACTTTTAATATATTCTGTTCACTTTCTAGAACCTCATTTAACATAAAAATCCAATATTTACAACAGATGATTCTGAATTTTATGTCAAAAATAATAACAATTTTTCTCGCGTTTTCGATGGCGTTCTACTGTGTTCTCGAGGGTGTTTTTAGTGTTCGCCCAGCTTTTAAATTCACTACTTTTTGTGGTTCCATAGAAAAAGTTCGACTCAGTGCCGTTCTGTTCTTTTTTATTCCCAAGGATTGATGTATTGTTTTCGCCGGACCGATCAATGTTTTCTCTAGTGGCGGCGAATAACCTTTTATAACAGTATCTTTTAGATATTTTTCAATCCATTGAAGGCAATACAAAGTATATTGTTCTCAGCGTTGTGAGATCTCGAATAATTATTTATGTTGTCAGTACACATACTGAATCTAAAATTTTATGGCGAAATTAATACCGGCATCTAGGCGTTTCAGAGAGACCCAATTTCAGGACTGCCACTGTGATTCAGTTCAGTGCAACTGCTGAAGGTTCTTGACTAGAAACAATATACTTTGGTGCTTAAAATCTCGAAAAGATGCTCTCATAATTTCCTCCATAGGTTTTAGTAGACCTACGAATTGTAGAGAAACAGCATTTCACAAACTACAACTCCCGATTTGCGGTCTCTACGTGCTAGTTTTCCCTGAAACTCCTAAATGCTGATATTCATGTAGGAGAGTTTTTCTGTAAGAGTGCAACTAGTGTGCCCGGCAGTTTCAAATAATTGCCATAAGTAGTACATCATGGTTTTCAGTTCCTTGACTTATATGTATTGTTCAGAAACCATTGTGAGGACTGAAAACCGAAATGAATAATCAAAATAGCTGTTAACCTCCTTCATAATTCAGAAAATTATTTTCTTTTACCCTAACATTTATTGCTTATTGGTACTAATATATTTTGATTTTGTGAATATATTCCTAACAGTGTTTTGACAGGAACATTTAATTATTGGCATCCTATAGACTTATCTATTAACTTGTTTACGTAAGTAATATAAACTAATTATATTAATCTTATTTATTTCATTATTTTAATTCATTTAACAAAAGTCCTCTAAGCTTTAATATTGTATATTTGATTACATTACATACCCACAACTTAATCATTTATTTTGCATGCATCAAATCCGGTTGAATTCTTGCTTGACTTTTGGAGAAAATCTTATCTCACATTTTCGAAAGCAACTATCTAACTAGAGTTAAATTATATGAATATTCTTCAAAATAGCTGCTGTAATATAGTTTAATATGATAGAACAAAATTAACAAACCACAACACAATAAGTACTGATCTAGGTAGGTAACCCCTGTGTAGGTACATATGCACAAATAACATCATGTATACATTGCACGTTTATTGTTGTTAGATATTTACACACAAAGTATGAACAATAACAAGTGCTGTGTATACTGAAATTAATTACACATACCTATCTAATATATCTCAAGCCAACCTAATCCTGTTTTGTTTTCATATCTACTACTTTATCAACTTTAATTGTTGCTTTGCACAGTTTGCACTTGTGATCTGTTTGTTTATTTACCAGTAACAAATGAAAGTGATGTAAAAATCATTTGCAATGAACTGTTATTAAAGATATTATTCTTAAAAGTTAAATATTTATTTTATAAAATATTTACCTCATTTAGTTCAAGTACTATGCAAAGAAGAATTGTTACTGGTAGTAATAAAAAAAATGTTTTATAAGAAGAAAAACTATTTACTGTTTGCATTAAGATTGAGTGAAACATACATTACATTAAGAAAGGTTAAAATGAATTAATTACTCAACATATGGAACTAATTTTAAAATCTGCGCAGTTGTTCGTTTATTTGTATCAATAATTATAAAATGTACATAAATTATAAACTTTGCGATAAAACACATTTGGGTTCTTACATTGGCAATTGAAAGGCTATACTCAATTTCACTTATCTATATACGAGTACAGGGTGAGTTTTTTTGATGATCCTTTGTTTTTAATTTTATAAAAAAAGTGTGAGTATCAAAATTGAAGGGAATTGTATCCCGAATATGATTGTCATGTCCTCGTTTGCGTGACAGCTCTCGTTTTCGAGATATGACACAAACTTATCTTTTTTTGAATGGAAACCATAGTTGGCTATGACCTCAAAAAATCGAACATTTTTAGAGCTTTTCAACGATATAATACTCTATAAAGTTATTCATAAAAATAACGGAGTTATAGATGCTTTTCTCTCTTATTTTTACTTTTAACGTAGGGGGCCATGAAAAAGATTGTTTTCACTTTGACGTTTCCTCATTTGAGAGTAATTCCATTAGTGCTGAACTGACAGTCGATATTGACAAGTTTTCGTAATAAAACGGAATATTCTAACGCAGAAAAACTGAATATGGTGGAATGTTATATCATACGCCATATAAATCTGTTCGTGCAGCTTGCAGCAGAGGAATACTTTCATAGATATTTTAACCGTCGTCAACCTGCTCTATGTACATTTAAGAGGCTTTACAATTGTTTACACAGAGATGGATCTTTTACTAAACTACCAAAGGAACGTAATCAAATTAACGAAGCAGCACAAATAAATGTTTTGGCAATGGTAAATCAAAATCCATCTACATCAACTCGTGAGATTGCGGCAGAAGCTGGTACATCTCAACAAACTGTAGTTAAGGTAGTGAAAGCGCACAAGTTCCACCCGTACAAACTTTCAGTTTCTCAAACTTTGCATGCTGGTGACGAACATCGACGTATTTTGTTTTGTACATGGTTTAGAGACATGTACCTTGACAATCCACAGTTTCCATTAAAGGTGTTATGGTCAGATGAAACTAGATTTACTAACTGCGGTATGTTAAATAGACACAATGAGCATATCTGGGCTAAAGAAAACCCTTTCCATGTAGAACAAAGACGACCCCAGAAAAAAATTTGGTTTTAATGTTTGGTGTGGTATCATAGGGTCTACTATTCTGCGGCCTTTTATCTATGACGAATCACTTACTGGGGAGCGCTACTTGCATTTCTTGCAATACACTTTTCAAGACATGTTGGTTGCATAATTTGAATTTCTCGTTTAGAAATTGAGTGGTTCCAAAATGATGGAGCACCTGCTCATAACTTGTTATTAGTAAGAGCACACTTAGATAATATCTATCCAAACTCTTGGATAGGAAGAAATGGCCCACGCGAATGGCCACCCCGGGTGGGGTGCGCTAAAAAATAAAGTATACAAAAGAAAGTATGAGACAGTTGGTGACCTAAGGGAGGCGGTATTACAAGCAATTGAAGAAATTGATAGGCGGTCTGTGAGGAAAGCGGTAATGTCAATCTTAAAAAGATGCAATTTTTGTCTAAATAACAATGGTGGACTTTTCGAATATAAATTGTAACCATTATTCTATACTTTAGTTTCTAGTTTTTTCCTTATATCAGATATACCTTATAAAAAATTGTTCAATGTTATTTGGAATAGTTATTAATAAATTAATCTATTTCATTGCTAACTACATAAAAAGTGAAAATAAGAGATAATAATAATATCGTTGAAAAGCTGTATAAATGTCGGATTTTTTGAGGTCATAGCCAACTATGGTTTCCATTCAAAAAAAGATAAGTTTGTGTCATATCTCGAAAATGAGAGTTGTCACGCAAACGAGGACATGACAATCATATTCGGGATACAATGCCTTCAATTTTGATATTTATACTTTTTTTATAAAATCAGAAACAAAGGAGCTAGAGGGATTTGACTAAATCGACAGAATTTGGTTTTTTCAAAATAAGCCATAACTTTTCACAAAAATCCGAAAATGTCATTAAATTGGGCCAGTAAAACTGCAAATCTTTCCCAATTTAACCATTGCTCTATCTCCCATACTGATCATCAAAAAAAAATCACCCTATATAAATAGGCAAAGACAAAACGGTTAGGTACCATTTTCTCCTCTGTCTCTCAACCGATTTTATTTATTTTTGTTTTGTTTAGTAGCAAATGACGACCTTCAGTATAGAATGCAATATTTATTTATAATATTGGTTCATTCATAAAATAAAATATAATAAAAAAACATTATTTACGTCCATACTGTCAATGCCAAACAGATAACAGTAACATTGTCGCCAGATTTCTTGGAGAGAAAATAGTTAGATGCATTGACTCGAATGTGAAAGACGAATTAAATTAAACTAAAAAGTAACAAATTTTGACACGTTCCTAAAGTTGTTCTACATCGTCATGCTATTGAAATAGAACTCAGGAAAATTTGTATTACATAATAAAGGCCACTCATTGGGCTTTCGCAAGTTTGCAACTTTCATTGCTTTGATAATGGTTTCTCAACTAAAATAAGAATTATGTAGCAATTGATGAATTTATTTCTGATAATATTTAATTAATTTTAATGTTATACTTTCAATTTAAAGATTCTTTTAATCTTTACCTTTTAAATTTCATCTAATTTGAATAAGATTACAAAAAAATGTGAATTAATGCATTGATTGTAATATTCAAGACAAAAAGTTAGATCTGGCAGTCCTGCTCATGGCTATATTTGATGTAGCCCCTTAATTTGAATTTTGACATTTCAGAATATTGTTTGGTGTAAGATTCTTATAGGACAAAGGTAAAAGTAAGTTGTAAATTCAATGTGTAAAGTTCAAGATTTCAGCTTCATTCAATGCGAAGAGTTTTTAACAAATGTGAGTATTACTTATTTATCATTAATTAACAGCAGGTGCTTATATTTCTTTATATATTTTCCATACACAACAGAAATAGTTATTGCTTACTATGTATTTCATTTAAATTAATGAAATTATATTGAATCTTAAGATTTTGGTGGAAGGTTTATTAATATGTACTTATGTTTTGTAGTTATTGGAATGTAATAGTAGATATAATACCTTCATACTAACTTTTGAGTTGGTTGATTTCATTTTCTGCTTACGAGCTGAAATTGTTCACTGTGAAATGCCAGCATAAAGGTTATATTTCGTTTTATTTCTTAGTTTAAGACTATTGAAATTTGCAATCTTAAATCAAAAAATATTTTTGATAAATGTTCGTATTAACTAATGTCGTAAATATTACAATTAATATTAATTTATTATTTAATATAATGTTAATATTTGTAAACGGATTTATTTTTTTATATAAAAATTATAACTAATATTTGAATATATTTAAAGGCCGAATCTATCAACTATTTTTAGGTAAGGAATCAGTTAGTTACTGTTTTGTGTTCATGCATTTTATCTAATAAACAATTTCTTTTATATTACATGATTCCATTTACCTAAAGTAAACGAGTCATTGACATTTTAACGATGTGTATTTAAAAATAAAGAAATTCAATGCATTTACTGATTTGTTATGGTAAGAATTCTATTTTTATTGAATATATTTTTCTTTGGAAAATGGTCAAAGTATTGAGTAATTATATATGGAAAAAGCGTTACCTGCTGTCAAATCATGTGAAGAACATCTTTGATAGTTTAGCATCAAGCGTTATTTATTGTTCAGTAGTAAAATATCAATGTAGTAGATCAGTATTGGTTTTTCGGAGCAGTAGCAATAATATTGCTTTAATTATTCTGTAAGTTTTTGTTGTGAATTTAATTATTCTATTACTACATTATTTTCACAATCTTCCTAAGGTATAGTGTAACAAATTATCAATCAGTCGACAACAGAAAATATATAAGGTTGTTGGACATGTATTTTTTTTATCTTATGAACTCGATTGAAACTGCAAATGACGAAAACTTTTAGGACAAAGTGCAATCCCACCAAAAACTGCGGGACCACGCACTTTTCAAAATTATTTGGAATACCTGTTGATTAAATTCTCGTACATTTTTTTTTTTCAATAGATTTGTCAATATGACATGAACGATTTGGGGGGGGGGTTTCTCCAGTTTTTCCTCCACTTTATTTGTGATAGACATATACTTTTGACAAACGAACCTCAATAATGTGATAATCACGATCATAATACTTTATTTACCAATTTCAGGTAGCACTGTGAGAAATCTAGAAAACATTTATCAACCAGAACCACATCACCATCTCCTAAATAATTCAAGAAGACTATACCCTATATTAATTTATGAGCCACTTTCTCTGCGTTCTATTGCCTTAGAATTCAAGGAGATGAACTCATCAAGTGTAATTCCTACAAAAAACTTAATGGACAATGAATTTTAACACATTCTGGTAAAGTGTTTTCGTTTATAATAGACAGTATATTTTGAAATTAACTAGCTTCTACCTTTACGGGCTGGGATACTAAGAAATTTAATACAATTATTGACAATAATTTCTTATTTTCAATTATTATTGAGAAGCCTTAATGTAAAATATTTACTTTATACTATTCAATTATCACATAAATTTAATGGCAAGTATCGTTGTCCTTTTTCGTGGTGTTGACTTCTGAGGTATGTCAAGTCGCTAATTTAAAATATTGCAAACAGAGAATTGGAATGTTTATTAGAACGAAAACAAATACTGTACTGTACTGGTTATTTTAACTGGATGTTATACTGATTTATTTACTATAATTTATTGATTTCCTATAAAAGAAAAGACTCATAATACCATGTTGCATGGGTATTTCAAGATCAAAGTAGTGTGGTGTCGGTCGGAACGAAGTGTCGAAACAAATACATTTTTTGCATTTCACTGGCATACCCATCTATTCTCATATGTGTAAGTGTGGGCCTCCCTTAAGAAACTTTCGGTTGAATAAACTATGAGTTGCCACAAATAACCTTCAAAAAACTAGAGATAACATTATTCAGTAAATTTCGGTCATTTATGGTTGTCAATTTACAAAATATATAAATCAACACCCATCAGAATAAAATATTGTTTTCCCTAATAAATTGAGAGCCAAATAAAGTTATTTCCTACAACATTCACGCCCTATGAGTTCGATACGAACGCCGCGGCAGACCGAGCAACATCAACATCGAGCGAAGTAGGTCCATAGGAATTTGGATGCAGGTTCTTTCACTTCATAACCCGCTGTGAGTTAAGTCGACTATCCTCTTCTTATGCCCTCGACTAAAGTCACCAACTCTATACCCTTTTCTCTCGTTCTTTCAAGCTCGAGTAGATTTTGGTTTTCTTGTTGGACGTGAACTCGAACAATGTTTCTATTTATTTTATCGCTTCAAGGAGAAACCGAATACTCCTACGATCTTCGAATCTGGTTTCAATAAAATCTAAATTTAAAATAAGTTATATTCATGTGAACTTACTAAAGGGTAAACAGTATTGTGATAGAAAAGCTGTATAATTCTCACTATTTTCGAAAATATGTGGTATTTACTTAAAAAAACTGGAAAAATTATCATGTTTGTATTGTTCTCAATGTCAAACGAGACTTATTGAAAAATAACCGATGATTAGAAAAAATTGATGACACTATCGTGATGAAAAATGTTAAAAAAGTTTAATATACAGTGTAGAACAGCCAAATGGAATATATTCACGTATAAAAGAGGGCGTGTTGGGAAAGCACATTTACACGTCGATTTGTATTTTTAAATGCGCATTTTTTCAAACAAAAATTATATAGGGTGTGTCATGTGACAGTGGTCAATACCAACTTTCTTATTTTAAATGCAAACCCCTGTATATTAATTATTTGTTGGATTCTCCAGAAAATTCTAGACATAATTCATGTACAATGTCCAAACATATCTTCAACTGTTTCGGAAATGTCAAGTGTTTTCAGATTTATTACAAAAATTAACATTAAAAAAGAACATTATTTTATTTCACATATTCGCTAAATTGCACTCAATAAATAATTCCCGTTTTGATATTGAGATAGTAAGCAACAACCACTACTGCGTTCCTTTTTACTGATATGAAAAAAAATATCTTGTTTATTATCGTCTACCTGCATGACAGTAATGATCAGTGTCAGTGCTATTGTCGTTTGAATTTCGTACTGTACGCAATAATAATGGTTCGTTTAACAGAAATTAACAAAATAACCATTTTACAAATGATTCGTTATGGACATAACATACTGTGACTGTCATAAATGAAGTTTCTCGCTTTTTTCAAGAAAATTTTCCTAATTTACCGCTTGTATCCCAAGGAACAATTTGCAAAATAGCAAATCAGTTTCGCGAGCTTGGTGATGTAAGTCATAAGATAAGATAAGTTGTATACTATCCTTGAACTTCAAGAAAACCCACCTCATTTTGGTCGAAAAGCAGCCCCACTGATCAACGTTAGCCACAAATCAATTTTTCGAGTATTAAAGAAAAGTAAAATGCATCCGTATAAAATGATGCCCGCTCAGGAGCTATTCGAAGACGATTTCGATAGGTGAACGTATTTCCGTGAACAAATGATGGTAAGTCTAATGAGAAATCTTACTGGATGACAGAGAATCATACGCATTATCCTGAAAAAGTTAATGTTCGGGCAGGAATTGTTGGAAATCATATCGTAGATCCCTTTTTCATTGATGGCAACTTGAATGGTGATAAATAATTAGAACTGTTCCAAAATAATGTGGTACCAACTTTGACAAACTTATATCCTGATCCAGTAAACCCACAAGTTCCTGCCAATACAATATGGTTTCAGGAAGATGGAGCACCGCCCCATTACGAAATCAATGTCCAGCAGTAGCTGAACCAAAATTTTCCAAATAGATAGAATGGCCAGCACCAGCTCCTGACTTGACCCCATTAAACTACTTGTGGGGATATGCCAAAGTACTGTATACAAAACTAAACCTCTTAACTTAGATGACCTAAAATAACGAATCACGCTTGCGATTAGATCAGTCACGCCTGAGATATTGAGTAACGTTAGAAGACATTTCTATACCAGATTAGTAAGACGTTTGCGGTGAGCATTTTGAACATTTCCTACATTGACATTAATGTTTTTCGTTCTTTTATATTATTAACAAAAAAATCAGTATTACTTATTTGGTTTTAAATGTAAGATAGCGAATTTTTGAAATTAATTTTAGTAATAAATCTGAAAACACTTAATATTTCCGAAAAAATTGAAGAAGGTGTAGGACATTCTACATGAATTATGTCTAGAATTTTCTGGAGAATCCAAAAAGTAAATAATATACAAGGGCTTGCATTTAAAATAAGAAAGTTGGTATTGCCCACTGTCATATGACAAATACTCATTTAAAAATACAAACCGACGTATCCAAGCGTTTTTCCCTACAAACCCTCCTTTATTCGTTATCGAATTTATTTCATTTGGGTGTTCCACAATCTATAAAGTATACCCAGTTCTCTAAAACGGTCTACTGGTGTAACTGCAAAAATAATTGTTTAATGGCATTATGAGAAGTTGTATTCCCCATGGAAACTGATTATTGTCGAAAATAGATGAACACCAATCAACCTAATAGAGAATGTTGGCAACAAAAGTTATTTGTAACCACTGCCAGTGCAGGAAATCTTCACGTGTTCCGAAAACTTGCAGTAACACATTTAAAACGGTTGGTAACATTCAAGTTACTTAGTACTTTTTTGGTAGATAAAAACAAATATTGAAATATTGAAAGTTTTGCCTATACAGATATGCATAAATTAAAAGCCAAATAACAAATCAACGATTACTTTATATTAAAATTGCTGCAAATATAGTTGTCTATAACATTTCAAATTCTGAAGCCAAGTAGTTAGGTATTCTCAAGTCAATCGTTCCGTTTATATTCAGAAACACATTTTGAAAGTGAACTCCCCGTCTACGAAATGTACATTGCTGACAAACAATAAATCAGTTGGTACGTACTTAACATTTACTTTTCTTCATACTTTGTACACATGTGTTATAATTAATAAATGGTGTAGATTTATATATGTGATTCGCCCAATTTGTGTTATTTCATTAGTATTTATTACACACAACACACTTTTATTTGTTTTCCAAGTAAAATTATTATTTTCGTAAGCAGGTCGATTTTATTTTCAAGACTGTCATTCAAAAATTACTTTTGTGATATCAAAGTAAAATTTTATCGCGAAATGAATTTCGACATCCGGGAGTTTCAGGAAAATTGAGCTAACTACTTTTTTATTTTATAATACAGAACTTCTTAACCTTGAACCTTGACTTTAAAAAACTAATAAGATATACTGGTTAGTGCATATACAGGGTGTCCCAACGACAGCGAGCTACCCTGAATATTTCCCAAAAATTCATTATTTTGAAAAATCGCAAAAACACGTCAAAAGTTTTACGAGGGGGACATTTTTGGTCATACTGACCACAGATAAGAGATTTATATATGTATAATACTAACCGTTAGTTAACATGCACCCGTTTCTCCCCAGCGCTAGTTATTCAATTTTACTTGAATGGAACACTACCATAAGTGACACATTGTTGTAAAGCCTCTTTAAAAAGGAATACAACGGTGTGTCGTTTTTGAAATTCCATCAACATTTAAAGAATTTGCGAATTAAAATCCTGGGTGTATTTTCTAATCTCAGATGTTATTGACGAATAAAATAGATAATTTGCTTATAATTTTAAGAATTTATAATTTTTAACATTTTATTATGCAGCGTACTATTTCGACGTGAATTTATTGAAGTGCACTATTGTGTATCACATCTCTTATTACAAAAAAATTAATAACTTCTTTCGTTAAGAAATACAAAAAAAAAGGTTTCTTATTAAATGTCTTAGTTTCTTTCCATAGTCGCTTCAGTGTAGTGAAGTCTTACTCCGTTATTTTTCTTACTCGACAAAATGGTTTTCACATTAGCGGAAAAAATTGAAATTATAGTTCTTTACGTTCAGAGTAGTAATTGTGCTAGAGAAATTGCTTGTAATTTTAATAGAGGCATAAATACATTACTTAACTGTGGCTCAAATTCAAACAAACGGGATCAAACAAGAAACGCAAACCAAGAAGAATCGATGACGTTGTATTAGGACGAAGTAGTGTTCACAGAATTCTGAAACGTAATAAATTCCATACCTACAAAATCAGACTGGTCCAAGAATTAAATGAAGGCGACTTTGACAACATAGTAGAATTCCGTGAAACACTGCCCGGTCATATAAAAAACAATCCTAATTTTTCATACAATACTTGCTTCCCTGAAGAAGCCTCATTTATTTTAAATTGTGAGGTAAATCATCATAACTGCCGATACTGGAGTAACATTAATCCACAGTTATTTAGAGAGACTCATACTCAGCGACCTCTAAAGCTAAATGTATGGGCAAGAATCCTAGGCCACCATATCTAGGGCTTTACACGAGAGCGAAATTTTCTCTTCTCGTCTCGATCTTATCTCGATTTCCCGAGACGAGAGCGAGACAAGATGTTTTCGATAGGGCTTCACACCAGAGCGAGATTTTTCTCGTCTCGTTCTCGTCTCGGAATATGGGCGATACCGAGGCTACCTGCAGTGCAGCCCCAGAGTCTCGTATTTGCTCTCGTTAATTTTTGTTAAGTCTACATAGAAAACAATATATTTTACAATATATAAAATCTGTGAAATATTTTATTGTAAATTTAAAAAAGACTGAATAACCAAGTATGATTTTTCACAACTTTACTTCAACTTGTTAATTATTCTTGTAGTAACGTATCTCTTATCATAAATATTTTAAGTTTGAATGATTTTTTTTAAAGGTGGATGGGTTACCTTACTCTCGGTTGAGTATATGTGTCTACAATAAACTACAGAGTAAAAACATAAATACTATTAACAGGGTTTCTTTTGCTCGAAAATTTCTAATACTGAATTGATTTGGCCGATACTTGGTAGAAATTCATTATAATAATTAACTGATAAGACTACAATCGCAATTTCCACAATTGTGTTATCATTAATTATGGAAATTTTCTATCTGGAAGATCCTCTTATTTACAGGAGACATAGAGCAAACTCAATACTTAACGAACAACTTTTATTGCCTTTAAATACATCTGGAGAATTTTTTTGTTTTTTCTTGTATTTCATACAGTAATGATGTTAACAATTATTGTATACATCTGTGGAAGAATATACAATAGAACATAGGTCAAAAACGAAGTATTTGGTAACAAACTTAGATGCAAAAAAATATTTCCATTATTCTGTAGAGATAAAATGTTTGTTGAACTGCGTGATCAAAAATTGACAAAAATACGTACATCATTCAAAGATGATGTGATGCAAGTGTTATTATGTTTAAATTCTTGGTCATCGAACCATTTAAAAGATAAAATTAAGAGTTTGTAAAATAAACACATTTATGTACTTGTTGAAATATGTTTGTATAATAGCGTAATAAATATAGTCTTAAAAAACGATTTATTATTACTTATTATTTAGTGTATATAATATTTATGATCATTATATAAAAGTAAGCAAGACGATATGAGACGAGACGAGACAACTGGTAACGTTACGATACCGAGCCGAGACTTAATTTTTTGGGAATTGACGACACCAAGACGAGATTTTTTATACTCTCGCCTACTCTCGTCTTTTTTCTAGATGGCTCGTTAAGAGATAAGTATTTAGACTTACTTTGCAAACGCTGTAGATCCAACAATAACTGAAATTTTGTAGGCAGATGATCGTCTAGTAGAAAACGAACTTGTTTTTCAGCACTATGATGCCCCACCACATTATGTTTTGCCAGTTAGAGAGTTTCTTCTGCATAACCGAATTCCTGATAGATGGATTGGAAAACAAGGTGCCATCCAGTGGCCAGCAAGTTCGCCAGAAATGACCCATAATTTTTGCTTTGAGGACATTTAAACACCAGCGTGTATGCTACTCCTCGGGAGTCACTGGATGATTTGAGACATCGTATCCAAGAAAATTGTAGCCGACTTATTGTGTTTGATGTTTATTCCAACGTACGCAATGAATTTGAGGCACGATTATATCACGGCCTTGCAGTGGATGGAGACCATATCGAACATCTGTTATAAGAGAATGTTTTAAAATCCATTGTCAGTTTCATTTTCATGGTCGTAATTAATAACAAAAAGTTTAAAAAATTATAAACGAATTATCTAATTATTATTCATAAAAAACATCATTAAGTGTTGATGGAATATCAAAAAGGGAACACCGGTGAATTAATTTTTAAGCACACTTTAAAACGAGGTGTCACTTATGGTAGAGTTCCATTAAAAAAAATTGAGCTAGTGCAGGAATGATGAGGGTGCATTTTAATTAACGATTAGTATGGCTAAATATGCCCCCTTTCGTAAATTTGTTAACAAGTTTTAACGATTGTCAAAAGAATGAGTATTTTGGGAAATATTCCAGGTGGCTCGTTTTCGTTGGCACTCTCTCTCTCTCTCTATATATATATATATATATATATATATATATATACACTAGTGGAAAAAAATTAAAGGATCAAAAAATAATTCCAAATTTTTTGACGTTATTCAAGTGTCTGGTTTTCGCCTGAAAATGGTCGTACCGGACTTTAAAAAAAGTATTTTAAAGCTTGAAGTTTCTGGTTTTGAGACCTGATGATGAAATTTTTTTTCAAGCAAACGTGTATCGCTCAATCCTAACGAATACCATAAGAATTTTTTTTTCAAAATTTTTTCTATGTTCTGTTTTGGTCTATGAACATGTAAAATTTTTTCGAAATAAATCATTCTATTGATCGGATAAGTTGTTTATTCAGCTTTAAATTGTTTTTTTTTAAAGTTCAATACGACCAGTTGTCGCTAAGATATCGAACTTTGAATGGAAAAGGATCTGATAAAAATCAGCAACGGTTTTTTTTATTTTTTACATTAATTTGAAAAATCAAGAAAATAAGCACTTTTGTTGGCTTTTGGGATCATCAGGCGCTAAATTGGAAATATCAAGAAAACCAGTAATGTTAAGTGTGCCTTTTACAGTTCAATATGCCAACAAAAACCGTACAAAGTTTCATTTAAATCCATCTAGCCGTTTTTTTGTTTTCTTCGATCGAATTTTTGAAAACCTTGAAAAGTTGATGATTTTGATTTTAAATGATCATAACTTTAGCAAAATGCAAAAAACTATATTTTTTCTGTTTCTTATACAATATCATTTATAAATCTGTTTAAGATTATGGGAAAACAAAAGAGAAATTGGAAAAAAAATTTTTGGAAAATGAAAAAAAATTTTTTTTTAACAAATTTGTATTCTTTTTCAATGACATAAAAAAAATTAAAAAAAATGGAAGAAATTTGAAATTTTTTTTTAATGACTCCAAAAAATTTATAACACAAGTCTGTTATTGCATTCCATTGATTTTCTTGATTTTTAAACTTCGACTGAATTAAAATTTTAATTAAATTTCAAACAAAGTTGATATACCCAATAGAATTTTGAACTCGATCTAGACGCTTTTCAGAAATTTATTATCGTTAGTTTTCGTGAACTCTTAAAACGCTAAAAAACAGATTTTTTCAAAACCACTCCTTCTGCGTTACAAAAAATTTCATAAATTTGCTTTCCGATCATGGTTAGAAAGTATTTATCAGAGCTAGAGGTTGCTCGTTTGATTACTCTGCTCGAAGAAGGTTGCAGTCAACGTGATGTTGCCATCCGGATGGGTGTTAGTCAATCCGTGGTATCTCGAACGTATGCACGATACCGGGAGACGAACCAATACATTCGTCGTACTGGACAAAGACCCCATCGTGTCACGACTGCTCAAGATGATCGAGCAGTTGTCCGACACGTTCGACGTGAGCCTACAAGCGACACCAAGTACGAAACATTTCTTCCCGTACAGTCATCAACCGTCTTCGCGAAAATGGGTTAAATGCACGACATCCTAATCGTGTACCCATGTTGACAGCGAGACATCGCCGAGAACATTTAGCGTATGCCAACGCACATCGGGCTTGGACATTGAGGCAATGGAGAAATGTTTTATTCACTGACGAATCCAGGTTCAACTTACATGGGAGCGACCGACCTCCGCTTGTTTGGCGCCGTCGTGGTGAACGTTTTCGCCAGGACTTTGTTCCTCCGACTGTCGCCTATGGTGGTGGGTCAGTCATGGTCTGGGGCGGCGTTTCGCGAGATTGGAGAACACCTCTGGTGATTATGCGCGATAACTTAACAGCTCAGCGCTATATTGACCAAATTTTGAGACCAATTGTACTGCGTAGACGGCAACGTCAGAGGGAGTTTATTCTAATGCAAGATAACGCACGCCTACACACAGCCAACATCACCAGACGCTTTTTGGAACGCCATGACATCACTTTGCTGCGGCATCCACCAATGAGTCCAGACCTCAATCCCATCGAGCATGTTTGGGACATAATGGGTCGTCGTTTGCGCAGTGAGTATCCAAATGTGCAGAACTTGGGCCACATTAGAGCGTGCACTTCTGCAAATTTGGAACACCATCCCTCAACCTCAGATTGCCCGCTGCATCAATATGACTGAACGCTTAGCAGCCGTTATTGAGAACAGGGGTGGCAATACCCGTTATTAATATACCTGACGAAAGGGCAGACGAACATACATACACATACACACAAACACTCAAATACACAAACGCACACAAAAGAAGCGTAAATCCGATCGGGCAAACTTCACGGGGTACGCTTTGGGTCATTAAAAAAAGAATACAAATTTGTTAAAAAAAATCCAAATTTTCCAAAAATTTTTTTCTCAATTTCTCTTTTGTTTTCCTACAATCTTAAACAGATTTATGAATTATATTGTATAAGAAACAGAACAAATATAGTTTTTTGCATTTTGTTAAAGTTATGATCATTTAAAATCAAAATCAACTTTTCAAGGTATTCAAAAATTCGATCGAAGAAAACAAAAAAACGGCTAGATGGATTTATACGAAACATTGTTGGGTTTTTGTTGGCATATTGAACTGTAAAAGGCACACTTAACATTACTGGTTTTCTCGATATTTTCAATTTAGCGGCTGGTGATCCCAAAAGCCATCAAACGTGCTTTTTACCTAGATTTTTCAAATTAATGTAAAGAATCAAAAAAATAAAAACTTTCAAAAAACCGTAGCTGATGTGCGATCGGGGGTTGATGAGCTATTGACGGTTAAAGACAAAAAGATCCTTTTCCACTCAAAGTTCGATATCTCAGCGAGAAGTGGTCGTATTGAACTTTGCAAAACAGAAATTTAAAGCTGAATGAACAAATTATTCTATCCATGAAGTGGTTGATTGAAAAGAAAAAAATTCAAGTTCGTACACCAAAAAAGAAAACCAAAAAAAATTGAAATTTTTTTTGTTATGGTATTCGTTAGGATTGAGCGGTACACGTTGCTTGAAATTTTTTTTTCTCATAAGATCTCAAAACTAGAAACTTCAAGCTTTAAAATCCTTTTTTTTAACTCCAGGGCGACCATTTTCAAGGAAAATACAGCTAATTGAAAAACGTCAAAAAAAATTTGGAATTATTTTTTGATCCTTTAATTTTTTCCACTACTATATATATATATATATATATATATATATATATATATATAACGATGACAGATAGCAGGATTATTTGAAAACATATAATCTGTGAAATTGGCTAAATCCTAACTAAAATTAATCTGTTGAAACAGCAGGAACCCAAACATAAATTTATAGCAAATATGAGCAATACACTCAAATTTGATGGGGCCCTGTTGGTTTATTTCCAAAAGTAGCACACCAAAATATAACGTGAGGAATGCTCTTTAGAAAAAATGTTAAATAAAGTTTTAGTCTTGTATCCGTGCTATCAGTTGCTAACCTTAGATTTGACCCGGAAATTGTTCTTCAAAGTCATCTGAAGGCCAAGTTTATTCCTTTATATAGGAACTCAATTTTTTATAATGGATTTGGAAAGAATTGGAAAATTTACGGCTCGATTTGGTTCTTGACCATGGGTTTGACCATGACGTTAAAGGTCAATTCAACTTCATATATTTTTTTAATTTTTTCAAATGAATTTTATTTTTTCAATGCCCACATGTTTTAGGTCCGAATTTAGGATGACCTTGAAGATAATTTCAAAGTCAAATACATTTTTTCCTTTTTCTTAGAGGAAACGTATTTTTTCTATGCATACTTGAAAATGAAACAAATCTTTACGTCCGAACATGTCGTTGAACATGTCCTTGATAATGACTTTGAAGACGTGATGGTGTTAATTGCAATTTATTGTGGATATTCGATGCTCTTGGTTAACAGCACTGGAAAACGCCTTAGTAGTCAGTTTCTATTTATAAGCAATGTACCAAGTTCATAGCGATACCTCAGGTTTCCGGAGTAGATATCAAGAAAATAAATCAAGTTTCTTTTACGATAGTTCTTATGTCAAAGTTCTTATACGGTGGTTGGGAGCGTCCCTGAATACGAAGTTGAAGTTAGAAATTAAAAATGTTCCAATCGAATATGACGGATCCAGAATGGCTGACCCTTTCTTGGCTCAAGTTTTTTAGTCATGTCAAAGTAGTTACTTAACAAACCTGAGGTTAGAAATTGATATCAAAAAAACATATTTTAATCGGAGATGGTCGATTCATCAAGCTTAATTCTTGTGTGGAATTGAATAAGAAATTTCAATTCAAACAAGATGAACAAATTGAATTCAAATTGAAAAAGTCATAGTATACGGCATGTTCAAAGGCAAGTTTGAAAGTAAAAGTACATCTTTTCCAAGTATGCATAGAAAAAAGATATTTTCATTGAGGAAAAGGAAAAGTATTTGATTTTGAATATGAATGAAAAAAGTTTTTGACTTTCAAATGACCTTCAAGACAAGATTCGATTGTAAAATTTACTTTTTAAATTCGCTTTAAAATAATTGGGGTTCCTACTTAAGAAAACCTTCTATAATAATAGAGATTGCGCACTATGGTCTACCAATACAGCACCTTGTAGTGTTGTAAGGTAGTTTGTTTGTTTCCCATTTACAAATTTCAAATACTAATCTGTTGGAAAAAGCTGAGGAGAGAAAACCCTAATGTACAAGTGAAATGGAATAATCTTTCCAAGAATATAATATCTAGCAAAATGTTTCATACATAAGTTATATGACTTATCCCCCATATCTAACTATTAGGGTAAGTAAATATGTTCAGTGTTTTTTATTTCCATATTTCTGAATTAATCCTTCTGTAATGGAGTTATATCTATATTCATTTATTATTGTCGCATTATACTAGTTATCTCCACTAGAAACAATTGAGTTGATCAGTGGTGTTTCGGAATTGATTTATGCCAATGTTTATATAAACACTCCTGTTTTCGAATGAAAACAATGAAAATGCAGATCACGAATCTGAGGTCAGATTTGATTGGTGCTGTGACTAATTTTAACGTTTCCCTTTATAGCTGCACCATTTGTTTGACAATATTCAACAGGACGAATTCAATACGGTGGGCATACAAACATCTGTCATAACCCTTTTAACGATTTTTCGCTTTTTGTTTGCGGATATTTGTGTATCTGTAACTGAGTCTAAGTCTATCTCTGTCTGTTTACGTCTATGTGTAACTAAACTCATGAACAGAATTATTGAATTTTATTTGTTATCACTGTCGCTCAAATAAAATATATTCTTGTTTTGAAATATTTGGACATTTAATTAATTTTAATTATGGAGGGTTTGAATAAAGGAGGACAAACTTATATGGGAATAAAACTGAAAAAGTGTCCAGTGGACGCTTTTAAATAAGAAGTTCAAGAAATGGGCACCATGGCGCACACGTGTCGACAGGGTATGTTAGGAAGTTAGCAATTGTTAACGGATAGAAATGCACAAATCCTACATTTAGAAGTGAACTTGCTGAAAAAGTGAGAATGATGTAATTATTCGTAAAAATCGTAAATATAACGTAGAAAATATGTTATTTGAACTTCTCTTTGTAAATGGTTGTCTCGGTTCTTTGTAATCCCTGCAAGTGATATGTGATTATAGTGTTAATTGTCATATAAATTAATAAGTGTGTGCCTCAGTTTTGACTTTTTATAAAACTCAGTGATTTTATAGTTGTTATGTTGTTGTATAAAACTTATTGAAATAGTTAAACAATGGCAAAAATTTGTATATTTGTAATATTTTTATACTTATTAACAAATAGATGTTGGTGAATTAGATCTAAATAAAAATTATTTATTTTTATATTCATGTGTTCATATTAAATATTTATTTTGAAGTGTCCCTTTACTTCTTACTACTTACTTTCTACTTCTTTGTTCACCTCTCTCTGAATAAAAGGTAATTAACAATTCTTTTCATCACTGAATAAACTGCTATAATTAAATTATCTCTCCCGTTATCATTATGGAACAAATTTCACTTGCATTTTATTCTAGAATAGTTTCTTTATCAAGGATTCTAACATATTAAATGACTATTTTTGACATATTTCTGCTATAGTTGTATTTTAAATATTTCTAGAGGTACGCCTAGTGAATGCCCCTGGGAACATATCTTCAGAAGTTTGTTGAAGTTCTCGACTTGGTTGACAATGCCATAATCAGCTTAACTATATAATAATGGGTTCTACACAGTTTAATTTATGTAGGATAGTTATTTTGACTCCTAAAAAATGTGCAAATAAAATTTTGCTTGTAAGTCATTTTTATTTATGTAAAAGGTATTTCATGGGTTCAACACTTTATTAATGTTAAATACAAATCTGGTTCTGTAACTGTAATGGTTAAATTTGCATTTTTTGGGTGTGAATTTTTCACATTAACCTAATTTTATTCAGGTAGGGTTGTTCGTAGAAATCAGTTATACCCGGCCGTCCCAGTAGCTCCCCCAAATTGAAACAACTTTGTGGACACTTTTTCTTAGACATAGTGTGTCCTCCTTTATTCAAACCTCTATAATTTTAATGGCGTATACTCCTATAATCCTTGGTCTTCAAAAATTCCCTACATAAATCAAGAATTATAGCGAATTAATTAATTTGATGATTTAAATAAATGGACAATTATCGTTATTGGGGTTTTCTCTATTTAATAGAAATATGCGGCAAGATAAAGACAAAAAGAAATAGCCCGGCGTCTTAAACGAGGTTAATCTAGAGTCGCGAATGTTTTGTTTTAAAAAGATATCAAGAGACTGGAGATTTTGTTAGGAGGAAAAGGACGCAAAAGGTGTACATCAGCAATTGACCGTTTTTTGGTTCCTAATTCTTCGCTAAATCGCTCATTGACATCCACACATCTCAAAAATGAGTTACTAAATGTAAGACAAGTGAATGTTAGCTCAAGAACGGTTAGAAGAAGAATAAAGGAAGTGGATTTAAAGCCGAAGTTGCACGTCTTCTCCAAAATCACAAAACTCGACGATTGCAATTTGCCAGAACACATACTCAGTGGAATATTGAGGATAGGAAAAAAGTTTTCTTCACTGATGAGAGTAGAACACAATTATGCAGCTGCAACCTCACACAGACTGCTAATTTGGAGGTGGCGGTATAATGGTTTGGGGAGGTATTGATTGGGACGGACACACCGAACTCGTAGAAATTATTGGACGAATGACTAGTGACTAGAATATTGACAATATCCTCGAATATCATGTTTTGCCATATGTGGGCCACATTGAATACGACGGGTTCATATTTATGCACAATAAGCTGGCATAGTGACTAATTATCTTGATGAAGTCCAGATTCAAAGATTAGATTGGCCACCATATAAGCCCAGACTTAAATCCCATTGAGCATTTGTGGGATGAAATAAAGCGCCGTATACGACGAAGAAATCCTGTTCCAAATGCACTAGAAAAGCTTCGAATGCAATTCCTCAAGAATATATTCAAACTGTAATTAGTAGCATGCCTAGAAGGATGCAAGCAATGATAAGAGCTCGAGGTGGGAATTCTCTTTGTTAACTATGCCCTTGTATTCCACTCAAAAGGTTTTACTTACCTCTGTAGCATTTAAGTTGAAATTTAATATTTCTTATTTAAAATGTGTACAATAAATTGTTCTTTCTTGTTTCTTGCGTACTAATAGTTAAAATTTATAGACCTGAAAAAATTAATTAAAAAAATGAAATATTCCATAATTTTGTCCATGAGTGTATACCAGTTTTTGTCCATGATATTAAATGCTGTAATTTTGGGTTCTTGTTAATCGTCCTTTTGGCGGCGATGATTCATTTTTAACCTTATCGTAGTTAATCATAGCTAAATATCAAATGATGTTTACTAACGTCTTATTGGATCGGGGATAAATGCCCGTCCTGATTGTCGTAACAGCTTTTAAATTTCTTTGAAAGAAATATACGAGTATGCTCATAATCATTTGTATTATATAAGAAAAAAATGATGTTAAAAGATCTTTCATTAGCTTATGTAAAGAGAGTTTGAACGTTTAGAATAGCTGCGTTTCCAGAAGCTTGTAAGCTTAATTAATTTAATTAATTTGTACGGCATATTTTTGCATGAGAAGATATTTTTGAAAGATATCAACGGGATAACCTGAAAAGAAAATAAGTTATAAAATAAATGCAGAAAGTGAAAACTAAGGATTGAAAGTACTGGTTGCAGCAGAAAGTCATCGAGAAGAAATTAATTAAATATATCGGATCTGAAGTAAAAAACAATTTTCGTGAAGATATTGGCTCACATATATGCATTTTAAGAAGCAACTTGGCAATGCGGTTGGCTACACGTCACCAAGGGGAGTAGTTTTTTCGGGTCTTCAGGATTGACATCAAATTTGGTATATGGGGGGTTTTTGAGGGTGATGATTACGAATTCAAGGTCAGATTAACAAAATTCAAGATGGCGAATCCAATATGGCGGATGTTCTTTTTGAAAATTAATTGGTTTCCTCAAAATTTGGTGTGAACCGGTCGATTTTCAAAAACAGTTCGTCATCTTGGATTCTCCATCTTGAATTTTACTAATCTGACCTCAGACTCGTACTCAGAAACCCCAAAAACCAAATTTGATGCAAGTTAGTTGATTTGCAAAAACGCCACAACCATATTGGATTTTTATCGACGATATTGACATTAATTTTTTCAGGATATTGCGTACATTTCTATGTCATCTAGTAAGGATTCTCGTTAGAGCAAGAGCGGCAATTTTGACGATTAACATGACCGTGAAGTGTAAATGTGCTCTCATCAGAAAACAAAATCTTCTAATTGAATCAAATTGTTATCTAACCTTACAATCGTTTGTTCCCAGAAATACGTTCTCCTATCGAAATCGTCTTCCATGAGCTCCTGAGTCGGCATCATTTTATAGGGATGCATTTTACTTTCCTTTAAAATTTATGTGGCTAATGTTGAATACTGGGGCTGCTTTTCGACCAGAATTATGTGGATTATCTTGAAACTCAAGCTTAATATCCAATTATCACTTATTATCACTTAGAGCATTGCCAGCGACTTTTTTATGTCTTACCTGACCAAGCTCGCCAAACTGCTATTCTATTTTGCTAATTGTACCTTGGAATACAGCCGGCAAATTTGGAAAATTTTCTTGAAATAAGCGAGAAACTTCCATTTGTGTCCGTGTGTTATCTCCATAACCAATTATTTGTAGAATGGTTCTTTTGTGCATTTCTGTTAAATGAACCATTTTTCTGATATTATTACGTACAGTTAAGGAAATTTAAACGACAATAGCACTGACACTCATCACCCCTGTCATGCATGCAGACAACAAGATGCTAAGGATATGAGTTTTGACGAAAATAAAGAAACTGTTTTTTTTTAACAGTAAAAAGGAACGCAGGAATGGTTTTTGCTTACTATCTCAATATCAAGAGCTAAATGGGAATTAAGTATTGAGTGTAATGTAGCGAATTTGTGAATTAAAATAATTTTCTTTTTTTAATGTTAATTTTTGGTATAACCTGAAAACACTTAATATTTCCGAAACAGTAGAAGATAGATTTAGGACATTGTATATGCAATATGTTTAGAATTCTCTGGAGAATCCAAAAAATAAATAATATCTGGGGCTTGCATTTAAATTAAGAAAGTTGGTATTAGTCACTGTCACATGACACACCCTATATAATTTTCTTTTGTTGAAAAAATGCGCATTTAAAAATTACAAGCCATCCTTTATTCGTTATCGAATTTATTCCATTTTGCTGTTCAACACTGTATATTTTAATGAACAATGCAAATGTCTCTATATATTTATTCTTTCTTAGCTACGTAGATTACAGTAAATTTTTTCTTAATAAATACAAAAAGTTGTTATTTAGGAATTTCTTAATTTATTTGTCTGCTAGAATCTTCGTTTCCACATCGCATGTTATAACCACTAAATTCTCTTTCAGTGACAATTCATTACGTTATCCTATTTCCATTTCAAACAAACATTCATGGGTGTCGACGACGGATAATATTTCAAATTTCCCTAGTATGCGCAATTAACAGGTATTTTACCGGCATATCAAGCCGTTCGAACGATAAAACGTATTCACACCTGCTCCTTTTCCAATTAAGACAAGAAAGATGTGCACGAAAGAGCAAAATTACATCTATTTCCAGCGGGAATTTTTATGTTTTAAAAGCTCTCCAAGCATAAACGACTGCGTAATTATACTCAATGTGCTTTATTAACATGATATAAGGAAAGAATTATCAAATCAGTGAGTATGAAAAAGGCATACGAGTATATGAAGCGGACAAGATAGATGTTTTAAAATTCTTTAAATAGTTGCTACCGATTTAATGTGCACAGCAGGAACTCTTCAAATGTACATAAGCAATAAATAGTTGGCGCAGTTGCACCGACTCCGGGCAACCTTCTGATCATCTAAATTAATCTTCCCCGGTTTATCACTTTTTATTTAAATATCTGTAGGCGATAAATATCAGTACACAAATTCAAACGAAACATACCTCAAATATGTAAAAGTTTATATTATTTATTTTATTAATAACAGGTTAAATAATTTAACACTGGTACTTCCAAACAACTACCTTTATTATCTCGGTACTTTTTACAAGTTAAGTGTACTCGCGAATCCCGACTTTTCTTTCAACCGACTGCGTCGCCTTTCATTTCACCTGTTCTCCCAGCGTCGTCGTGTCCTTCCTGGTGTCTTGCGATGCGCGCGTGTTTGTCTCAAATCTCGTCATCGTTAGATCGGTCTTCCTGACTTACAATTATCAGCCCAACAATAAGTTGATTTAACAAATATATTATTTTCAACAAATCCACTTAGAATATTTTATCGGGAAATGAATTGGGACATTTACGAGTTTCAGGAAAATCAAGTTCACCAAAACTCCAAATCGGGAGTCGTACTGTGTTTAACGTAGATGCCCTGTAATTCCTAGGATAGATATCAAGAGCAAAAATTCACAGGTTCACTAAAACCTACCAAAGATTTTATGATACTAACTTATCGAGATTTTTCATTCCATTGAATGCAGGACAATATATTATCTCTAGTAAAGAACCTTCATTAGTTGCGCTCCCCTCAACTGATTGAAAATTCTTTAGTGCATATAACTAAATTTAATATCTTATGAAGATATTGTGATCCTGTCAGTGGAAAAGTCGTAGAGAATTACAAAATCTTCAAATTGATGATCCTAATAGGAGTATATTTCGCCGAGAAATCAGAATACACCCGTAAAATAGTCTTATTTACAAAATTTATAACTTTATTCTATTGAAAACTAGAAGATTAATATCCTACAAAATAACATTTTGTTATATTATAGTTGACTGTTCTCAAGATGAATATTCTGAAATAAATGATTTTTTGCAGAATTGCAGTTTATACCTACAACTTTGAGAGACATCCTGCCAAATGCTCCATATTAACTACGATCGTTCTGTTGGGATGTCCCTCGAATCTTTTGAAAGTTCGTATAATGCATTTCAATATGTCTATCTTAGATTTTCGTTAAAATTCAGTAAATCTTATTTAAAACTCTTGAAAATATTTCATATATATTTGACATGTAGGGAGCGATGCAATTCCTTCGGCAACCAAGCTATCAAGGGGGAAATTCATTTGTGCACTCCCAGAATTGTTTAGGTTACTAAACTATTTGTCAAGTAAAAAATTCAAGTAAACCATGGACAAAGAATAACTCTTGAATACTGTTAATATTATCACATGTACTGAATTGGTTATACTCGTGCATTCCATTTTATTAACAATAGCAGAGATATGTAGGATTATAAGCTTTTTTAGATGAAAATGCAGTTCTATTTAATTGATTTAGACTTGGTAAATAACCGAGAGCAAATATTTTGAAATGTTTAAAGTACCTATAATGTAATATTTTAAGTCAATAATTATAATACTATGTTCCGTACAATATTCTCTGCCAATTACAAAAATCCAGAAGAAATATTTTAAACATAAATATATATCTTCCATATTTCTGGTAAAATGCTCGATAAATAATAATATACATTTGTTCTACTCTACTCATCTGAATATGTCACTAATGATACTTGGGTTAACGATATTAACCTCAAGTGGTAAAATATTTAAATGTATAGAAGAAGTTATATGATAACGCAATGTGGAATAAAAATTTTCCATTACTTTATAATAACTTTAAGTTTTACTTGCGGAATCAAAACATATTCCATGCTATAAATTCTCCAACTCCAATCAATGCAATATTAATTTTTTAATCATTTTACAGCAGTTGAACAAAAATCCAAAATGTACAATTTGAAGTAGATGATTCCAAGTTTTAAATTTAAATATTTCTCTTAATTGTTTAAATTACATTTCTGCCAAAACTACTTATCCTTAAGAAAATCCATCTCGAGTTTAATTAATTATAACTTTGTAGCCAATTACTGTGTGGAAGATTAACGTTGTAGTTTTTATTACACCACAGTTAATATATTTTTAAAATCCCTCTTTATCTTTTTTTACTTTTTACTTTCTTGAGCAGAAAATCGCCAAATAAGGACTTGTGAATGCTCATTTTGAAGATTTTTCGAGTCCTTTCAACTTTTTATTGACGATTCCGCCATACCTTTTCATAACAAGCAAAAAAACAAAAATCTTATTTTTGTTGTTTTTTTTTATTATGTATTTCAATAATTTTCTTTCCTTTTCCGAAAATCTTTACGTGTTATAGAGAAATGTAGGGAATTAAGTCGGAAAATACCTTAATGGAATACAATTTAACATATTGCTATAATTTCCGTGGGTTCAAATTAATTAAAGTTTAAAAAACTGACATTCTCTTCACTTTCTAGAACTTATATTTCCACCTAAACATCAAATATATTCAACAGCTGATGCTAATACAATAACATCGAAATCATAACAATAAAATAAGCTGAACTCACTAAACTAACTGACTGTAAATACTCAAATATAAAAATCGGATTATATAGCATACGTTGAGTTTCCTGCTCGTTCTAGATTTTGTTGACCAGCGTCGAGATTGATAATTCTTGCTCATTTTGAACAATCTAAAAATTGATGTTTTTATATTCTTTGGAATGAATACTTTTTTACGTTGCTATCGTCTGAGATGGAGTGGATAAATTTTAGAACACTGCCCTCCTTTTCATTCTGATTGTCCCGATCAGAAACGTCTTCTCCACGGTAGGGAGCGAGTCGATCCAAATTGACCACCTTCAACTTAGCCCTGGGGTTTCGACGGATACGGTAGACGACGTCATTAATCCTCATGACCACCTCATATGGACCATTCCCGGTGGGTGTAAGCCTTGGAGATTTCCCCTTGCACCTTAAGGGGGTTATACAGCCAGACTTTGTCCCTCTCTTGGAACCCGACTGAATTGGCCTCAAGGTCATATCGCGTCTTCATCCGGTCACTCACACAATCGTGTGTTGCCAGCATGTTATCTCCGAGCTAGTCGGCATAATCGTTGATGTCTTGGGAAGGTTCTTCGGGGGAGCCAAAAGTCCAATCGCAGGGTAATCGCAGCTCTTTCCCGAATAGGACCCTGGCTGGAGTTAGGCCTGTACTATTATGTACGGCTGAGCCATATGCCAACAGGAATAGGGGAATATGCTCATCCCAATCACGCTGGTTATTGCTGACGACCTTGGATAGGTGTTGTTCCAAGGTACTGTTGAATCTTTCCACCATTCCGTCTGACTGTGGGTTTATTCATTGCCCAGATGGCCACCGGTCCCACCATCATGTACTTCGGTCAGCATGGTTGGTACCTTTTTCTTTGAAACTACCAGTTGGGACTTAGTTTCTCGGCCGTCAAATTCGCTAGAGCATTCCATTTTTTACTCTTAGAAAGTCCCATTGGACCCATAACGATTCCAGCACGCCCGAGTATCTAGCTACCGCGTCCCATCGTGGCCTGGGTGCCCCTGTCTTTTGAAGTGACAGGATTGGTTCGATGTCCGGATCAGCCATTTGGTCCTGGATGCACTGTTCCGTTGTCCAGTCTTCATTATATACTAAGCATATCCTCCATGTCAACCCGCTCAGTACATACTCCATTAGCCTCTCAAATGTAGCAGGAGCATTACATAACCCAAAGGGCATGACCGTGAACTGAAACAGCCCTTTACTGGTGGAGAACGCTGTCTTCTCTCTGTCGTTTTCGTGTAGACCAACTTGCCAATATCCACTCTTTAGGTCTAGTCTGGAGAACCAACGGGAGCCTGCTAGTGCGGTCAGAGTCAATTCGGGATAGTGGATAGCTGTCTTTCTTCGTGACGTCATTCAGCTTTCTATAATCCACGCAAAATCGGGTGGTAGTCGCCTAGGTGGTATTCTGATGGGTTGAGCCTTCCCGGTATCTATTCGGTGCTGGATGATGTTGGTACGACCGGTGGTTCCATCTTGGCTGTTAAAAATTTGTCAGTGATTGGCGATAAATTGTTTGGCTTTCTTCATCTCCTCTGGGGTATGGTGCGTTAAATGGTCAGCGAACTGTTGTAAAAACTCTTTACTGGGCAGCGAGGTCTGGTACACTTCTTTGCAATTGATGATGATATCTACTGGCTCGAAACAAGCTACCTCTTCACCATTGGCAATTCTGATGTCGTTATTGAACAAATTCAGGACTCTAATTGGTATATCTTGTCCGGTTTTAACTATAGCCCATCCAAATAAGTAGTCATTACCTGAATGTACGAGCTTCACCATTCCAACTCAGCTCCTAGGATTACTTTCTAGCTGCCCATGATTAATCTGTTCCGTTCCACCGGGAATTCTGGCAGGGGATTTTGCAACAATTTTTATGGAGGTCGGTGCGCTGTTAACGGGCCGTGTCAAAACAAATTCTTCATTTAGGAACCGAAGAACATCATATCTCGGGTCGAACAGAAATCCATACTGGCTATTTAGCTCCATATCCAGTATAAAATCGTCCTCGATATTCGCTACCAGGGCCCTATGCCGGATTATATTGTCCCTTGTCTGTAGCACATCTGCCTCACCCTGTTTTGACATGGACTCGCCAGTGACTGTTCTGAGCTTAATGTTACTGTTAACTGGCCGGATTTCTGATGAATTCAAAACCCTGGACTTGGCAATGGATTGCTCCGTCCTTGATGACTAGGCTGCTCCTATCGCGGAAAAATCCCCGGGTGGATAATGTTTTGGGGGCTGGTGGAGGGTTAGTCAGCATTCGCCCCCTTATGCTGACTGGCTGATGGTCCCTGTACATGTGGGTGTTTTGTTGGTTACCCCTGGTCGGTGATCGTTCCGATAGCCTCACTCTGCAGTCTCGTGGAAGTGCCCTGTCCGCCAACAACGGTAACATGCTTTCCTGTTCTCTGTTCCAGTAGTAGCAAAGCTTCATTACTTTTCTTGATGCCACTGACTCTTAGATTTCTTTGTACTTCCATATCTTGGATACCGTTTATGAAGCTCTGCGTGGCCAATTGATCCTTACTTTCCTCTGGCAAGTCTGGGTAGGACAAATGTACTAATCGTCTAATCTCCGCTTCGAATTCTTGAAGGCTCTCTCTACTTAGTTGCACCTAGTATACTTGGTTCAGGGATTGATTGTCATATCTTTTGTGCAGGATGGCGATGTCTAGTCGGAATTGCCTTGTTCATCGAATGCTTTGGAGGAGTTCTAAGGTAGGACATCTTAAGGACGTAGATTTTCCTTGGTTACCCCATCCATTAGCTATAGCCACGTCTTCAAATTGCCGTTTATACATGGGCCAAGATAAGCTGCTATCAAATGTGGTGGTTTGCTAACGGAACCTTTGGTACTCACGGTGTATTCATATTCCACTCTCTGCAAATCTTGATGCAATTGTTTAATTTCAGTGTCCACTTTGTTTTACTTCACATTGAACTGTGTTTTTAACGTAACTGATTTCGAATTTCACCTTGCTCTGGATTGAGTCCATTTTATCTACTTTGATTTCAAGAGTTACTTTTTATGATCTTAATGTCGTCATTTATCTCTTTTATGTCTAATTCCTCATTTGCATTCTTTCATTAACTGTTTCATTAACTTGCGATACTATTTGCATTAATTCTCCAAATTGCTATTGTCTTTTTAATTCATAATTCTTCTAATATTTTAAATTCATTTTGTCTCGTTAATTCAAATTTCTACAACAATCCTTCCATTAAATTTTGTTATTTTTCATTTATAATAGTCACAAGATTCTCTAATTCAATTTTACGTTTTTCATCCAAAAGATTGTACTAACTTTTGATGTATTTCCTCTTGTTGTTGTTTCTCCTTCTTGTCACGTTTTTCCAGGATCAATTTTTCATCTAGTCCCTCCGTAACAAGTTTGACTATTTTTTTGCTAGTTTTGTCCGTTTTTGTCCATGCTTCGGGTTTCCATCCTTCAATTCTGATCACCAAATTGCTATAAATTCCCTGGGTTCAAATTAATTAAAGTTTTAAAAAACTGACATTCACTTCACTTTCTAGAACTTTTATTTCCACCTAAACATCAAATATATTCAACAGTTGATTCTAATACATAACATTGAAATCATAACAACAAAATAAGCTGATGCACAAAACTAACTGACTGTAAATACTCAAATAAAAATCGACTTATATATAGTATACTTTGAGTTTCCTGCTCGTTCTAGATTTTGTTGCCCAGCGTCCAGATTGGTAGTTCTTGCTCATTTTGAAGACTCTAACATTTGATGTTTTTATGTTCTGTGGAATGAATACTGTTTTACGTTGCTTTCGTCAGGGACGGAGTGGATAAATTTTATAACAATATTCATGACCATTTACAAGTAAGGTTTTATCTAAAAGGCTGTCAGTAATTAGACTGCTTCATTTTGTCTTTGTTACATTTTTCACAAATCTATTTTCTACAGAAAACAACATCAAAATCACAGCCCTGTTCAAAATTATCGTATCTTATCTGCGTTTGTATTGGGTGAAGAATAATGTAAAACCCACGGCAATCAAGAACAATATTTTCAAGTTTTATGTCAGTATTGGCAGTGGTAGCCACTGATGTGGACAAAACTATCGATACCCCTAGATCGCATATACTTTTTTCATGCTTAGTTTCATCTGTTCTTGTGTGCTTTTATTTTATTTTTTCACTACTGTAGATGACTTAGTTTTCCATTTTAAGATAGCCTTACACTACGATTATATTGATATTAGCTCATATCGTAATTGCCTCAACCATTTTCAATATCCCAGAAGCTAAGCTTTAATGAGATCGAGCACCATTTTGGATTGCTTCCCCTACCACTTCTGTGTCATCAAAACAATTTCCTAGATACAACAAAATCTGTATGGCGGTACAAAATTGATAGTTTCCCTTGTCAATTACCCTCTGCGTAATATGCATCATCTTAAACCTTATACACCTCGAGGTGCTCATTTTACTACACTTCCTTTTTGATCGAACAAGATAAAATAAAAGGTTTGTCGCTGTAATTTCTTATGGAAAAAGCTTTTGATTGCGTTTATGCTTCGACACCGAACGCAACAATAATTTTCTAACGCGGCCGCATCATATGACTCGGGATTACGTGTTATACGTTGATTCTAGCCACAAGAGATATTATCTAACATTATTATTATGTACCATTCTCATCGCTTATAATATAATGCAAAGTAAAGCAGAACATCACAGTACTGATGTCAAGTGGTTGTATTCGCGCGTGTTACAGGTTGCTCATGACTTGATTAGCATAAATAAATTCATCAGAAATTATAAGTCTCGCGTTGCCGAGGGGCCGTAGGGTCAAAATGAAGATGGTACGTTCAATGAGATCGGATTGGCAGTTGACTTGCCATTTCCATAAACAAGTGAATGCTGCCTTCGTTTCAGATGAAAAGGATTGAGTTAGTAACATTGACTGCTACTCGATGTAATTATTATACTGCATCGACGGTGACTGAAAGTGGAGGATGAACACTGGGAGTGGTCAAGAATGGAGCGTTTAAATCATTGGAAACTTTATATTTATGGTAAAGTTTTAGTCAGAATTAATGACGATAACTGGTAACTGACAGACGAATATGGTACGTTTGGTATTGAGGTAATATTTATGAGAGAAATTTACTGCTTCGAATCTTCAATTAGGTTACTATTTATCAAGCTCACTTAATATATAAATAAATGTAAATTTATTGTTTTATGTTTTCTATCTTATTTACATTTATATCAACAAATAATACTTTTTATTGTTTTAGGGACCTAACATACTTGAGAACAACAAGCACTATATTAAAAAATAACGTTTCAAGGTTGTAGTTTATCCTCGTCGACAAGATATAAACATAATTACAGCAGTCGCTCAGTGGTCGAAATTCGATCAAAAACATTGGCAAATATTTGAAGATAATATACCTATATGAATTGTCATATTTGCAACATTATTTCCTACTATTTTACACTTTTCGAATCTGTGTACTTAGACAAAATGGTTCACTCCTATCATAATTAAGTCAAAAAGTATATAAAAAATTTTAATGTCATATTATTATTAAATAAATTAGAAATACAAATACATGTCGAGAATACAAAACCTCAAAACAGGCTTTGATTTGAATTATTTCAGAGGATATGAAATAATTTTGACTTTTAGCGGTGGACAGTTCAATAGCGCAAGTTCAGCAATTATGAAATGCCAATAACAATTATTAAGGGAAAATTTTAGCCGTTTGCTCCATTTTTTTATTAATAAAACTAAAGGCCGCCAATTAGCAATTAAAATACTCAAGAAAATCGATTGACAAACAGAAGAAAATGGTACGGAACTCTTTTGCATTTGCCTATTTATAAACAGATTTTTAATAAAATACACATGTTTAAAATGTGTTCATTTTAGGTAAAGTCAGCAAAACTGTAATAAGAAGCAGGATATATATATATATATATATATATATATATATATATATCAGATAAAAAATATAAGGACAGAAAACAGTATCAGCGGGTAGATACTAATAACTAAAAATAATTTATATTTAGAATGAACTGACTTCAACTGACTTAAAACAAAAACCGTTTAGAAACCGTGTGCAATCAATAACTAATTTGTGACATATTTTTTTATCTGATTTGAGGTACAATTCTATTGATTATTTTACCGTATTTTTATCTCCCCTTCTCTAATTTGTATTTTGTTCTATATTATTCACATATTTTTTAACTTTTTATTTGTTTTATTATTTGGACCACTTTCTATAAGTGTAACTCTAACTCACCCTATATTGCAACCACCCTGTATTTGTCTTTCTATTGGTCACCTTATATAAATATAAATTATTTGGCTATGATTTTCTGAATCGCCCTGCATATAATTCGCCCTGAATAAGTATTAATCCTCTCCAACCTATTGACGATTTCTATTTTTCTTTTGTTTAAATCACCTTGTATACCTATAATTTTATCTCGCCCAATATGCTAAGTATAAGCAACTACTTATGTTCCACACTATATAAGATATTTTTAACCACCCTGTATAACGTAATTCCACTCCACCTTATATTTAAATCATCCTGTATATGCAATTGCTCCTAACATTTTTTGAACCCTCAGCCCTATAACGCGATTATCGTTACTGCATATGCTCATTTAACCATTTTTTTAAGTTTTTTTATCGACTCTATATAACTATAGTTTTACTTCACTCTTATTTTAACCACCTTGTATACGCAACTACTTATGTGTCCCCCAATAGTATATTTTTTTAACCACCCTGTATAACCTTCTATTTCAACCATCCTATATATGGAACTGCTTATGTACCATCCAATATCACATTTATCTGTAAGATTTTTTGAACCCACCTGTCTAACTGTAATTTTACTTCGCCCAATATTTCAACTGCGCACATTGCTTGTGAATTTTGATGCACGTACATACCTACCACCGTATATCATATAGAAAACATCGCCTTACCAAATTATTTTCGTTTCGTTTACTCGACTGCAATGAAAACGGTTACAAACACCCTATACCATATACTTTCATGGCATATCTTGACATTTCAGCTAGATATTTATGACGAAAATGTGACATTTACATTGATGTTTACCATGTTTTTTCAAATATTTTTACGATTTTTTGAAAAACGGTATATTTTACGTTGCTCTAGCCTGGTCCCAGTTGATATTATGGTGTTCGGTCCATGCGTGATTCGCTAGCCCAGACTTCCTCTGCCCTTTGAGTGGCTGTGCGGTGTTCCTTAATCCTGGTGTCCAGCGGTCGCTTTGTCTCTCCAATGTAAAGATTGCCACATTCACACGGTATGCTGTATATACAGTTATTTAGTATTGCTGGTGCGTCGGGCCTCGTTCTTGTTATCATGCTCCTCAAGGTGTCGTTGCTTTTGAAGATCCCATAGGTGTGTGCAATGCTTCTAAGTTGCTACCGTGGTGTCCTCTTCCTGCCTAGGTGGTTTGTCCAGCTCTTCAAACGCCTTGGTAATGATCGTTTCCGGATATCCGTTCGCCAAAAGGTCTTCTCTAAGTTTCACTTGTTCTTCTTTGAGAGCTTCTGGTGTGCTGCAGATATGTTTGGCTCTATGGATTAGTGTTTTGATGATGCCAGTTTTCGTTGCTGATGGGTGGTTGGAATTGTAGTGAAGGTATAATCCTATATGCGTAGCCTTCCTGTAGACTGTTGTTTGGATTCCGGTTCTAGTCCTGTGACACTTTACATCAAGGAATGGTAGGCACCCAGTCTCTTCCATCTCCATGGTGAATCTAATGGATGGTTGGGATTGGTTCAGGTGCTCCAGGAATGCCTGTAGTTCTGTCTCTCCATGTTGCCAAATAATAAAGGTGTCATCGACACACCTCAATCATAGCTTAGGCTGCTTCTCGAAACTCCTCAGTGCATTTTCTTCGAACCATTCCATGTAGATGTTGGCAATGGTTGGTGGAGAACCCATAGGCAATCCATCTTCTTGCATGAAGAACCGGTCCTTCTCCTGAAAGTAGCAGTTCTTGAGGCAACATCCAAGCAAGTCCATGATTGAGTCTATTGGCAGCTCCGTCCTCTCCATCAGGGTTTCGTCTTCAGTAAGCTTCTTTCTCACTATGTTGAGAGATTCGTCTAGTGGCAAGTTCGTGAAAAGGTTTTCAATGTCGAAACTTACTAAGCGATATTCTGGCCCAAGTTCCATGGATCAGATGATTTCGACAAAGTGCTTTGAGTCCTTGACGTGCGATGATGTTTTGCCCTCCAAAGGTTGGATGATTGGTAGAAGGAATTTCGATAGTGCTGCTGTTGGTGAGTGAGAGAGTTGGTGAGATTACAGGATGCGTTTCAAAATTGAATTTTTATTTTCCATTTAATTCTATAATTTGTCCCCAAAATTAATATTGCAATTTTCTACTAGTTCTTATAAATTTCAAGTAAGCCCCAGTACCCCTAATTATTTTCAAATTTTAGGTAGTATGGTTTCGGAAATAAAGCGGAAATTAGAATTTTTTATATCTTTTTGTTAATATCTTGTAAACAATTATTTTTAAAAGTATGAAAAATGTATATTTGTATTCCTCATAATAAGCCTGATTCGTTAAAAAAATATTTTTTATTTCCGCTTAATTCTATAATTTGGCCCCCAAAATTAAAATTAAGGATTTCATCGTATTTTTCCTGTAAACAAAAAAATGTAGGTCATATACTTTGGGGAATAAAGGGGGGAGACAGGATTTCCCCCTGCTCCTATGCTACCGTATCCAGAGAGTTCATCACGTAGCCTTCGATGCCTTAGGATGCAACACAAGCTGGATGATGTTAGTGGGGAATCTTGCCATACTAGGTCGAAAGTATTTGCTACGTTTAGGAAGATGAGAGCTCTCCTTCTGTGCCGGTTGAGTCCGTTTGCTATATATTCTTATTCTGAAGTTAGTATATTTATATGATTTTTCTCTAGAAGTCTCCTGAAACCAGTGCATGCTCTGCGACAGTCAATTTTTCCGGTTGTAACAATCGGTAATTTCGTTTATATTCAGATATACGAGTGTTGAGACTCCGCTGGGTAGTACCGATTATATATAGCACCACATTAAAAGAGTACCCTCTAAATTCCTAATGCTGACTGTGGATCTTTAGGAGATCAGATGATATGACGAAGCTGATCTTGTTCCATTCTATATAATTAATAAATGATTAAGACGAAATTAAGATAGTTAGGTTAATTATATATGACATGATCACAGAAGAACTTTTCTGAACAACAAGGGGATAAAATGAAAGTATTTCAGAACTACTATATTTCTAGATGAGCATAAAGGAACATCTAACAAATTAATTATTAGTTTTGTTCGGAGTTTGAGTGGTTGGTATAACTAAATTTCGCGACATATTTCGTATATATTAATCAAGTAACCAGTTCACGGACTATAATTTTTGCATTATACACATTACTGGAATTATCAAACCAGGAAGATCATTTATAATCCCCATCTGTCTGTAGCTACTAGCACTGGCCTGACACAAACGAACTTCCAGGATCAATGCCTCGTAAAAACTGCAGTTTAAAAATTCAGTGAAGATTTGCAGTAAAGTTCCAAAACATCTGACGTTTAAAACTAATATATTTGTGGGACGCCTCAGAAACTCACTCAGTCTAAATTCAAAGACCTAGTTAGCAATCTAAACTTGCTAAAAAATCGGCAAAAATTGTGGCTCTCAAAAGTAATAAGGTATAATCTGCTTGAAAAGTGATCTACAATTTCTGATCTTTAACTTGAAAAAGAACTCGTTGCTGCAAAAGTATTTGTACCAATATACCGTCAGATGTGCCTTCACTATAAAAGAATTTGCTCGATAAGAGTGGAACAGCAGAGATGTTAGTTTCATATTTTCATAAATACGAAAAGAAATAAGACACCTGGGCTGAATGTAACTTTGAAATTATTTCCAAAACTTTGCTAAAAATGGGTTAAAACCGTACAGGTTTCCTTTATCTAATAATTGTAATATTGGGCAAAAATAAATATATTTGTGAGCCCGAAACGAAACGAAGGAGGAAATACCTTATTCTTCAGCAAAGTTTCAACTGAAATGTTCTAACTCTCTCTCTCTCTCTCTCCCTCTCTCTCTATCTCTCTCACACACACACACATTACATAATTCAATTCAAATTGACTTAACTGTTTTAGAGTAATCGATGAGCATTCCTAAAAAAATATCGACGTAACTGAATGGTACTTACATTTATATATGCTATTGGTTTCCTAATGGCCATGCCTCTCTATCCTACCAGTCATTGTCGGATTTTTTTGACATTTCTTTAGTAATCCCTTATATCTATGTTGTAGGTGGTCTACCCCGATTTTTTTCCGGAGGGGTTCATACTAAGTTTATGGAGTTGTTCTTCGCTCATTCTTCTCATGTGTTCCTACCATATAAGTTACTGCTTTACTATGTCTTAGTGCTTTCATGTGCCTTCCTATTTATACAGTTATATATCGTTGTAGCTCTTCTCCATTTCAACCACAAATAATTTGTTTTCTTGTTTATGCGACATATAGCAAGTTTCGAACCTATACATGATTACCGGGCCTAGTATAGTTTTATATAGATAATCTCTTTATTTTTGGTTCTTTTGTAATGTTCTTCTATCATAATACTAAGTTCATTGCTCTCAGGATCTCTTTTGCTTTTCTTATTCTGCCTTTAACTGTTTCCTCAATTAATCCAGTTATGTCCAAATATACATTTTTCTTACAGCTTCTAAATTTTCCCGCTCTACATGTAACTCTTCAGTCTAAGCTTTCTAGACACATATTCTACCTCTTTTTTATCCGGTGCAATTACTACTTTGCCATCCGCATTGTGTAGGTTACACACAGTTACCTTCCAAACATTCAAATACCTCTACATTTTCTATTCCATATCATTAAGGTTTTATCCACATATATTTAAACAAAATTTGGGACATTCAACAACTCTGTCTGTTTCTTGTAGTGAATTCATCAGTGACTTTATTTTATACTTTAATTCACGCTGTTGCGTCTCTGTGTAATTATTTAATAGCATCTATGAATGTTAAATTTATGTTAGTTTTGTGCAGAACTTCCCATAGTTTTGAAACGAAGACATATGGTTCTGCAGATCCACCAACAGTAGGTGCAATTCTTGTAATCTTACGGAGCAACAGAAGGCTCTAAGCAATTGTTAAACACATGAATAAAATACATACAGAAACCACTATAAACAGATTTGATTATATCCGGGCACATACTATAATACTAAATGTAACAAACAACGAATAATTTTATATTCCCTACATTTGAAGCATCTACAGACGACCATGACTACCATGACTTTTTTGTTCTTTAGGTTAAAGTATAACTTATTTCTTGGTTTTTTGCTCTTAATCTTGTCTACTCAATATTGGTCTTGTTCATTCAGTCTTGATCTTGTTGTAGCACGTTGGAACTGTGTTGTATTGGTTTTGATCTTGCCAAAATACAAGACCTACACCGATTTTGTTCTTCACTAAGGATGTGGGAAAGGGTCGATGCTGACATGGCAGAATCGGTTCCTTCAGGTAGCATATGCTCTACATGAAGATAAAGTACATTATTAAAACACGTCAATCCACAGCATTAGGAACTTTTTAAATTCGTATTACAAAAAACCTTACCAGGTAAAAAAATGATTTCATTGTAACAAATAATCGCTGCCATAAACGGACAAAAATGTTTACCGACTAAGATTATTGCTGTTGTCTTAATAATAAGAGTTTATTCAACGTTATAAGCTAATATTTCTATTTCTTATCTCACTAAAAATAAATACATCTTCAACAACATTTACTGTTTTCTTGAATGGGCAAAACCAAGATGGCAACATTACCTTCCGGCACAATACATGAAATAAAATGATTCCTTGCCGTGTCAACAAAACATATAAGTTAGAGCTTATAAATAGATTTAAAATGAAGTAGCGTACTGGCTACAAACTCATAGCCAGAGTTATTATGTACGTCGTTTTATTATACCATGACTGGTCTCGTCGTCAGTGTGAAATAAGTTACCTGAAGCCAGTGAATACGTTAAAGTGTTTTGGACTTTATCTGAAATCAGAAGGTCGTCAAAACTCACATTTTTACATAAAGATGTAAGATAATAAGACGTAACAGATTATTCACCTCAGAAAAGGATAAGTCGAGATTGCTTATAAATATTGAGTTTAATGTTAAGAGAAGAAAACTCTCCAACCGTGTACACACATAAAATCCTTTTTATTCCATCTTGAGAAATAAAACTGTAAGATGCTTTTATGTTCATTTAATTTTTAAAAGTGTATTACTCCAGCACGGTGTTTATCAAAACAAATGTCATACAACATCAAAAGTAATAAAATTTGGTCACCTCAACAACGCAATTAATTTTTTTATGCAGTTAATAAAAATACAGTTTGATATTGTTTAACACAATAGTAGTCTGAAGTCTCAGTTAGCTGATGGTGGTTCAATCAGATTCTTATCAGTAACACTAACTTCTTTCCTCTTTTTTCAACCTCATATCTCATATCGTCCATCAAATAAAATTAAAAATGCGATTTCACGTATAAAACAAAAAAAAATGTGAGAAGAGCTTTAACTTTTAAAACAAAATTTAACATTCATAAGAATCTGGATATTAAAATAATGCCTCTGTTTTTTTCATTGTGAGTCTCTCTGTGGAATATTGAAAATGCTGATATAACAACTCATGTGATTCAATGGCTAATTTATTACATACCTCAATTTTTTCACCCAAAAATTCTAACCCGATTTGCTATCAAATATTGTTACGTAGAGTGTAGCATTGAAATGTGCTTAAACATTTATAATCGACGAAACATATTTGGCACCAACATTTGTTGCATATCAGATGCAACAAACGATTCAACCACACTAACAAAACCTCTCTACTCTGGAGGATGAAATTCTTAGCCATGCCTGTTAAGATAATCTTATTAGAGAACCTGCTACTTCAAATTCTTCATTACTAATCCAACGGATGAAAAGTCTACTGCCAAAGCTCTATCGATAAATACAGTATCTAATCCTTGCAATCAAGGCCGTAGCAAGAAATTTTGTTCGTGGTGGGTTGGACAATTTTTTTTATTTGTTGGTAGACTGCTTAGGACTGCAAAATTTATATTTTTGTTCATGTATTTTCAGGATATATAAAATTGTACAAATATAAAATTTATTTTCATGAAAAATTGATAAATTGGTTAAAACTTTGAACTTTTGAAACCCAAAATTCAAAAATTTGGGGGAGTGGAGTTGAATTCCCAGATCCCCAGCTGGCTACAGCCTTGCATGCAGTGGCGGATGCTCGTAACTAATTGATGAGATCTCATTAGTCTTTGATTCAATAACGACCAAGCAATCTAATGACTTCTTCATAGAAAAAAGATGTATTTCTGCTAACCATAACTGACAGCGGAAACCAACAGTTAACCAGACGTACCGATATCTCACCTCTCGATTTTTCCTCGGATTAAAGAAAAAAGATGTGGAGATGGAGTTTTTATGAAATCACAAGTTATTACAGACAGTCCTTATAAACAATAGCTAGAAGAAAGAAAGCGTCATAAAGAAGAAAAGAAAACATGCATAAGGCAGGCATCTTTATTATTAACTGCCCGTGTTAAAAAAAGAACTTCAAGACAGAGTTAAGATGAAAGAAATTCTTTATAAAACCCAGCTAAAGCCCTCTATCTCAAAAGCGAAAGAAATGGATTACCATTGTCCCTATTCTCTACAAAAAATGTGAAGAGTCACCAACAGAGGAACAGATCAGGTGCAGAATTTGCGAAAACTGGTTTCACAAACATTGCACAAATTATGATAACTCCAATGAGCAATCAAAATATTAGGAACTTACACATAAGACGTTAGCAAAAATTAACAGATTCAATGAATCATTCAAAAATCGAATTCTAAGGTAAGTACTCATCCTATTTTAGAAAATAATGATTTCGTCAGGTCACATAGCCAGCCAGGGATTCGGGGTTCAGTAGTTTCGGAGATATTGGGTAATATAAATATTTTTCTTCGTATTTTTTAAAGTTATTTTAAAAATACAAGTAATATATGTATATTTGTATTTTTCATGATGAGCCTTTCATTTCACATATTAAAGAAGAAAAAAGAAAATGTTTTATTATAATTTGTCCCCAAAATTAATATCAGCTATTTCGCATAATTATTTCTGTAATCTTTGACTTGGGTCCTATATTATCCAAAATTTAAACTCAATAGTTTCAGAGATAAACAGATGGGGGAAATATAAACAATTAATATTAAAAAAATACAAAATATATTTTTGTGTTCCTAAACTCATTAAATGTCTTTTAAAAAATTATATTTGTATTCCTCATAACGCTCCATTCATTTGATATATTACCTGATACGCTAAAAAAATAAGTGTTTGTCTTCCATTTAATGGTAAATTAATTTTATGATATTCCCTTTATTTGTTCTCTTAACTTTGACTGGGAAACTATATTATCCAAAATTAAACTCAATAGTTTCGGAAATAAACGGATGAGGGGAAATGTAAACAATTAATTTAAAAAATTTACAAAATATATTTTTGTGTTCTTAAACTCATTTAATTTATTAAATGACGCCTTTCAAAAAATTATTATATTTTTATTCCTCATAACCCCCATTCATTTAATATATTATCTGATACCCTAAAAAAATTGTCTTTCATTTAAGGGTAAATTTATTATGAGATTCGGTTTATTTTTTTTCCTAATCTTTGAGATAGTTCCTATATTTCTAATTTTTTTCTGAATTTTGTGCTCAGTAGTTTTGGAGATCAATTTTTGTATATTTTTGTAAATATGTTTTAAACAAATTATTTTTATTTATTTATTTTTTTCATTTACGGTATTTAAAGTCACCAAATTATGCACGGACACCAAATTTTAATATTTTTGATTTGGTAGCTTCGTAGAAAATTGGATGCTAGATGTACATAAGCAGCAGTATATGAGTAAAAAGAATTTGTTATAATTATTTTGGATAGTATACAGGTATGTAGTACGCACAAAAAACATTTAGTTTTCTAAATATATATATAAACATAAAAGCTTAACTGATAAACAAAAAAAATTTTCTTATGGTATAAGTAAACTATCAAGTATTCTTGAGATTCAAGGGCATTTTGGAATAAGGCCTGTAACAATTTTCGACTTTTTATTCACAGATATACAACTGGTCTTCCTATCAGGTATATTAATTTGTGTTTTTTTCAAAGTCGTTTTATTGGTAACATCTCCACTCCGGGAGTTGTTTGATATGCGAAATATGTTGAACCGCGACCAAATTTAATGCAAATAATGTTCTTGAAGTCAGGAATAGATGAGTCGATTCCTAAAGATATTTTTTAAATTAAAAAAACTGGAGTAATCTAAAACATTTGCGCAACTGGAAGATTGGAGCATACAGTTTTGAAATCAATAAAGTGTCAAATATTTCTCCAGTTATCATCGTATATTAGTATTCTATCCTCAATCACAAAATGTTCAGAAAATTTCTTTCGGCACTTCGACGGATGCTCAGTTTTGTTAATTGTAGTTTGCCTCTGTGAACATCTTTTATGTTTTTTCTTATGTTTGGTTGATTTTAATTTTCATTGTTTGTTTTGTGTTCCATTGTGTTATCGTCTTTCTTTTTACATTCCGTTTTCTCAATATTCAAAGTATTGGTGCTTTCATTGTTTCTATGTAGATGTAGATGAAAAGAACAATATTCCCAGTTTGTAGAGAACCTATTTATTCTCTGTTATGTATCAATAATCACCCTTATTTTCACGTTCCTTATTAAGTGATTTCAAAATAGTATTCATCGCTTCAGATGACTGTGTCTAATTAATACTCCTAGAGTTTTGTACTTTTGTTCATCAGAATCTTCAGTACAGGAAATGGGAAATGTCAGAACCCTTGTCGAAATAACCCATTTCATCATCACTAATAGAGAAAAGAATACTCTGGAATGATACCTTTGAAATCTGAGCTTAAACTATAAATTTTCCATAACTCAACAACTTTTTCAAGAAAATTTATACATTTGTAATATTTAGCTAATTGGTTTCTTGCTACTTCATTTATGTTCACTTTTCTTATTGTGTCACTGCTCCCCGTTCCTGAAAAATATTTTTTATTTGGGCCAAATTCTTGCAAATAAATTGTGTCAGTGCAGATTTTTTATTTTATAATGAATTGAGCTTATCGGTGTTACATATTAGCAAACAGTAAAAACTTATGATGTTTAGACTTTCTATTAGGGTTAATAAATTCCCATTGCACTTCATTCGCATTCCACTTCAATCAAATAATGCACTTAAAGAAATTTCGTAACAAAATTAATATCACATAATAAATTTAAACTAAAAATTATAATCTACTTCAAGAATTTATACTCACCAAACATTTTTTTTTTCGGTAGTTACTTAATTTTTAAGGTTCAAGACGACGTATTGTACTAAAAAGAACACTATACAATACAAGACACCAGCACAATGTAACAAACTTTAGCTCATCGGCAAGCAATAATTGCGTTTTAATTTTAATATTTACTATAACGAACTATTGTAAACAGTTTATCTCTGTTGTATGTCTATAAGCTGCTAAAGGAAATAGAAATTATTTCTAGTTGTTCGATGGTAAAACAGTATAAAGTAAGTTATACGATCTTAAGATGGAACATCCACTGTTTCTGAAGTAATTATTGTGTACGGTAAAACAGTATGTAGGCGAATATTCAGTTTTACCAAAGTAAATATAAACAAAAGATAAAATTAAAAATTTAATAACCCAAAAACAACAAACCTCTAAATAGTTAAAAGCTTCATCTACTGGACTCAATTGTGACTCTAAATCATCCAGATATCCACTCAACAGTATAAAAAATTTCTTTAAAATCAGTGCAGTCAGGAGTTCAAAGATTTTTCCTAGAACTCTATTGCTGCTCCACCTACCTGATTCATTTGCAAATCTAAGCCATCCAGTGGCAAATTTCATCAAAGTCGGTCCAGTCATTTAGGAACAGTTTTAAAAAAAATCTTAGTAATACCCTTTAGTAGACCAGGAAATCAGTTGAAGATCTTCAAAACAAAACAACATAACATATAGCTAAGAACCATCTTGATTACGTCATCTTTCAAACACAAAAAGCGACACACATTTATTTATATATATTATTTATAAAAACATTTTCATTCACTTTTTGCCATAGTAATTCATTAGTGAAACTTATTATCATAATTTATATTTAAAAACGAAGCGATTTCATCTGACTTAAAACAAAAACAATTTAGAAACCGTGTGCAATCAATCAGTATTTTCAGACATATCTTTTTATCTCATTTAATTAAGGTACAATTCAATTGAAAATTTTAGCGGATTCCTATCTCTCTCTCTCTCTCTCTCTCTCTCTCTCTCTCTCTATCTCTCTCTCTTTGTTTTTTCTTCCTCTCTCTTTCTCCCTATCTAATTTTTATTCTTTGCCTATATTTTCCAACTGTATTTTAACTTTTTTATTTGTTTTATTATTTGGACCACTTTCTATAAATGTAACTAATTCACTCTATGTTGCATCCACACTCTATATGCTTCTGTGTACTGGTCACTCCTATATAACTTCTTGGTCTATCATTTTCTGAATCACCCTGTACAACCATAATTCAACTCAACACAATATTACAACCGTCCCAATTTCTTTAAAACCACCCTGTATACGTACAAATCCTCACCACATTTATTATTATGATTTATGCCGACTTGACCATACAATGTATGGCAGCACACTCCCTCTAAGGCACGCAAAGCGTACCTTTAAGGGGAAATTCACTAAATCCCAGATATACTACCTATCAAAAGGGTTTAGCTCTGTGGGAGCCCTTGCCAGGTTATCAAGCCCGTGGTTGGCGTCGCGGCTGCAGTTTCACATGAATTTTCCGACCGTCCGCGCTGTCCCTAGCAGGACGCCTTTTTGCATCAGTTGGTAAAGATGTTCGTCCAGACCGAGGTGTTTTAAATTGTTTAATAGATATTTTGGGACTACTCCAGTTGTTGACATAACAATTGGTACCGTTCGAGTGTTGTTCATGTCCCATTGTCTCTGTATTTGAAAATCTAAATCCCTATATTATGCTTTTTTTCCGCCTGCTTAATGTTTATATTATTGTTGTTAGAGATTGCTATGTCAATTAAGATTGTTTTTCTAGAGACTTTACCTACCAAAACTATATCTGGTTTATTGTGAGCAACAGTCCGATCGGTTAATATCGTCCGGTCCCAGTACAGTTTGTAGTTGTTATTTTCTAAAATAGAATCTGGTTTGTATATATAGTAGGGTGTTCTTACGGACTGTGATAGCTCAAGTTTCAGGTCTAGTTCCTGGTGCAGTATTTTTGCCACAGCATCGTGTCGTTGCAGCGAACACTTGGCAACCTCCTGTGATATGCTGGATAGATTCAGATGTTTGGCAACCATATCTGCATCTCTCGTTGTTGATAGAAGGGTCTCTGACGATGTACTTTAGATAGTTCTTAGTTGGAATTACTTGATCTTGGATTGGCAATATAAAGCCTTCCGTTTCAGGACACATATGACCAGAGATCAACCAGTTCGACGCTGAACTGTTAACATAATCTTGGTTGACTTCATTCATATGTCTTCCTTGTTATTATTATTATTATGTTACTTCGCCCCATTTGTGTAGTATTCCATTTATGCTACTGCTCATGGTCTACCCTATATAACAAAATTCACCTTTTTGAACTACATTTTATGACTATAAATTTACTCTACCATTTATTTCAATCACCAGATATATGCAACTGCTAAATTTTTTAACTCAAGTCTATAATTATACCCCGTCCTACGTTCTATAATTCAAATATCCTAACTGCTTATGCTTAATAAAAAATTTTTGATACACTCTCAATAATAATAATTTTACCCCACCCGTACTTCAAACACCTACTTATGTTCTAAACTATATTACTTTTTTAAACAGCCCTATGTAAATATAATTATATTCCCCCTTAAATTTCAACCATCCTGTATACTCAACTGCTTCTGACAATTTTGAAACTCTTTTGTATAACTGTAATTATTCCAAGTTCTATAGGCAAATATACAATCTTTATAACTATAGTTTCGCTCCACTCTTATTTCAACCACCTTGTATACGCAACTGCATATGTGCTACCCAATACAATATTTTTAGAACCACCCAGTATAACTAATTCAATTCCAACTTATATTTCAACCATCCTATGTATAAAACTGCTTATGTACCACCTAATATACATGCACGCACATACTCCTTCAACCGTATTCCACACAGAAGAGTTCGCCGGAATAACAAATTTTCGTTTTAATAAGCTAATGGAATGTTTTCTGCAATTTCACGCGACTGTAACTTTTCTCAAATAAACTGACTTCAAAAGTATTAAAATGAAAATCATTACAAACACCCTGTACGACATACTTTCATGGGATATCTTGACATTTAAACTAGATATTTATTATGTTTACAGTTTTTGTCCATATATTTTTTGATTTTCAGAAAAATGGTATGTTTTACATTATAGAAAAATGTACGGAATCCACCTGGAACATATCTTTGTATAATACAATTTATAATATTCAAATTGCGAGAGCAGTTTTAGAGAAAACAGTGAAGATTTATTGAAAATCGCTGAAATCTAGTCCCTTATTTTTTTTTTCTGATTTTCTAGAAAACCGTAAATTTCATGTTATAGACAATTATATGGGACCTTTCTGCAATATTCCTTAATATAATGCCGTTTAAATCATCAATATTGCCCAAGCCGTTTTTGAATAATGGCTCGTCATACATAAGAAAAAAAATTGTAGATGAACTGATAACCTCCTCGTTTTTGGAAGTCGGTTAAAAAGAGTGTGTTTTCGTTTATACATTTTTACCATCGCAGAGTATATTGGTTATACTATTTTACCACAGTAAAGGCATAGATTCAGATGCTTATATACTGTTTTACCAATGTCATTTCTGGACAACTAGAGCAGAAATGAAGAAAATGAAAATAGCATCCGGCGAATAATTGTATAAGGATTTTCGTACACTGAATGTACGGAAACCTAAAAAAGCGTTGAATAAAAAATGTTTAACCAAAAATTAAGTATTTACCTGTTTTTTTTGTGATAGTTTTCAAATTCAAACAATTTCTAGCGACCTTTTTAATATTAATGCTGCCCGACCTCCTAGAATACCCAAATGTATTGGATAGAATCGGTATTACCCCATTGAAATATTTAAGCGTGCTCTCAGTGAATAAATAGTGCACTAATGGAAACAGAGACATCGTTACAACAACATGTACGCGTCTAGTTATAGACCGACTATAGTTTACGATAATATCCAATAGCTAACAGCTCTAACAAAGAAGTATATTATTGAGCATCAAGGTATCTACCATGCGGAACCCGTCGCGTTTCTTTTAAACATGGACTAATTATAAAGAACTATTGATGCCGCTGCTGTAACCGAATAATTTATGTTTTGATTAGCCCGTTTTTATACATCCGAACTGGTCGGACCATAGGAAGAAAGCCACAATTTACGATGAAGATGCAGGTGTATTAATACTATTTCTCGACCACAATGTACACATTCGAAGCCATAAAGCGTAATGTATGTGCCATGACAATGTACACATTAATGAAAT